>CM067763.1:11480000-11890000 GCA_034642375.1 Vigna nakashimae
AAACTCATTAGAGCACTTATGAATATAAAACACATATACGACCTAGTAAGCACAACATTAAGTGTTTTTGTTCATATAACTTGTTATACTAATATCTTTAGTTTCTCAAACTATAATTAGTTTATATAACTTGGTATACCAGCTGTGATGCATTATACTTT
This sequence comes from Vigna nakashimae, assembly GCA_034642375.1. Taxonomy (NCBI): domain Eukaryota; kingdom Viridiplantae; phylum Streptophyta; class Magnoliopsida; order Fabales; family Fabaceae; genus Vigna; species Vigna nakashimae. The sequence goes on from CM067763.1 coordinate 11,480,162, forward strand.
ACATGAAATCCAACATTTTCTTTTTTATTTTTTTAATCTCTTACCTTTTGTAATATGTTGGAAAAATTGTAGTAAAGATAGAGTATTGGAAGAATGAAAAGCAAACTTTCATGTTTCTATTACCATGATAAAACCCTCACCTCTCTAAATCTTGGCACCGCTACAAATATTAATAAGAGAAACACAAAATTGAAGTTGAGGTTATTAATACTAGCTAGCATAGTGTCTCTCTCTATAAGATCTGCACTTATCCTTAATTTTCATATATGTTGTTGAACTTTAGTCGCATTCTTTTTCTGCAAGTTCCTCTTCCACATTTCGTGAATTAAAGGATGACCACATTTGGATTTTACTCCATAGGTTTAGTCGTGGGTTGAGGAGAACATTGTTTCAAATTGTGTGACTATGAGCCTCATTTGCCTATCTATAGGTGCTCTATGCTTCTCCGAAAAAATTATATTCACGCTTTCTTCTTCTCTCGATTGAGCTCTCTTATGTCTTTTCTTATTCTTCTATTATATGGGTTTATTGTTGGATACAAACAAAGTTCCACATCGGATAAAATAAGAGATGGACATGGGTTTATACACACATAAGATGCCTCCGGTAAGAGGTCTTTTGGAGTGGTACAAAAAGCAAACCCTATGAGGGCTTGACCCAAAGCGAACAATATCTTACCAGTGTGGAGATCTATATGTGTATGTTGTCCCTCCCTACAAATTGTATCAGAGCCCATGGTTCAGGTCTGGTGACCGGGCTCAAACAAGTACGTCCCTCCATGATCAGGTGAAGTCCTGGCAGGTGGCCAGTGACAGATAGCTAGATGAATCATGAGAGGTGGAGAGCAAGAGATGCTCAGTTGTGACCATGGATCATGAAAGAGGGTAAATAGATGCTCATTGTTTACCATGGTGTACTCGAGGATAAGAAAAGACTTTCGCTGTAGGGGAGGTGGAGATAGAAGAACCATAGTCCTTTGTTTGAGGGGAGGATGTTTGGTACAAACAAAGTCTCACATCGGATAAAATAAGAGATGGACTTGAGTTTATAAACACATAAGATACCTCAATTGGTAAGAGGCCTTTTGGAGTGGTACCAAAAGCAAACCTGTGAGCTCTTGACCCAGAGCGGACAATATCTTACTAGTGTGCAAATCTATGTGTGTATGTTGTCCATCCCTACATTTATTATTCTAAAGAATTTTCTTTCTAGATTATGAACTCTTTGATAATAATCGAAAAGTTCATGTTAGATTTTGAAAAACTTATGTCATTACACCACGAATAAATATTTAAGAAACATAATATATACGTCTCAAAAAAAATCCATTTTTGCTCATATTTTCATCTTTTACAACACAAACAACAACAAATTTCCAATTAGGCCTGGCTTTTAACCCAAAATTCATGAAACCAACAAGCACTACAAAAATATATAGTTTTTTCAGGAGTTATTTTTAGCATTACCGGCGATTTTAACCCCTGGAAAATTCGTTTCATGCGGTTTCAAAAAACTCTGCGAAAAACAACACCGTTAAACATTACCGATGGTTTTGTACAAAACCACCATAATTTCCAGGGGTTTTTAAAAACCCCGGAAATAGCCGGGGGTTTTTAAAAACTACCGGAAATAGTATTGGACAAAATCGATGCAAAGCTTTTGTCCAGAGGTCTTGGGATGGTTGTTCCTGGTAGTTGATGCATAGGAAGCTGGTGCCACATGCTCTAAAGGTTGTAGGTGTTGATAATTGGACAGTTGCTACAAGACCTTATATTAGCTATGCCATCTAAAAAGTCTATCAATTCATGTCAAACCCTTTGGATGATTGGACAACTGTTAAAAATAATCTTAAAATATCTTACGGGCATTATTTCTTATAGACTTCATATGTAACTAGCCTCAAGAACTCAACCTTTTTCTGTCACAGCCATGAGTGATGTGGACTGGGCGTTTGAGATCAATTACCGAAGGTCTACTTCTGGATCTGCAAGTGGCGTGTCATTGCCAGATCAAACACTGAAGTTGAATATTGAAATTTAGCTTAATCTTCAGAAATTTTCAAGATTCAAGACCTTTTGAAAGAACTATCTATTTCTTTCTCCACTCTTGTCATGGTATGCAACAATCTAAGTATTGTTGCTATAGCACACTATCCTGTTTATCTCTCCAAAACAAACCATATGGAGATTGTATTCTTGAGCAAGTGTTATCCAAACAAAACAACTTGAAGTTTATAATTTTCCTAGCTTGGATTAGTGGGCAGATGTTCTTACCAAGCCTCTTCCTTTTGACCCTTTTAAACTTCTTAGGCACAAACTAAATGTGCAGGTTTGCCCATAAAAATACCTCATCTTGAGTTTGATGGGGTAAAAGACAAACATATAAAACATTCACTTATTCAACTAGATGTTAGCTTTTCTATTTTCTATTATGTTTTTGTAACCCTTTAGAGCCTATATATGATCAGCGTGTGTACTCACTAGTACAGTCAAGGAAAACGACAGCAGTTATTTTTGTTCATAGGCAGCGGTTATGGAACCGAGGCATATACAGGCGAGGCAAAAAGTCTATCATTTTTACCTCGGTTATGGACCGAGGCAAAAGGGATAGGATTCTGCCTCGGTTCAAAAATAACCGAAGCAATAGGATTTTGCTTTTTTTTTCAAAATGACTTTTCGCCTCGGTTCTCTTTTGAACCGAGGCAGTATGTTGGAAAATTCAACAAAAAAAAATCTAGCTAATTTCTTAACATTATTTGCAGCAGAATTATTAAAAAATAAAAATCTTGTAAAATTAGTAATTTCTTAACATTATTTGCACCTATAAACTTATTTCATCATAACATCAAATAATATATATATATATATATATATATATATATATATATATATATATATATATATATATATATATATATATACCAATAGTATGACATCATCCACCGAATACAAAGGAAATTCATTCCAGAGAAGATATTGATCATCATCATAATATCTAGTACAACATTGTTGTTCCACTGTTATTGTTCCATTTCACATTAAAACTATACAAACTATATACGTAAGCAAGCACCAAGAAAATCAGTGCTCCAGGTATACAAATCTGCCTCCAAAACAAAAGATTAGCACAATATCATTTCATTTTCCATGTACTGATATGAAAAGACCGAATCTTACACACATAGTCTTAGAGCATTTTCACAACCCTTTTTCTTCTTAACAATGGAATTCAACATTCTGGGGTAAAAAGAAGAACAAAAGTTATCAATATATGAGCAAACTGCTAAGTATAAAGGAATGATCAAGTCCAAATTGGAGTTCAAAAGCAAGTTACTTACGGGTAATCCAACAGCTACACTGAGAAATCACACTGATGTGTGGACCCTGCTGAATGCCCACTGATGTTGGGCTTTAGAGATGCAAATATTTATGATCAGAAAAAATGGAAAAGTGATAGACCACAAAAAATTTCCATATGATTTTAGTAGGGTCCTTTGGCCACCAATTATTATCGAATTTCCTTGTTCTTCATTCTCAAGCACAATTAGTCACCCTTTTTTCTCTCTGCTAACAATATCTTCCTTGTGTCACCGAGTTCTGCATTATGACTACAAGAATCTAGAAATACCAACAATTCTTATCCTAGGGTCACTTGTTAAGTCTGGCATCAGGGTTCTGGTATACAGGTAATTGAATTTGTTTAATCCCTAACATTTAGCTGACTCCACATAGCATTTATGAAGCAATCAAAGTCATTTCTGTCTGCAGTGGTGATCAAGACTCAGTGATTCCATTAACAAGTTCGAGATATTTAGTGAATGGATTAGCCAAGGAAATTGGACTCGAGACCACAGTGGCCTATAGAGCCTGGTTTGAGGAAGAACAGGTTAATAAAAACAAATACTTGGAAGGCAATATTTACAAAATTGAATTCCTGTATGGATTTGGCATTCACTTAACCTTGATTTGGAACACATATTTCAGGTAGTAGGATGGACACAAACATATGGGGACATCTTATCACTACTGCTACTCAAAAAAATCGAATATCAACTGCTTACCATCATCTTCCAAGCAAGATACCCGGTTGACCCTCCTTTATGCCCTTCTTTATCCTCCGAAGCATAAGGGATTTCACGCCTCAAAACCTCTTCCGCAAACAAGATAGCTCCTTCCTTCTCCCCCATTCATCTTCCCCAGCTATACTAGCATTGACGCAAACCCCTCTTCCTTTCTCATCCCATTCATCCGCAACATAACTTCAATCCCCGCCAACCTTCCTTCTCTAAGGATATCCAACAGTGCCCCTGTCACCCCTCCAAGCGCAAGGCTGACTTCGATTCCCTCTCCAATGCTTCCTTACGCTACTCTGTTTTCGCCACCTCCGCCCCCTCCAAACCCTAGCGTCGTTGGTCCCCCTTCCCCTACTTCCAACCTCATGAATAGATCTGAATCAAGAAATCAGTAAAAAAAAAAAGAAATGGAAAGGGAAAAAAAGGTTGAACCTGATGTTGGAACCTGTGGTAATCGCCCTTCATCGTGAGGTAGAAGACCTTAGAATCGCCGGAGGAAGCCGAGGGAAAAAGGCGAGAGTTGAGGAGCTTGAGAATACCGTCGCAGATGTTGGAGAGCTCGGACTCGATCTTGGATCGGTAGTCGCGGATGACGGTGACGTGATCATCGTTGTCGCGGCTCTTCCTTCTGCTCGATCGAGGAGATGATGCACCACGAGGAGGCGGCTTAGGGAGGAGGCGACGTAAGGAGCAGAAACGCAGAAACGTTTGAAGTGGTTGGAGGCAGCAAAGGAGGAAGCAGCAAGTTGTGAGGCAGCAACGCAGGAGAAACACGCGAAGAGGAAAACAATGGCATATGTTTTTACTGCCCTAGACCAGGCATAATAACTCGGTTCCCAAAAACCCGAGGCAATGCCTACTGCTTCGGTTTTGCTGCCACCCGATGCCTAATGTCTTAAAAAAAATTTATTAAAAAAGCATACGCCTCGGTTAGGGGAAACCGGGGCAGTATGGGGAATATCGCAGAGTTATATGCTTCGGTTCACTTAGATACCGAGGTAGTTATTGTTTTAGACACCAGTTAACGAAGAACCGAGGCGTATACCTTAGTTTTTATTACTAAACTGCCACCGTCCTTCTATACACTTTGGTTTTTATGAAACCGAACCATATATGGCGTTTTAAAAACTCCTTTTTTTACTAGTGACTCTTTCTGCTTTAAATGAAATAACATTCAGTTCTCAAAAATTTTCAAAGCTTTTTCTTCGTATAAAAAATCTGATAACCTACAACCATATTGTAAGGTGAGAACTACTAAACCTTAGACAGTAAGGACTATATATGAAAAGTACCCAAACCTTATATAAAATAAGGATTATATGTCAGAATTTCTATTTTTCTTCCTTTTTAATTGATCATACCATCTATTAATATTACAAAGATATTTACAGCCATCAATTGCAATATCAGCCCAATTATTTTAATTCCTATAATTAAGTTTCAGAACATATGACAAAAATCAATAGAATTCAAACATAATTTTTTACCTCTACACAAAGCTTATTATAGATACCTTTTTCGGTCAACATGGAAACGAACACAAAATCCCCATATAATCCAAATCAAATGAAACTCATTAATCAGAAACAACCATATTAATATTTAGAAACAACCATAATAAAACCAGAACTATATATAAGAAGGAAAGTGATTCAAAAGATGAAATATAGATGGAGACTAGCTTAGGAACTAATGAGGATGATCCCTCCCTTGTTTGGCAGCTTTAGGAAAGCACTTAAAGATACTAGCGTATCAATACATACACAACTAAAAGGATGGCAAGTGATATTTGCATCCTCAAAACTTTATACATTGCATATCAATCCAAACATAACTAATTGTTCATACATGTCTAATTTTCTTCATCTTCATTGCATTCATCGTTTGGTACGCTTCCTTGATCAGATACCTACAATATAACATAATAATTAGTCGATTATATATTTTAAAAAAATCATACAAATAAATTTAGCAATTATTACCGATGGTTGAAATGAGGCAAACTTTGAAGGTAATTAACCCTGATAATTTTGCAACATAAATGCTATCATTTCCTTCATTTCATTGACTTGTGATGTCAATGAAGATACCTATAACAAATGAAATTATTTAAAAAGTAAGAAAAATGATACCTAACAAGTTAATCATAAAATAAACAAACAAGTAATTGATAAAATATTCATTTACCTGAGTTTGTAATTCATCATTAGAAGGGGGCAGCTAAAGATGATCCACTATGAGAACGAGATTTGACTCCAAAAACTTTAGATGTTAAAAGAAAATGGTGAATAAAACACTAAGTACCAACTATAATAGCATTGCTCAAGAATAAATATTTACTAGACTTTGAATTAAATCATTACTTCTAAGATACAGTTTAATACTATTAACAAAATATTTTTGAATGTCATAAAAATAAATTTATACATACATATATATATATATATATACATATATATATATATATATATATATATATTATTTTTTTATGTAAATATGTAAGTTAAGAAATAATCTGAACACTATAAAAACTCATAGCTCGGAAGTTATTCACTTGGACAAATGATGGATGTGATAGCACAACTTTCACAAGTTTGTTTTTCACAAGGCCATAACACACCTTATGTTTACATTCTGCAAGACCAAGTCAATTAAGAAATAAAGAGTACCCAAAATATCATGTTAAGAAGATTAATGTCATCATCTATTAACATCAATATGAAATTTTGATTGCAATTCTTATTTTAAAGAGAGTATGAACAACGCTTTCTTACAATAATTACTCAAACTTGTATTTTTATTATAAGTTGAATTTTTTTAATTAGTTGATACTTGACATTAAACATATTTACACTGACAGAGCATATGTATGAAATTTTAAGTAAATGAAATGAGAAGTAATTTGATTTCAATGTTTTCATGCTTGGATAAATTGTAGTTAGATTTCTTTCAAACTCAATTTAAAGGAAACTAAGTGAAGATGGTTGTAAAGGCTTTTATAGAGGGTATGGCCCAAGATTCTTTAGCTTGTCAGCGTGGGACACTTCAATGATATTGACTTATGAGTATCTGAGTAAGAAACTCTTCCTCTCTGGTTATTACATTTTATTTATGCATATGTGTACTTATTTTTTTATGTGTATTATTTGTTTGTGTTTTCTGGTTTAGTGCAAGCAAATCCTGGAATAATTTTTCAACTTAAGCTTTGGTATAATGAATGATTTAATTAATGACATCTAATGTCATCATCCTAGTACTTATATTTAGATCCCCTCCCACCCTCTTACTTCCAATATTGCACAGTAGAAAAGATAAACTTTAGTTAGAGTAGAATGTTCTTTATTTTTCAAATTGTGGAAGAATAATATATTTGAGAAAGTAGATTTGGAGGGAGCATAAGAAATCTCCCTTGAATTGAATAAAATAGAAAAGAAAACAGTAGGCTAAAGTAGCTAAAAAATGCATCATATTACAAATTGTCCAATATTTTCTCATATAAGCAATAGGAATTCCTTCCTTTTTGAATAACATGAACAAATAATAAAAGAGAGGACATTAACACAATCGTATCAAAGAACATTGCCAGGAAGAGAAAGAGAGAGACATATTTAGAGTCACATACATTCCCTTTCTATCAAAATGCCCATATATCATAGAACAACCAAACTTTAGGCAATAATTTTGCAATTATGGCCTGAATTGTACTAAAGGAGAATTGTAGCTAGATGAAAAATTAATACCTTGTTGGCACTAGGAACCAGTTGTTTCAAAGCCCTGATTCTTTCAACTATTCTTTCTCTGCACAAATATCATTGAATGGCAACATGAAAAATAAAAATTAGCAAATCATGAAAATAACTTATGTTATTTTGTCATTACTCTGAATAATAATCTCTACAACAAGTAAAAGGTTTGTATTCTTCAAAATATCTAGTGGCCTACCCTTTCAACTATGTTGTGTGGATTTGTAGCCTGTCCTCTTCTAGCGTGAACTCTAGGTCGCACTACTAGTGGATGTGGGACAGTCAGAACAGTAGTTGGCATAATCAAATATAAGAGTAACCACAACAACAAAATACAAGAGTTAGACACAATTGAATCAATGAACGCGTTCAATAGAGTAAGGTATTGTTGGGTACAAACAAAGTCCCACATTGGGTAAAGTAGAGATGAACATGAATTTATATACACATAAGATACCTCCATTGGTTAGAGGCCTTTTGAAGTGGTACCAAAAGCAAATCCGTGAGGGCGTACCCCAAACCGGACAATATCTTACCAGTAAGGAGATCTATATGTGTATGTTGTCCCCCCTACAAATGGTATAAGAGCCCATGGTTCAGGTCTGGTGACCGGGCTCAAATGAGTATGTCCCTCCATGTTCAAGTGAAGCTCTAGCAGGTGACCAGTGGCAGATAGCCAGATGGATCATGAGAGGTGAAAAGGAAGAGATGCCTAGTGTTGTTGACCATGGTGTACTCAAGGATAAGAGAAGAGGTGGAGAGCAAGAGATGCTCGGTGTTGTTGACCATGGTGTACTCAAGGATAAGAGAAGAATTACGTTGTAGGGGAGGTAAACGAACCATAGTCCTTTTTTTGAGGGGAGGATGTTGGGTACAAACAAAGTCCCACATCGGATAAAATAAGAGATGAACATGAGTTTATATACACATAAGATACCTTTATTGGTTAAAGGCCTTTTGGAGTGGTACCAAAAGAAAATCCATGAGGACGTAGCCCAAAGCGAACTATCACTAGTGCAGTAAGAGGAAATGGCACCGATTACTTTTGCTTATAGGCACTGGTTCTACAACCGAGGCATATACAGGCAAGGTAAAAAAATGTAGGTTTTATGCCTCGGTTATAAACTGAGTCAAAAAGGATAGGATTATGCCTCGATTTTTAGGTAACCGAGGCAGTAACATTGTTTTTTTCAAAACTTTAGGATACTGATTCACTATGGAATGATCTTGCTGATGTTCCCAAAGCTGGTAAACAACCATCCTCATCTCCTTGACATTGCTTGTTGACCACTACTACCTTCAAGCTTTCCTTCGCCACTTTCCTCACTTCTTTCTCCTCCTTTAGCTTAGGCATCATCTGTTCATGGTCAGCCAACCAATAAGCTTGTTTTAGGAGTGGAGGTCAGAACTCAAGGCTTCATTTTGGGGGTTCATAGCATTGTAAGAACAACAACATATTAGAAATTACTACATACACCACAAAGTAATACACAACACACAGAGAAGCTTCATCGCACCTTCATCTCACAGTATACAACATCATCGACAAAAGAGATCTCAAAATCAAACGACATAATAGATCACACACACACACACATAAAAGCTTTAAGAATATCCTAGAAGTTTGTCAGGAACTAACATGAAAGCGCGAACAAAGTACTTTCATTTTCCTTCGCCGCAGGCAACGATTCAGAGGCTATCGGGGGACCACTGAAGGTGGTTGATGCGCCCGGAGGGACTCTGAACTCCTTCAAAACGAAACCGTTTCGCGTGCCCCAGATCTTGATGGTACCAGAGGCGTCGGCGGAGGCGACCCACTCGTCGTTGGGGCAGAAACGCGCGATTGTGGCCGAATAGGCATGTTCCCCGTAAACAGAGATGTGAAGGGGATTCTCGAGGCTCACGATGACCACAAATATGACATTGGTGTAGACGATGGAGTTGGACTTTGCGTCGCCGGAGATGAGGCTCACGATGTCGCAACCGACCAAGCTCTGTTTCAATTGATGCAATATAAGGTTCATAGCGGCGCGAGGCTGTTGCATTTGATTTGATTGTTGCAGGTAACATTGCAAGGACACAAACTTGCGAGGTTGAACAGCGACTCAATTTAGGGTTCCATGGTAATTAGGATTTTTTGATTTTTGGGTTTGCAAGTGATGAAGATGAATGGTGGCGCGTTATGCTTGCGCTGCTGTCCAAATTTCTCTGATCGAGTGGCGGTGTAGATGGAGGTTGCAAGGCTGACGGCGGAGCTTCGTGAAGATGGCCATGGAAGATAGCGGTGGTGTTAGGTGGTTGACGACAAGATGGCTAGGGTTTCGCCTAGTGGTTGTGGAGGTTGCAGGGAAGGAAGAAGAACGAGGAGGCGCGCTAGGGGAAGAAGGAAGCTGTGTAAACTTTTTCTCAGGTTTCATTAAATTTGAACCACTGAAAGTGCTACTAACTCAGTTCATCTCTAACTGATGCCTTAAAGTGCTAAAAAAAAATTCAAATGAACTCGGTTCATCTGCTAACCGAGGCAGTGGAGTGCATAGACTTCGGTTCTTTCTGAACCGAGGCATATAAGTGCATCTTAATTACAAAAATGCTACTGCGTTTTAATATGCTTTGGTTTGGTAAAAACCGAGACATGTTAGACGCATTAAAAGACTATTTTTTTACTAATGAATATCTTACCACTATGGAAATATATGTGTATATGTGTGTTGAACCTCCCTAGAGGTACAGGAGACAAACACGTAGATTGAAAATGAGCTAAGAGAAAATGAAGTGACCTCCTAAAAATATTTGGAGTTTTTAAAATTGTTGGAAATTAACCCTCCTTAAATATATTAGGAAAAATCGCAAGAAATTTAAAACCGCACGAAACTAAACCCTCCTAAAATATATTATTTTTACACTGAAGTGTTTTGTGAGAAACTAAACTCAAAAACCTAAGAACAACACAAAATGAAAACAGAGCAATTTTACCATTTTCACGGTCTTCATTGAAAATTCCACTAACATAATCGAACATGAAATGTTCATGAAATCGTGGGATTCCACATTTCAAATTGCTATTTGGCTACACTAAATTCAAGTACAATGGTTTTCATTTTTTTCTTCTCGGTATTTCATCTTCATATCACACTCAGTGGGGGTACTCTTATTTCAAAGTAGTACATAGATCACGAGCTTCATTACAAATTCTACTAAAAAGGTAGTGAAATAATTCATTGAGCTTCGTTTCCGTATTATCATTGAGAAAAGCATATATCATTCGGATATTTTCGTAGGCATCTTCAAGAAGCCCTTTAGGGATTCAGAAGCAGAGTGAAAACACCAGCCATAATCGGTATGACGATCAGAGTAACGAACACAGAAGTTTCCACTTCTTTTCTTCATGCATTCATCATCAGAGCGACAAAAGTTGGGATGTTCTTCAATCATGTTCGCAACAGATGCAAGTCCACCTATGCATACACCTCTGTCAGTTGGAAATGGATACGGAATCGGGGGACGCTGGCGACACATGCATCCATAGCCGCAATCTGCAGACTGCGAACACGAAGTACGTGCACAAGCTCCCGCTTCAGTATTCTTCACTGCAAACACCACTAAAATTGAAACTCCAGAAGAAGGTTAGAGAAAATGTTACTACACTTTCTAAAAGGTCTTAGTTGAAGATTTTCACTATGTATTAGCTTAATTTACACTGTATTAAATGGTTAGTCACACGTTAAATATGTATACATTTTAACTAAGAAATGTGTATTAAATGTCTTACATTGACTAAAATAATACGAGTTTATAATTTATAATTGAGTATAAATCTTATCTTACGAAATTGAATTAAATTTGAAATATGTTTCTTAACCAAGATTAAAATAGACTTAAAAAATATTTTATAAAAATACTAAGTAAAGAGAAACGAAAAACGGTACTTACATGAAGTGGCAAGTAAGAAGACACCAAGATAAACGATCTTAGCATAGGCCATTGTTTAGTTTGATTAAGTGTGTTGTTTTATCTCCATATAATATGTACCAATTTATAGGCGTTGTACTGTACTGAATTCGTAAACGTGGATCACGTAAATGGCTTCACTTGCGTAACCATAATTTGTTGAAATTAAGTGTCAATTTCCGTACTTAATAATTGTTACTATATTACAAAAACTAATTAATTAAATATGACTATATTATTTATTATTTCACTTATATACAATAATTGTGTGCAAGAAGAAAAGAAAAACCTAATGTATGTGAACTAATTTATATCTATGTTTACTTGTGGTGCTTCTTTTTTTTAAATGGAAGGATAAATCCATGGTATTATAATAACATTATACAACTATATTCCTTAACATGAAAACATAAGATTTGATTTAACACCTAAAAAATTGAGAATTGCTAATTAAAAATTACAAAATCAATCTAAACCAAATCGTCTAAATTAATTTAACTTAGCTCAAATTTTTTTATTTATGTCCAAACCAAGAATTAGGTATAAGTTTTATGTTTGGTTTGAGAAGCCAAAAACCTTTATTATCTTAACTATATTAAATAATTTTTTTCTAATGTTGAACTAATCATAGTTAGTAGTAAAATCTAAAAAAATAACTATTAGAAAATATCAGAATTTTCAAATTAAACAAATAATTTTTTTTCCAGGGATTAAAAGCATATAGAATCATACTTACGGAGCTAAAAATGGTTTTAAACTATAAAAATAAGATAAAATTTAAATCATGAATATGCTTTGCTTTCTTTCTGTCATCGTTTATTTAGATTTTGTAACAGGAATATATCCTTAATGCATAAATTCAATCAGTTCGAAAATCGCTCCTAAAAAATGATGAGTTTACTGATATTTTAATAATTTGATTTTATTAAATCAATAGGAGATAATCCCTTTGTGCGCTGGATAAATTGCAAATAATTGTTAATATGATTTTTAAACTAATTGTACTGTAAAAACTTAATAAAGTGCTAAGATTTTAATACTGCGTCGGTTTGTGTGGACCATTACCACGTGATGAGTTATTAAGTTGCATGTACTATTTACAGCAATTGGAATACACATATACCTAAACGCCGATAAATTAGCACACTTAGTTATAAAGTTGTTTGGTGAGGATAATTTTGTGTAGTTATATTATAGGTGAGCTTCGTTAGGCTCTCCAGTAGAGTCGGGAAGTGCATCATTTTACTTCGTTGGGACTTTCGAGAAAAGTACCGAGGAGTGATAAATGTGTATTTTGCTCATGTTCTCAAGAAGAGTAATTGGTAAATGACACCTCTCAAAGCTGTAAGCGAGAGTTATAATTTAGTTTCTTGATGATATTGAGATCATTAATGGTTTTTATGTGTGTATTTGTATGATATGTAGTTTAACTTTTATGTTTTCTATTGAAAAATATATTTAAATTTATAATATAGTGAAAACTATTGTTATTAGTCTATGTTTGTAAGAAAGGACAACACACACAGATCTCTACAATGGAAAGATATTATTCGTTTTAAGCCAAACCTATACGGATTTGTTTTTGGTACCATTCCAAAAGGTCTCTTACTAATAAAGGTATCTTATGTATATATAAACATATGTTCATCTCTTATTTTATTAAATATGAGACTTTGTTTGTATTCTAACAAGTTGTGGTTCCTTTTCAATAAAGTCTATGTTTGTAAAACAAATTATTTTGTATTGATATTTCAAATAAGAGAAGAATAAAGTTTTATTTTAATTATGTAATTTTTGTTAATTATAAGTTTTAGTATGCGAAAATTATACGATCTTGTTCAAAAAAGAGTACAATTACTTTTGAATATAAATTCTTAAGAGGCACAATAAGAATAAATCATAGAAGAATGGAAAATAAGACATGGATAAGGATGTTACAATCTAGTAGATTGATGAGTCAATGAAGGTTCACCACAAAGATGATAAGAACTAGGGAGACACCACAATCTAGAAAATTGATGAGTCAATGAAGATTTGCCACAAAGAAGTCCATCTTTAATAAGAATCAAAGTTCTATGACAAGAACTAAGAGAATCCTCTCTTACTGAATTAAAAATTCATATATTGACCAACCAAGGTGTCAATAAATGTATTTGGTGTCCATATATATAGGTACAAATGTTTAAGCTATCTAAGAAACCTTAAAAGAAAGTCCAAAGACATCGAGCTTAAAAATAACTTGAAAATTCAGAAACAAAAACAAATTGTTTTTTATGCTCCAAAGAAATCAATTTTTTCAACAAGTGTACTCTACTGGATAGTTTGTAATACTACAAGTGTCGTATTCATAGGGATTTGACAACAAGTGTCATATTCAGAAATCTATAATAAGTAAAGCCTTAGATCTATTCCTAGGATCTAAAACTAAGAGGAGAATTAGTTGAACCACTTGGAAGCAGTTCTTGCTTAATCCCAAGTCGGTGAAATAAGATGACTAATCAATTCATCCAATAATGAATATAAACTAATCCACAAAGACATAATAAAAATATGAAGTCACACAGGAAAACACTAGAATGTGATTGAATAATGTTTTCAAAATTCGTTTCGCAAGATAGTGTCTGATGTCGAACAATAAACGTAATTATCTACATGCTGGAGTTCATAAGAATTGTTTCAAAAGAATTTTATAAGAGGTATCATGTGTAAATCATGAAATATAGTCATTAAAAAGAAACGTGTTTTTAAATAAATGTTTGGTTCTAATTTAAATAGAAAAGGTACTGGCACATGTGTTTTCGTGTTTATAACAGTGTCTAGAGAGTTTGAGGAAATAAGTAGTTCAGATGAATTATTCAAACACTATCTTTTTAGAGAGGAAAACCATTGAGAAACTCAGTTACTAAAATAAAGAAATAGTCTAGTCTCTTTCAAGAACTCTTGAGAGGTTCCTTTTATCTTTTCTAAATATTACATATAGTTTTAATCCACTCTTGGTTGTGTAGTATTATTCACCACTCTTGGTATCCCTAAACTCTCGTCTAGTTGAGTTTAATCCACTCTTGGTTGTGCAATATTATTCACCATTTCTGGTATCCTTAGACTCTCGTCTAGTTGAGTTTAATCGACTCCTAGATTACAAGTATTCTAGCCACTTCTGAACCTGAGTATTCTAGCCACTCTTGGCATATGAGTGTTTTAGCCACTTATGACACTTAAGTATTCTAGCCACTCTTGGCACCTTAGTATTCTAGCCATTCCTGGCATCCCCGATACGCTACCTAGTTGAGTATCATCCACTTCTTATTGTAAGTGTTTTAGTTCTCTATAGAACATATAATAAATCCACTATGGGATATTACAAGGTACACATGTTTAACTATAAATGAGAGGATATGTTCACAATTACAATTTGACACTTGTAAAGTTACATAATCAAATTAACTCTTCTAGAGAGGATAAGTAAAATGAGGTGCAGTGTTATAACTTGGAGGTTGCTTCCTTTGTTGAAGAACAACAATGTAACTTGGAGGTTTCTCTTTTTCTCTTCTCTTCAGTGATGTTGTTCCGTTGATTAAAGAAACATCAAACGATGAAACATGAAGAGCAGTAGAACGAAACTTGCTATTTTTATCTTCTCTTCACTGGTGCAGAAACGGCTTTTTACGTCCGATATTTTGGCCTTTTGACGTCCGGCGTGCGCCGGACGTCTATGCGGTAGACGTCCCTCAAACGTCCGCTGCCTGAGGACGGACGTCTATATGAACGTCCGCTGCCTCAGGACGGACGTCTATATGAACGTCCGCTCTGCCTGAGGACGGACGTTTATTATAAACGTCCGCTGCATCAGAACGGACGTTTATATAAACGTCCGTTGCCTGAGGACGGACGTTTATTATAAACGTCCGCTGCCTCAGGACGGACGTTTATATAAACGTCCGTGGCCTGAGCACGGACGTTTATTATAAACGTCCGCTGCTGTCTGAGGACGGACGTCTACCTTGCTGAATTCTTTTGGTGTAGGGCTGGGGTGGGACGTCCGTATGTGCACAGACGGACGTCTATAGACGTCCGACTGTACACTAACGGACGTCTAGTGGGCGTTTTTTTTTTAAAAATTTGTTTGTTTTTTCAATAGAACCACACCTGAAAAACAGAAAAATGTCCCAGAACAATTCTCCAATAACATAAATATGCGTTTTATATAAACAAAATTCTACTTAATGTTCAATCCACTACCAAACTATTAACATAAAAATAAAACTAAAACCAAACAATGTTCAATCAAGAAGAAATATAACTATTCCTAACTCCATCTTTGTAGAAGATAAGCGGTCCACTCCTGCCTTATCTGGTTAATTGTGTCCTCTGTAATAGGCGATGTAGTCTTGAAGCGCTGCAAAATTCAAGAAAGATTCATTATTGTTTCATATATAGTTGAAGATGATTTTGATTTGTAATGTATTGAAGGTATACATCATTACCTCATTCCAGTCATCTGTAATGACAGCTCGAATGATGGTCTTAATCCAACACATCACATAGAAGCCACATTCCCATGAATCTACCTGCTGGTTACACTAAAATAACAAACTAAATAGTTAAAAATTTAGATCATTCAATAACATAAATGAATTAGAAACTATAAATGACTTACAACCTTTGGATACAAAATTTGAACCAATTGACCACGAGATTTACCAATAACTCTGTACAGATTGAAAA
Source organism: Vigna nakashimae (assembly GCA_034642375.1). Classification (NCBI taxonomy): domain Eukaryota; kingdom Viridiplantae; phylum Streptophyta; class Magnoliopsida; order Fabales; family Fabaceae; genus Vigna; species Vigna nakashimae. Next base: position 11,496,650 of record CM067763.1, read on the forward strand.
CACAAAGTATAATTAATATGACTATTTTATCATAAAAGTTGAAGGTTAACATCAAATTGAAGTCATTTTTTGGAGAAACACTTACCCTTGAAGCATGGTTCTCAAGTCATTTTTCATCTTCCTGTGCAACGAACAAAACCATATAATTTTACATTGTTTGGGAATGATAACCATCAGCTGCCAGTGAGACCTATCACGAAGGACAAATAGTTATTCAACTAATTAAGGAAACTATAATAATAAACTGACCACATATAAAAACACGTACCCGTCAATGTATGGCACAAGGTATATGTCTCTTTTGGACTCATCCATCCATGTTTGCAAATAATGTTGTCTGTTTTGAAGTGTGTTACCAGACGGTTGAATGGTCTGAGGTTCAACAAATCCGTACATGGAAGACCGACCTTGGTCTACAACGATTGTGTCCATGTACCTAAAACAACAAAGTTAAGTCGTTAGAAACTATATAAGAATGTAAATAAAAGTAATATCAAAGACCAAATTGACTAACTTACATGCACCACAGCTGAATGATGGAAATATTCAACATCCTGTCTCCCTCAATCACCTCCAATGCATCAGAAAATGTGATATAAACTGGCACATGTGGGGGAAGACCAAATACCCTCAAATCCCAGTATAGTTGTAATGATGCTTTCTTCAATCTGGGTAATTTTGTCACTAACTTTGATATAGGATCATCCTCTGCTTCAGCCATGTCATCATCTTCATGTATGACTGTATCATGAATTGGCTGCTTCTGAGGACGTGTGAACTGAAGATAAGAATTTACGTGAAAGCTTTATAAACAATTATATGAAGACAATTAACATAGAAATACTAAGGAAAAAGACATTATACCTGTGGAGTCGCGATGTGGGACATGATCAATGCTCTAGGCCAGGCAATAAATGTTCCTATGGCCTCCCCCACAAAGTTAATTTCTGGAGTGGGTACAGGCACCTGAGCCTGGGGATCCCGAACCTCGTCAATGGTCACACGCACGTGCTGGGGTAATATGGGAACACCATGAATGGTCTCCCCTCCCTCAAGCACTCGTCCGACAGCCACAATGCGTGGGGGATCCCCATCAACCAACAGCTCATATTGACCGCTATACTCATTGGGTTCTACAGCAGAGCATGATCCTCTAGTGCTGACACGAGGTGCTGTGGGAGTTTCATCGGCCCCCATGTGGCCTTGCGTCATGGAATGCAGCTTTTCTTCAAGCGCTCTTTGTATTTGTTTTTGTTCTTGTAGCTGCTCCATGAATCGTTGCTCCATTGATCTCATGCTTTGGTTGAGTCTTTCCTCCCACTGAAGATCCATCTGCCTCAGTGTCTCCTGACTCATTGATTGGGGGGTTTTCTGTGTAGGGCCAAAATAGTCACGAAGACCAATCGCCCCTGGAACTCCACGTACACGTCCTGGGTGCTCGGGCCTTCCAATGGCCGTTGTCAGAATGTCGTCCCTACCTTGGCCAGCAAATGTGCCCTGAGTCTGCTGCTCAACCAACTCATCCTGCACATAAAAAACCAAGTTACTTAGAAGACATGCTGTGATAGATACACAATCAAATAACTGCTTATAATTTGAACTTACAATTCTCTGTGAGATCAAGGCAGCTGAGGAAGATGTCATGTTCCCATCAGATTTAGTCCGAGCAGCCTTCCACAGCTCGTACCTAGCAGGTGCAGGTGCTAGGTCAGGCGACTCAAGTCCCAAGGCATCGGCTCTAGACTTTCTCAGTTTCTTCTCCAGTTTTGCATATCCACCTCGTGATAACAAGTGGGGTGTGTCGTTTAGCCTTTGTCTTTCTTGGGCGGCTAACCTTTTATCCTGTGAAAGCATGTATATAAGTAAGTCTAAAATCATAAAAACACAATGAAAGATGATCTTAAGAAACATACCTTCCATTCTTCAGACTCTCTAGATGCACGAAACTGCATCCAATCCTCCTCTGTGAAGGTATAATGCTGAGATGGATTTTCATGTTGTCTATCTCCAAAGACATATAGTCGTGTCAGCCTTGTCTTGAAATCCCTAAATCTTATCGCTATATGCGATAACACTTTCTTTCTGATTTGCAATGTGTTTGGAATATCAAAATGTTGCTGTTTAAAACAAAAAACTTGTTACCAAGAGAAAAGTTAACAGATAAGTATATCACAAATTGCATGAAGTCTAAACATACCTGAACATCTTGCCATAAGAGGTTCTTGTCGACCTCTGGGACGTCATCCCAACATGCATGAAGGATAGAGACATGACTTTTTGCTAACTTGCCCAGATAACTCCTAAACCTATCAGCATTTGGCCCTGATGGATGACCTGATCTGGGGTCAATGTCAACATGCCTCCTCTGACCATCCACGCGTCCGGATGTCACATCTGCCACTCGGGTGACGCCTCGTCCACGTCTGCTCTTTCCCGATCCTGAGTCTGAGGCCGACATACCTGAAAAATTAGACAACGTTAGTAATAATTCAATTATGATGGACAAACATATAAAGTCAATAAAAGTGAAAATATTAACCTATTAATTAATTGTTTTTTCCCAAATGCCTTCGTTGTGATCACTACGAATTGCTTGCATTACATCGGCAACGTCATCAACTGGGTCTTCAGTGGGTCTACATGCAACAGATGTTGTCTCAAGTATATCAAGAGAATCGTCATCATCATGTCCATGCATGTTTCTACCTTCTAAAACCACTGACCATTTGTTATTCGATGGATCACTTACGTAGAATATTTGTCTTGCTTGACTAGCCATGATAAATGGTTCATCAGTGTAATTCATCTTGTTCAAGTCTACCAATGTGAAACCAAGGTCATCCATCATGACACCAGAATTTATATCAACCCATTTACACTTGAAAACTGGTACTCTAAAAGTAACGTAATCAACTTCCCATATTTCTTGTATTATTCCAAAATAACTGATGGATGCTGTGATTGGATTTTTGTCTTTAGCACTAGCAAAGTGCACAGACTCAGCTTGTAGTGTGACGCCACTATTTTGAACTCTGCTTTTTTCATCTTCTACCTTTGTCTGAAAAGAAATATTGTTTATATAGTACCCACCATATGTAATGACCTCTGTGTTCGGTCCACGAGATAACCTCAATAAAGTTTCAGAAACATGTGGAGTCGCATACACCTTTTTCTTAAACCATCCCAAGAAGGTTTTCACATGTTCATTAAGATGCCATTTTTCACTCATTTTTGGGTTTGCTGCCTTTATTTCATTAACGTGGTCAGAAATGTAAGGAATCACATCAACAGTGTTGTTTAAGACGTACAAATGAGCTTGGTCAATTTCTTTTCTGCTAACACTTTGAATTGTCACACCTCGAACACCCTTACCTTCACATTTTCCTTCGTTTTTGCTCTTGGGAAGACCGACGGGTTTACAAGATGGCATATAACTTGAACAAAATTCAATGGCTTCTTCTGCAACGTATCGCTCTATGATTGAAGCTTCTGGTCTATACTGATTCTTGACATATCCCTTTAAGATCTTCATGTATCTTTCAACTGGGTACATCCACCTTAAGAAGACCGGCCCACATATTCGAATTTCTCTGACTAGATGAACAATCAAATGTACCATGATGTCAAAAAAGGAAGGTGGAAAATACATCTCCAATTGACATAGTAGTCTTATTCCCTCATTTTCCAATTCATCTAAACCTCGAGGGTCAACAACTTTCTTGCAAATGGCATTAAAGAAAAAACTCAGACGTGTCAGAATACCCCTAACAGAAGGAGGTAATATGCCTCGAATAAGAACCGGTAACAATTGTTGCATCAATACATGACAATCGTGAGACTTTAAACCAACTAGCTTTAAGTCTTGCATAGACACAAGGTTACTAATATTTGAAGAATAACCTTGCGGAACCTTCACACTTCTTAAACAGTTACAAAAACTTTGTTTTTCTTTTTTGGAAAGTGTGTGACAGGCTGGGGGCAGATAGGTGCGTCTTCCTATTATCTGTGGATGTAACTCAGATCGGATTCCCATGTCAGCCAAATCTTGTCTTGCCTTTATTCCGTCTTTGCTCTTCCCTTTGACGTTTAATAAAGTTCCGATGACACTGTCACAAACATTTTTTTCAACGTGCATCACATCAATACAATGTCTAACATCAAGTTCACACCAATATGGAAGCTTAAAAAATATCGATCGTTTCTTCCAAATGTTCTTTGCAGAGGTACTTTTATGATGTTTTCCAAACACAATGTCAATGTTTTTGACTTCGTTGTACACCTCTTGACCATTCCGGGGTCTGCACACAACCTCATCCTCAGCACTTCCATTAAATGCTTTTTTCAATCTACGATAAGGATGATTACGAGGAAGAAATTTTCGATGTCTTGTATATACTGTCTTCTGACCATGCTTCAACTGAAGGTAACTAGTGTTTTCTTCACATATGGGACATGCAAAATGACCTTTAACACTATAACCGCTCAAGTTTCCATATGCTGGGAAATCATTTATAGTGCAAAACAACATTGCACGCAAACGGAACTGTTCCTGAACATGTGAATCAAACACGTCGATGCCTTCTTCCCACAACAATTTCAAATCATCAATTAAAGGTGCTAAGTAAACATCAATGTCATTTCCAGGTTGTCTAGGACCCGATATCATCATGGTCAACATCACATATTTTCTCTTCATGCACAACGAAGGAGAAAGATTGTAAATCATCAACATAACTGGCCACGAACTGTGTTTGCTACTTAAGTTTCCATAAGGATTCATACCATCAGTTGCAAGTGCAAGCCTTAAGTTTCTTGGATCTGCACCAAATTCAGGGAATTTGTCATCAATCTTTTTCCATTGTGGAGAATCAGCAGGGTGTCGAAGAAGATTATCGCACTTTCTTTCGTCAGAGTGCCATTTAAGGTTCTTTGCATCTTCTTTAACAGAGAACATACGTTTGAACCTAGGTATTATAGGCAAATACCACATCACCTTAGCAGGTGCACCATCATTACCTTCATTACCAGTGACTCTGTCAGATTTCTTTTTAAAACGGGATAAACCACATGTTGGACAATAGTTTAACGAAGCAAACTCCTTTGTGTACAAAACACAATCATTAGGACAAGCATGTATCTTTTGATATTCAAGACCCATTGGACATAAAATTTTTTTGGCCTCGTAATTATGAATAGGTAGAGTATTATTTTCTGGAAGCATCTCCTTCAACAACTCCAACAACTCGGTGAAACTTTTATCGGTCCATCCATTCCTTGCTTTTAAACTAAACAACTTTAAAGTTGAAGACAAGCGTGTAAAGTTTGAGCATCCTGGGAACAACGGTTGCTCTGAATCATTAATAAGAGTATCATACAAATTAGCCCTTCCAAAATTATCTTCACCGACATCACGTATCATGTCCTCTAAATGGTCACTCATCCATTCTTCCATATAATTTGTTCCTCGTGACGTGGTAGGCTGCTCAAGTACTTCTCCATGCCAAGTCCAAACTGTATAAGTCCTCATTATGCCATACATGAATAGATGGTCACGCACATTGCCTAAGTCTTGGCGTATTTGATTAAGACAACGCACACAAGGACAAAAATATGTCCCGTTGACAGACTTAGCATTTTGTTCAACGTATTGCAAGAACTGCGAAACACCCTTGTCATATTCTTCACTCATGCGACGTTCGTTCATCCATCTTCGATCCATACTATGTTCGTAAAATCATCAGTTCAAGTGTTTTAAATTATGAAAATTAATTTTCTCAAACTGTCCAATCGGACAATTCAAAATTTAACACAAACGATTAAAAGATTAATCGTTTGTCTTAAATTTCAAACGGGAACTAAGTGTCACTCAATGTATGGCAATAACTAATACACATTTTACACAATAACACATACATGCATACACAAAATTTAACAGTCAAAAACGTCCATACATTAATACACATTTCGCATTAATCGTTTAACACAATAACATAACTAATACACATTTTACAGTCAAAAACGTCATACACAAAATCCACATATATACATGCATACACAAAATCCACATACATGCATACACAAAATTTTCAACCAACAAGCTAACCTGAAAAGTAGATTCCAAATCCGAAGGAGGGAAGTGGAGGACCAAACGGCCTAACACGCAGTCCAAAAAGAGTCAAGGAAGCCGTCCAAGAACACGCAAGATTCTGCAAAAAAACGGACCGAAATCAATTTTTAATCGGTTCAAATCAAAGACATTTCATCACAGAGCAATGTAATCGGATTAAATGTAATTTTAAACGGTCCAAAAGTGAGAAAACCAACCTGGAAACTGAACGGCGCAGCAGCAGAGACGGCGTTCGCGGGGAAGAAGACGACTGACTGGTCTGGGTTCGCGGTTTCCATTTTAATCAACCTAGACGTCCGAGCCACGTGGGCCGGACGTCTATAGTATTATAGACGTCCGGCCCGCCACTAATATGACGTGTAAAGAATTTAAAATTTGAATTTCGCGGGGCTTTAAACGTCCGTTCCCATGGCACGGACGTCTATAATTTTATCAACGTCCGTCCCAAGACGGACGTCTAAAATTCTGATGAAAACCCTAAAACGATTCAACTATATGTCAGTCCTCTGAACGTCCGTCCTGGGGGGCGCGGACGTCTATAACATTATAGACGTCCGCGCCCCTCAGGACGGACGTTCAGAGGTCTGAAAGTAATTATTACCCCCAGCCACTCTGTCAGTCCTCTGAACGTCCGTCCTGAGGGGCGCGGACGTCTATAATGTGATAGACGTCCGCGCCCCTCAGGACGGACGTTCAGAGGACTGAAAGTAACTATCACCCCAGCCACTCTGTCAGTCCTTTGAACGTCCGTTCTGGAGGGGGACGGACGTCCATATATAATGGACGTCCGTCCCCCTCCAGGACGGACGTTCAAGAGGCTGATGGGTTGTACTACCCTGTCAGCCTCTTGAACGTCCGTCCTGGAGGGGGACGGACGTCCATGTAAAATAGACGTTCGTCCCCCTCCAGGACGGACGTTCAAGAGACTGAGGGGTTGTACTACCCTGTCAGCCTCTTGAACGTCCGTCCTGGAGAGGGACGGACGTCCATATATAATAGACGTCCGTCGCCCACCAGGACGGACGTTCAAGAGACTGACAAGACTGAGGTTGTACTACCCTGTCAGCCTCTTGAACGTCCGTCCTGGAGGGGGACGGACGTCCATATAAAATAGACGTTCGTCCCCCTCCAGGACGGACGTTCAAGAGACTGACATCTCAGTCTCTTGAACGTCCGTCCTGGAGGGGGACGGACGTCTATTATATATGGACGTCCGTCCCTCTCCAGGACGGACGTTCAAGGGGCTGATGGGGTCACACCCTGTCAGCCTCTTGAACGTCCGTCCTGGAGAGGGACGGACGTCCATATATAATAGACGTCCGGCTCCCTTTAGGACGGACGTCTACACACTCAATTATTTACATTTATGCCACCGGTCAATTATTTACGTTGGAGTTTTCGTGGACGGACGTCTATGGAGTGACGTTAAAGGTCAATTCTGCACTAGTGCTTTCAATTAAGTTGTTTCCTTTAATTGAAAAGTTGCATTTGAAGCAGACTTTGAGCAATAGCATTGTTGATCATTCAATTGATTTTGATTTGTATGCTCTTATTCTTCTTTATTCCATTTGGATGGAAGAACTTCAAACAATGTGTATAAGCTTGGTGAGCAATAACATAAATGTTCAATTCATACTCTCCTTCTTTTCTTCTCTTCTTTTGACTATGCTCTCGACATTATTTTTCTTTTATTTATTTCATTTCAACCCCATTTCTTTTCTCTTCTCTCTTTTCGTCATCCCATGTTGGGCATAATATTTTATCACTCTCTTTTTCTTTTCTTCATCTTTCTTCTGTTTTTTTTCTTTTTCTTCAGACATTATAAGCTTGAAGATGAGATGAGGTAGAATCAATGACTAATGATTTTTCTCATTCTCTTTTTCTCTCTCTTTCTCTTATCTTCTCTACTTTCTTTCTTTTTTATATTTTTTATAATTCTTCTTTAATCATCCTTCTACAATTTTTTTTCAAAAGCAACAACATTCTCTTCTTCAGCTGATCTTCTTTATATATCCCTTTTTGAAGAGATGATCGTTGAATGTGGAGTTGTCCGTAGTGTAGGCTTCTTAGTGCTTTTTGGTAGATGATCACACTGACTTGTCTTGTCATGCAAAGGTATAGTGCTTTATCATATCTTGATTGAAACATGGCTTGTATGACATGTTAGAGTAGAAGACTATACTTAGATCATTCCTAGAATGTTATTTTCTTCTCTCAACATCTTTATCCACATATGTAGTTTTTCTTATTAACTCATTGTGTCATTCTAATGCGCACATTAAATGAGGACAAAACACACAAGCAAAATAACATTTTGTAGTACATGCATTAATGAACATATAATGTTTTCAATGTTTATATACGTTAAATATCATCTCTCGTTCAAAAATATTTTATCATATTTCATGTCAATAATAAATACATTTGGTTAAGTGCAATGTTCAAATATTGACAAACGATATAAAGTGTTAGACACTTTGTGAATGGAAAGAATTTTAAAGATTTTTTTATTTGCCACGCTTTTCATTAGACGACATCCTTTCATAAAATATTTTCATACACAACACTGATTGGATAAAATATTAGGCTTCAATGTTTTATCTTTTCTCAAGAATAAATATGTCTATTTCTGAGCTTCAGAACTTATTCTAACATCTTTCTTAAACGATATTTTTTATAAGACGTTTTTCATTTATAAGAAGTTTGGGACCACATCTTATTGTTTAGAGCAAATATTCATTAGACAATGTTTTTGATTTAGCTCTCTCTCTCTTTCTTATAGCACTGATAAAACTTTATTATTACATATTTTCTGAAGGGTGGAAAGTTGTCCTTAAGACTCAAAGGTATATCTTTTTGTTTTGCACATATGTCCCTTAAACGATATCCGTTGTAAAAGATGTTTCACTATATAGATTTTTGCACTTACTGTTTTACAAGTTTCAGTTAGACACTACTATACTCATCACTATATGAATATATGAATATATATATATATATATACATATATATATATATATATATATATATATATATATATATATATCTTTAAGCATAGTGTCTTGACAAGTGTATGTAGGATTTTCCTACTAATCAGACGTTTCTTCTCAAGAACACATCATGTCATTTTAACTTATCTCTTTCATTATTTAGCATTTAAATGCTTCGTGTAGTTTTAGAAATAACCTTGGATTTTCTTTCTGAGTTTGGACATTTGATTACCGAAGATTATTCCATTTAATGTTGTTTATTAAACTTTAAAACCAAATATGCTTTAGACGATGTAGTCTCTCTAGTTAAATCTTGTCTAAACAAAATATATTTTGATAGATAAAACAATACAAATACAAGAGAGTTAAAAAAGAATGCATCTTTGTTTCAACACTTTAATAAATTTAGTTCCTCGTAATACATAGAAAGAATTCAAAAGAGTTATAATCTCTTAAGACTTCTAACAATATTCTTTAAAATATGGAGGTAAGTGTCTAAAAAAATTCTATAAGAATATTTCTCCAAGAATTTGTCTTGAAGCATCTCTCCAAAATTTTCAATCTCTCCATAATGACAATGCTTCAACTATGTACATGTGGCTTCAGCCGTAGAAGTTTCCTTACAATGTTGATTTTTTTTTATAGCTCAGGCCTCAGCAGTGCACATTACTGTTTTCGTACATTTTCTTTTCTTGATTATAAATAATTGTAGAAAAGACTTTCCTTATAAAACTCGCAATACATTAGGATTTTAGGAGGGTTATCATGTTCACCTGCCATCCTAAAGAAAAAACTGTAAAAATAATTTACTAAAGAAAAGAACTTGCGGGCCCCAATTGATTCACCTGCTTGTAATAGTCATGACTCATATATGTAGTTGTGTGACATATAACTGTAGAGTAGACTTGTGACTTCCAATTAGCACTTAAGACTTTGTTTATATATAAGGTAGATGTTTGGAAAGTCTCTTTCGTCAGCATACACACATATGTACACTGATATTGTCTCTTCAGACTTCTCAATCTCTCTTAGTTGCCTCTTCAACTCTATTATACTTATGGTTGTGATAGAAAAAAACAAAATGCAGATTCACTTTACAATTTCTTTTCTGCGTGATTAACTTTCTTTTGAAATAAAGAACTTGGTTATTTTTCAGCCACCAAAAATGGTGTTAAAAGACTTGAAGAACATTAGGTCGTTAATGGAAAACAAAGATTTGGTTCTAGTTACTAACAGATATATCCATTTAAGTATAACTGTTCTATTGAATGTATATAGGAGAAAGTAAATAATATACTCTCATTCCTTATGAGTAGATTTTACACTTAAAAAAAGGCTGCAATGATACTATATAAAATATAATTCTTTTTCCACTAGTACAACGAAGGGCTATAGCTTCGGCTGTTTTGGGTTTATGATTGCGGTTCCTAAACCGAGGTATATACAAGCGAGACAAAAAGGAGTAACCTTTTTGCCTCGGTTCTGAATCGAGACAATATATGTGAGTTTTTTGCCTCGGTTGGTTTCGAACCGAGGTGGTAGATGCCTTTTTTTTATTTTATTTTATTTTCAGAAAATGGGGACTTTTGCTTTTCAAAATATTTTCTTTTTCTTTTTTATTTGGGACAACGGAGGCGGCGACGAAACAGCCAAAGGCGGCAACGAACGGCCAAAGACGGTGACGAACAGCCAGTGCCGACGACGTACAACCAAAGGCAACAACAAACAACGTAGTTCGTGTGAGAGAAGTAGAGACAGTGGCGACGATCGGTGGTGGAGGCAGTGGCGACGACCAATGGTGGAGGCAGCGACGACCAATGGTGGAGGCAGCGACAACGACCAACCGTGGAGGCAACACTGACGACCAATGGTGGAAGCAACGACGACGACTGATGGTGGAGGCAACGGCGGCAGAGCTAGTTGAGGATGGTGAGTCTGAGGTTAAGTTTGTTTGGTGGGAGTTTAGGATGGTGGTGGTGAGAAGGTTGTGGAAGGGGAGAATGAAAGGTCTGAAATTTAAAAATCGAAGAAGTTATTACCTCGGTTAAGTAGACAACCAAGGAAATAAGACTCTACTGCCTCGGTTCTAAAGGCAATCGATGCCTAAACCTATCATAAAAAATTTTAAAAAAAATTATAAATGGCAAACAAAAAAAAACTATAGGCATCGGTTCGCGGTTAAACCGAGGCATAAAGGTCTTATGACATCGGTTCAAATTGGAACCGAGGCAGTAAAGGCTAACAAAATTGATTTGAAACGTTCAGATCCAGAGGATGTCAACTTTTGACAGGACATACTGCCTGGGTTCTACACAGAACCGAGGCAGTAAGCCTATTTTGAAAAAATTGGCAGGTGAAAAAGCTAATTTGCAGAAGGAAAACAGAGTTTTTTGCCTCGGTTGGTCAGAGAACCAAGGCAGTAAGCCTATTTTGAAAAAGTTGGCAGGTGAAAAAGCTAATTTGCAAAAGGAAAGCATAATTTTTTGTCTCGGTTGGTCAGAGAACCGAGGCAGTATACCCTTTAGGCATCGGTTCCAATTGAACTGGGGCATATAGTTTCACAAAAATTACGAAATTGCCACCGTGTTTTGATACGCTTCGGTTTCAAAAAAACCGAAGCGTAATGTGCAAGTTAAAAACCTCTTTTTTTACTAGTGTTCCTATTATAAAAATGAAAAAATAGAAATGGAGGAAACGGTGGTCACGAGATAAAGTTCTAATTGTAAACTATTTAATTATTTACGTTAACTACTAATGCATTTGGAAAGGAGAGGAAACCTTTTTGGATTAGCAAGTTAAAGACATTGTAAGAAGCTGAAAATGAATTAGAAAGTTAATAGGGTAATTAAGTTAATAAAATCAGAAATTTTTCATTTAACAACACATTTCAGACATCCTGGTTCATTAATCAAACCCCATTCTCTCTCTAGAACTCAGTTCTTCCTCTTTTTTCTACCTTCTCTCTACCACATCTCTGCCTTCTCTCTTCCATTTCTCTGCCTTCTCTCTTCCATTTCTCTTCACTGAGCCATTGATCTCCGATAAGGTGGTGCCCAAACATCCGCAACCTAGAGGGCTTCGAAACAGACTGATTCATTTCGAGTCTTAGGTTGGTAAGTCCCTGCATGCAGCCTCTTCTTCGTTCTTGAACCTAGCACATGCAATCTCTGCTGGTTGCATGTGACTAGAAACGTACTTCTTCCTATTTCCATCAAACTCTAGCTCTAAAAGCTGTTCTTAATCACTAAGTGGTGGTGTGTAGGGTTGTCTAGGTTTCTCACAACTCGAGGTATTGTTAGGGCATTCCAGTGAGTTGTGCTGTTCAACTCCAAGGTAAGGGGAGCTAGGTCTTTCTTGAATTGATTTTTTATGAAATGCGTAGAGGTATTGAACTTTGTGTGACCATGTTGTTTGGTTAATTTTATGTTTTAAGGAGATTTTCTGTATGAATAGAGCTGCATGCTGGAAATTATGACTGTGATTTTGGTTGGGCTGAGGTGGATATCTGAAATTTGCTATGTTTATTGTATGAGTTTTGTTAAATGAGTGTTCAGATGGAAGGTAAGGGAATTATACATTATGTTGAGTGAATTAATAAGGTTTTAGGTCATTCTGAGAGGAATGAGGTAGTGATTTTGGGCATTTGAGGTCTAAAGTGTTTTACGGTTGTTGGGGCATGCTTAACCAGTGTATTGTGACTTGTTTGGGTCACTAAAGTGGTCCTAATCAGTGCAAATTGGTGGAATTGGGTTTGGGATCTTTAAGAGTTGGAAATTGATGTTGAGGAGTAAAAGTTGAGTGTAATCCCTTTAGAAGTGTAGTAGGAAGGATTAGAAACATCTAGATAAGTCTAATTAGGTGTAAAACATGAATTAAGGGTGTTAGAAATTGGAGAAATGGCCTGGAAATGGTAAGGGCTGATGTGAGTGCATGATTATGAAGAATCTGCGTTCTGCAGATGATGCAGAGTCGTTATGCGTGCTGTCTCGCATAGCGAGTTCCTGTAGAGAGTGCTCACTATCTGGGTCATTCGCTGTGCGAGCTGGTTCACTGTGCCTATGACTGGAGAGTGTTGCTCTCTGTCTGGTGATTCACATAACGAATTTAGTCGGTGTGCGACTGGTGGTGGCCTGGAGTCACTGTCATTTTAATTTGAAAGGCGAGAGGCGCGCAAAGCGAAGAGGTTTAGGGGTGTGATCTCTGTTTAAGCGCTCGCATAGCGACTTGGGTGCACTATGCGAGAAGACCTGAGGCCTGTAGCCTCAGCAAGTTAATTCGCCTGAGGCCTGTGCGAGATTCTCTTGTCTCGGCTTGCAAGTAGGATGCGCTATGCGAATCCTTTGAGTCCAAATTTCTCATTTTCTCTTGCTTTGTTTGAATTAAGTGTATGGAATGATTAGAATGCATAGTTGATGAGTCAATATTTTATTCGCTTCACTTAGTTTATTGTGCTAAAATTAGTCGGGGAATTGTGCTTAAACGTCCGATATTTTCCTGTTTTTCCTAATTGTGCTTAATTTGATCAGAAATTCTTATTTTAACTAATTTGAATTATCTGAGCTTATTATTTTGCATTATTAATTACGGGAAAATTTTGGATAACTTTTTAGGACATTTGAAGGATAAATGAGAAATCACAATTGAGCCCAATGCATTTCAGCCACTTTAGTTTTCGCACAGTGCTGCGTGAATGTTGTGTCAACTTGTGTGTCTTCGTTCGAGTTCAATTCTTATCCGTTTTTCATGCAATTTTTTTTCATAGTTTCGTCTAGATGTCTATTTTAACATCTAGTTTTTATTTTGTTCAAATTCCTTCTGTGTTGTTCCCAGTATTTTTTTTTACTCCCCATGTCAGTCTAGTTCTTACTGTTTGAGTGACTTCTACTTTGTTTGCATTGTTTGTAATGCTTGTCATAGTTGGAATAGCACATGGACCACCTTGCAAGTAAGCTCACGGTTTTGGCTTACAAAAGAGGAGAATATTGTTCTGATAAAAGAGAAGGGAACTACGTCCACATGGATCTCCAAAATGCAAGCAAGCATGATTTTTAATTGGACAAGAGTAGAGTGCCACGGCTGCATGCTTTCTAATTCAGAATTTTGCAAAGTTGGCTATACAACACATGGGAGCCACCACTTGGAAAAGAAAGAAGCCTTCACTTTGTTCAAAGAAGAGAAGCAATTCTCGTTCCTTTCTTATGAAAGCAAACGGCCATTGTGAGAATAATGGAAGGGGCCACCACTTTTGAAAACTCACATAAGTGGAATTAATGAAATGTTGAATGGTTTTCTCCATTTGTTTTTTTGTTAGAAAACACATGGCCCCCTTTTCACAAAAGTTTGATTAAATAAACATTTGTTGACAAAAAAACACACGGCACCTTCAAAGATGAAAAGGAACTCATGGAACAAACAAAAACAACACACGGCCCACATGGAAAAGCTTTTGGGATTTTAAGTGAAACAACATATTCACTTAGGAAAGTGCAGCACAACGTCCACCATTTCTTTGGGGGCTGGAACGTTTTGATTAAACAAGAAGAAGGGGCTGTTTTCTTTTATGGTGAGCACGGTTTATTCCAGCTGAAAGTAGATGCACATGGATGGTTGTAAAGCAAAAGGAGGAGCTCTCAAGGTCACATTCCATAGCAGCAAAGACTCCATGTTTCCAGCAGCTAATTCACGCATACAGCAAGCATTTGGAGTGCAAACAGATGAGTTGGAAGAAGGGGGCTGCAGCATGCTCATCTCACCAAGCTGGACTTCATGTTCCCAACTGATTCAAGTGGCCCATCCAGCAGCAAAGAGAAGGAGAAACACGGACATTCAGCAGCACCAGCATATCGAAACAGCTTGGGAGGTGCAACATCACCGTCCAGCAAACAATTAAAGGGCTTGACATTATATAAAAAGAGGGCGCACGTCCATGAGGGGGTGGTGTCCAGCGAAGAAATTGGTCCAAACATGCAGAGGTTTGACTCCTTTTTCTTAGCAAGCTACACGGTGGAAGAACTGGTGAACGTGTACTCAAATGGAAGTGGTGTGTGCTAGATGATTAAAGGAAAGAACACGCATTCAGCCTAGAGCAGCCGCCATCTTCATTTTGGTTTTTTCTTGAATATTTTTATGAGAAGGAAAAGGAAGCAGGAGAAGCCGGGATGCTAGTAAGAATGAGGTGATAATTCACGGGATGTACTGGGATGCTAGCATGAATGAAGAAGAAGACAAGAAGTAGGTAGAAAATGGAGGGCCCCTTTTTGGCACATACAGAAAATGCTGAGGGGACAAAAACGCAAACTGGAAGAAAATAAGGGAGGCACACCGAGAAAGGGGGAGTGTTGTCTCTCGGTAGAAGGATATAAACCAGTTGTAGCAGAAGAAGAAGGGACGGCCTTGAGGCCTGGAAGGGGTCATGTTTCCTTCTCTTCCAGGAGCTCTCTCTCAGTTTCCATTTTCAACAGGGCATAATGTAGAATTTTATTTTTTTTTGAGCGTGTAGCTGAGTAGTAGTGTGTTACAGTGTTTTTGATCAGTTTAGTCGTTTTATTTTTACATGTATTATTCAAGAATTTCATTTTAAGTGTTGAATCTTTGATAAATTTTATTTTCAATTAAGTGTTTTATTTTTGTTATCTCTTTTATTTTACCGTTTACTATTTTCTATACCGTTAAATTTTGTCATCGTATTTTACTGTTCATGTTATTTTCAACGTCATTTTTACCGTTCAGTTTTTACAGTGTTTAAAATTTATTTTAGTGTTTTTAAATTCAGTTGTGTTTTAATTCCAGTTTTAATTTATTTTTCCGTATCAAACTAAAAAAATCACAAACCCCCCCCAACTTCGTGTTAAATCTGAGACTGAACCTAATATTGGTCCTTGAGAGACGACCTAGGAGTCACTTCCTAGACTATACTGCATTATTTTCGTGCAATCAACACTTTTGTGAGCGGTGCGACCCGTTCATCAAAAATGGCGCCGTTGCCGGGGATCAATAACGGTTTGGTTTTAGATTCTTGTTGTGTAAATTTTTGTTCTGTTAATATGTGTCTTTTGTGTGTTTTGTGTTTTGTATTTTTGTAGGCGACAACGACACCTTCAGCAAATTTTGGCGGCGTTGTCACTTCAGTTCCAGGTTCTTGTTTTAGATTTTTGTTGTGTTTTTCGATTATGTTGTGTTAATATATGTTTTGTCTTTTATATTTTTTTGTGTTGTGTTTTATCTTGTGTTGTGATGTTCTATTTGTTTTGTATGCGTGTCATATGTATTTTGTCTGTTAATTAAAAAAAAAATTTGTTCTATCTTGTGTACGTATTGCATGTATAAATGTGTTGTGTTTTATCTGTTTTATAATTTTTAGTTTTTAGTTTTTACTTTTTATTTTCCATGTCTACCTATTTTGATGTGAATAGTGCTTATTCTGCGAGTGCCTATAATCATGATTCTCCTTCTGCTTGGTACTCTGATTGTAATTCTGCTGAATTCTATGATGAGAATTATATGGATCATCCTCAAATTCCTGAGAGCGCTCCTAGGGAGCCGGTTCCACCTAAGGAGGATGATTTTTATTACGTTCTAAGCACTGGACTGACATATTTGCTGCCTAAGTTTCATGGTTTTGCAGGGGAATGCCCACATAGACATTTGGAGGAGTTCCACATGGTGTGCTCTTCAATGAAGCCTCCAGATGTCCCTCTTGATCACATTTTCTTGAGCGCATTTCCGCATTCATTACAAGGAGCAGCTAAGGATTGGAAAGACTCTCTTCCTCTAAGATCCGTTACCGATTGGGGATATCTTGAGCATCAGTTTCTCAGCAAATTTTCCCCTGTGCAATATAACGACGATCCTGGATGGAATGACCCTAGCTTGGGATGGTTCGATGCTCAACAGAAATATCAGGAAGCACCATCTCAGGATACTTTTATGCCTCCACCAGTCCAGCAATACGAGAATCAGCAATTTGATGCTCCTGTCCAAATAACTCCTCAGCCTTCTACTTCTGAACCTACATTAAAGGAGTTACTGGAGCAAATGACCAAGCAGAGAATTCAGTTCAAGCAAGAGTGCATGAAGATCCAGCAGGAAACTCAAGCTGCCATGCAGAATCTGAGTGATCAGGTTGGGCAGATGACCACTCTTGCACCTGAGGAGACCAATGAAAATTTTGAGGAACAGGCAGATACGAGCAGTAATTCTGAACAAGGTAGACCACTTTCATCCTCCACTACTTTACCAATCTTCAAGGAAGTGGAGGTAAGCATACCACAAATTGATTATTCTATTGATTGTGTTAATAAATATTATGCTGTTGATTGGTATGCTGATGATTATATTGTTGATGAACATGCTTTTAATTTTCCCTCTATGCATGATGAGAAAAATTTTTTGATATCACATCCAAATGATTATTCTCCATGCATTGATCATGAATCTGAGTCTGTGGTTGATATAATTTCTAAATTTGAAATTGATTCATGTTCCGAGGATATATCTGAGGTTCAGCCTCTTACATTGGAATTGGGTGTTATACCTCTGCATGACATTTATGTGGAACCACAATATTGCACTAACCATGCTGCAGGAGGTACGAATAAATTTGATCAACAGACACCCACGTTGGAAGATAAAGGTGCCAACAATGACAAAAGCTTCGAGATTAATAGGCACCTGCTGAACTTGCTCATCAACAATCACTGCTTAGATCCAGCTGTGGAAGATATTTCACTGCTATATCAAATTTGGAGGATGAAGCAGTTCGTCCTCAAAACTTCATTGCTGGATCGTGAAGATGGAGATCTCTCCCTACAAATCCAAAATTGGCAGCTTCCACCATAACCTACGGGAGTTTGCATTTTCTTTCTCTCCCTTTTTCCTACCTTTATTGCACTTGTCCATGATATGTTTACTGTTTTGATTGTTGATGTATGCTTAGAACACATTGAGGACAATGTGTAGTTTAAGTGTGGTCTATTGGGAGAGACTCTGATTTTTCTTTGTTTTGTGTGTTAAATTTTTTCTGTTTTAAGTGGTTTTTAGTGTGTTTTGTGTGCAATAAATTTTACATTTTTCTCTTGATTTCTGAAGTTTGTCTAAGTTGTAGATTTTTCCTTCACTTCATTAAGACTTATGGTTTGAAATCCTTGCTTTTCTTTGCTTGGAAGATAATTATAACGTTTAAGAGGTTGATTTGATTGTGACAAACACCCTGAGTGAGATTTGAGCCACTTAATTTTCTTTCTTGTGTGTAATATGTATCTTGATTGCTTGCGCATATGCCTTGGCTTGATTTTTTTTTATATACCTTATTTATATGCATGTTTAGAAATGATAAAGGCATTTTATTTCTTGAGCCTCTTTAGCCAAATAAGCCTACCCTGTTATTATCCATTGATAACCCCTTTGAGCCTATACTTTCCCCATTTATTTGTTTTGAAGCTCATACACTGAACCTAAGTGAAAAACAATGATTACCTTAACCTTAGGAAAGTCTGGAGCTATAAAAGTATTTTGTGAATAAGTGTGGTCTCCTTGGGAATTCTGATGAATTGGCTAGTTGGTTCCTCATCATGTTTTGAAATGATAATTTATATCCTGTTGTGTGATAAAGAAAAAAAAAAAGAAACAGGATGAAAAAAATTGATGAGAAAAAGAGAAAAATGAAAAATAATTTTGATGACAATGAAGTCAAGAAGAGGATTGAATTAGAGGTTTGGGTGAGATTTCACTGTATTTACACTTGTTCCCCAATGCTCCTCTATTTCTTCTGAGCTGTAGCTACTTATCTATATTTTATCCTCCCCTGTCCTTGGCCCCATTACAACCCAGTAAAGACCTTTGGATCCGAACATGCATATGTTTTAAGTTTTGATAATTAGAAACTTGCCAAGTCTGATTGTGTTTGTTTTCTTGAGTGCATTGAGTTGAAATTCTTTACCCTAGACACTTGAGAGAAACACTAATAGTGCATCTGTGAGGTTATTTTTGAATCACCTCTTGAACTGATTAATTATTTTTCCATACTTTGAATTACTTGGATGATTTCTGTAAGTATCTGCTTTTCTTTGATTCTGTGTTGGATATTTTCTACATCTTTTATCTGTCCAGAATTCATGAGAACTGTGTAAATGTTTTTTTTTTATTTTCTTGTGAGTCTTTGTTTTCTGTATGCTGCATTTGTGTCACCTCCCTAAAAGTCCATTAAACCATTCCCTGATTTGCGTCTTAATTTTGCCCAGGAGTGCAAAAGACTAAGTGTGGTCTATTTTGATGAGTCAATATTTTATTCGCTTCACTTAGTTTATTGTGCTAAAATTAGTCTATTGGGAGAGACTCTGATTTTTCTTTGTTTTGTGTGTTAAATTTTTTCTGTTTTAAGTGGTTTTTAGTGTGTTTTGTGTGCAATAAATTTTACATTTTTCTCTTGATTTCTGAAGTTTGTCTAAGTTGTAGATTTTTCCTTCACTTCATTAAGACTTATGGTTTGAAATCCTTGCTTTTCTTTGCTTGGAAGATAATTATAACGTTTAAGAGGTTGATTTGATTGTGACAAACACCCTGAGTGAGATTTGAGCCACTTAATTTTCTTTCTTGTGTGTAATATGTATCTTGATTGCTTGCGCATATGCCTTGGCTTGATTTTTTTTTATATACCTTATTTATATGCATGTTTAGAAATGATAAAGGCATTTTATTTCTTGAGCCTCTTTAGCCAAATAAGCCTACCCTGTTATTATCCATTGATAACCCCTTTGAGCCTATACTTTCCCCATTTATTTGTTTTGAAGCTCATACACTGAACCTAAGTGAAAAACAATGATTACCTTAACCTTAGGAAAGTCTGGAGCTATAAAAGTATTTTGTGAATAAGTGTGGTCTCCTTGGGAATTCTGATGAATTGGCTAGTTGGTTCCTCATCATGTTTTGAAATGATAATTTATATCCTGTTGTGTGATAAAGAAAAAAAAAAGAAACAGGATGAAAAAAATTGATGAGAAAAAGAGAAAAATGAAAAATAATTTTGATGACAATGAAGTCAAGAAGAGGATTGAATTAGAGGTTTGGGTGAGATTTCACTGTATTTACACTTGTTCCCCAATGCTCCTCTATTTCTTCTGAGCTGTAGCTACTTATCTATATTTTATCCTCCCCTGTCCTTGGCCCCATTACAACCCAGTAAAGACCTTTGGATCCGAACATGCATATGTTTTAAGTTTTGATAATTAGAAACTTGCCAAGTCTGATTGTGTTTGTTTTCTTGAGTGCATTGAGTTGAAATTCTTTACCCTAGACACTTGAGAGAAACACTAATAGTGCATCTGTGAGGTTATTTTTGAATCACCTCTTGAACTGATTAATTATTTTTCCATACTTTGAATTACTTGGATGATTTCTGTAAGTATCTGCTTTTCTTTGATTCTGTGTTGGATATTTTCTACATCTTTTATCTGTCCAGAATTCATGAGAACTGTGTAAATGTTTTTTTTTTATTTTCTTGTGAGTCTTTGTTTTCTGTATGCTGCATTTGTGTCACCTCCCTAAAAGTCCATTAAACCATTCCCTGATTTGCGTCTTAATTTTGCCCAGGAGTGCAAAAGACTAAGTGTGGTCTATTTTGATGAGTCAATATTTTATTCGCTTCACTTAGTTTATTGTGCTAAAATTAGTCTATTGGGAGAGACTCTGATTTTTCTTTGTTTTGTGTGTTAAATTTTTTCTGTTTTAAGTGGTTTTTAGTGTGTTTTGTGTGCAATAAATTTTACATTTTTCTCTTGATTTCTGAAGTTTGTCTAAGTTGTAGATTTTTCCTTCACTTCATTAAGACTTATGGTTTGAAATCCTTGCTTTTCTTTGCTTGGAAGATAATTATAACGTTTAAGAGGTTGATTTGATTGTGACAAACACCCTGAGTGAGATTTGAGCCACTTAATTTTCTTTCTTGTGTGTAATATGTATCTTGATTGCTTGCGCATATGCCTTGGCTTGATTTTTTTTTATATACCTTATTTATATGCATGTTTAGAAATGATAAAGGCATTTTATTTCTTGAGCCTCTTTAGCCAAATAAGCCTACCCTGTTATTATCCATTGATAACCCCTTTGAGCCTATACTTTCCCCATTTATTTGTTTTGAAGCTCATACACTGAACCTAAGTGAAAAACAATGATTACCTTAACCTTAGGAAAGTCTGGAGCTATAAAAGTATTTTGTGAATAAGTGTGGTCTCCTTGGGAATTCTGATGAATTGGCTAGTTGGTTCCTCATCATGTTTTGAAATGATAATTTATATCCTGTTGTGTGATAAAGAAAAAAAAAAGAAACAGGATGAAAAAAATTGATGAGAAAAAGAGAAAAATGAAAAATAATTTTGATGACAATGAAGTCAAGAAGAGGATTGAATTAGAGGTTTGGGTGAGATTTCACTGTATTTACACTTGTTCCCCAATGCTCCTCTATTTCTTCTGAGCTGTAGCTACTTATCTATATTTTATCCTCCCCTGTCCTTGGCCCCATTACAACCCAGTAAAGACCTTTGGATCCGAACATGCATATGTTTTAAGTTTTGATAATTAGAAACTTGCCAAGTCTGATTGTGTTTGTTTTCTTGAGTGCATTGAGTTGAAATTCTTTACCCTAGACACTTGAGAGAAACATTAATAGTGCATCTGTGAGGTTATTTTTGAATCACCTCTTGAACTGATTAATTATTTTTCCATACTTTGAATTGCTTGGATGATTTCTGTAAGTATCTGCTTTTCTTTGATTCTGTGTTGGATATTTTCTACATCTTTTATCTGTCCAGAATTCATGAGAACTGTGTAAATTTTTTTTTTTTTTATTTTCTTGTGAGTCTTTGTTTTATGTATGCTGCATTTGTGTCACCTCCCTAAAAGTCCATTAAACCATTCCCTGATTTGCGTCTTAATTTTGCCCAGGAGTGCAAAAGACTAAGTGTGGTCTATTTTGATGAGTCAATATTTTATTCGCTTCACTTAGTTTATTGTGCTAAAATTAGTCTATTGGGAGAGACTCTGATTTTTCTTTGTTTTGTGTGTTAAATTTTTTCTGTTTTAAGTGGTTTTTAGTGTGTTTTGTGTGCAATAAATTTTACATTTTTCTCTTGATTTCTGAAGTTTGTCTAAGTTGTAGATTTTTCCTTCACTTCATTAAGACTTATGGTTTGAAATCCTTGCTTTTCTTTGCTTGGAAGATAATTATAACGTTTAAGAGGTTGATTTGATTGTGACAAACACCCTGAGTGAGATTTGAGCCACTTAATTTTCTTTCTTGTGTGTAATATGTATCTTGATTGCTTGCGCATATGCCTTGGCTTGATTTTTTTTTATATACCTTATTTATATGCATGTTTAGAAATGATAAAGGCATTTTATTTCTTGAGCCTCTTTAGCCAAATAAGCCTACCCTGTTATTATCCATTGATAACCCCTTTGAGCCTATACTTTCCCCATTTATTTGTTTTGAAGCTCATACACTGAACCTAAGTGAAAAACAATGATTACCTTAACCTTAGGAAAGTCTGGAGCTATAAAAGTATTTTGTGAATAAGTGTGGTCTCCTTGGGAATTCTGATGAATTGGCTAGTTGGTTCCTCATCATGTTTTGAAATGATAATTTATATCCTGTTGTGTTATAAAGAAAAAAAAAAGAAACAGGATGAAAAAAATTGATGAGAAAAAGAGAAAAATGAAAAATAATTTTGATGACAATGAAGTCAAGAAGAGGATTGAATTAGAGGTTTGGGTGAGATTTCACTGTATTTACACTTGTTCCCCAATGCTCCTCTATTTCTTCTGAGCTGTAGCTACTTATCTATATTTTATCCTCCCCTGTCCTTGGCCCCATTACAACCCAGTAAAGACCTTTGGATCCGAACATGCACATGTTTTAAGTTTTGATAATTAGAAACTTGCCAAGTCTGATTGTGTTTGTTTTCTTGAGTGCATTGAGTTGAAATTCTTTACCCTAGACACTTGAGAGAAACACTAATAGTGCATCTGTGAGGTTATTTTTGAATCACCTCTTGAACTGATTAATTATTTTTCCATACTTTGAATTGCTTGGATGATTTCTGTAAGTATCTGCTTTTCTTTGATTCTGTGTTGGATATTTTCTACATCTTTTATCTGTCCAGAATTCATGAGAACTGTGTAAATTTTTTTTTTTATTTTCTTGTGAGTCTTTGTTTTCTGTATGCTGCATTTGTGTCACCTCCCTAAAAGTCCATTAAACCATTCCCTGATTTGCGTCTTAATTTTGCCCAGGAGTGCAAAAGACTAAGTGTGGTCTATTTTGATGAGTCAATATTTTATTCGCTTCACTTAGTTTATTGTGCTAAAATTAGTCGGGGAATTGTGCTTAAACGTCCGATATTTTCCTGTTTTTCCTAATTGTGCTTAATTTGATCAGAAATTCTTATTTTAACTAATTTGAATTATCTGAGCTTATTATTTTGCATTATTAATTACGGGAAAATTTTGGATAACTTTTTAGGACATTTGAAGGATAAATGAGAAATCACAATTGAGCCCAATGCATTTCAGCCACTTTAGTTTTCGCACAGTGCTGCGTGAATGTTGTGTCAACTTGTGTGTCTTCGTTCGAGTTCAATTCTTATCCGTTTTTCATGCAATGTTTTTTCATAGTTTCGTCTAGATGTCTATTTTAACATATAGTTTTTATTTTGTTCAAATTCCTTCTGTGTTGGTCCCAGTATTTTTTTTTTACTCCCCATGTCAGTCTAGTTCTTACTGTTTGAGTGACTTCTACTTTGTTTGCATTGTTTGTAATGCTTGTCATAGTTGGAATAGCACATGGACCACCTTGCAAGTAAGCTCACGGTTTTGGCTTACAAAAGAGGAGAATATTGTTCTGATAAAAGAGAAGGGAACTACGTCCACATGGATCTCCAAAATGCAAGCAAGCATGATTTTTAATTGGACAAGAGTAGAGTGCCACGGCTGCATGCTTTCTAATTCAGAATTTTGCAAAGTTGGCTATACAACACATGGGAGCCACCACTTGGAAAAGAAAGAAGCCTTCACTTTGTTCAAAGAAGAGAAGCAATTCTCGTTCCTTTCTTATGAAAGCAAACGGCCATTGTGAGAATAATGGAAGGGGCCACCACTTTTGAAAACTCACATAAGTGGAATTAATGAAATGTTGAATGGTTTTCTCCATTTGTTTTTTTGTTAGAAAACACATGGCCCCCTTTTCACAAAAGTTTGATTAAATAAACATTTGTTGACAAAAAAACACACGGCACCTTCAAAGATGAAAAGGAACTCATGGAACAAACAAAAACAACACACGGCCCACATGGAAAAGCTTTTGGGATTTTAAGTGAAACAACATATTCACTTAGGAAAGTGCAGCACAACGTCCACCATTTCTTTGGGGGCTGGAACGTTTTGATTAAACAAGAAGAAGGGGCTGTTTTCTTTTATGGTGAGCACGGTTTATTCCAGCTGAAAGTAGATGCACATGGATGGTTGTAAAGCAAAAGGAGGAGCTCTCAAGGTCACATTCCATAGCAGCAAAGACTCCATGTTTCCAGCAGCTAATTCACGCATACAGCAAGCATTTGGAGTGCAAACAGATGAGTTGGAAGAAGGGGGCTGCAGCATGCTCATCTCACCAAGCTGGACTTCATGTTCCCAACTGATTCAAGTGGCCCATCCAGCAGCAAAGAGAAGGAGAAACACGGACATTCAGCAGCACCAGCATATCGAAACAGCTTGGGAGGTGCAACATCACCGTCCAGCAAACAATTAAAGGGCTTGACATTATATAAAAAGAGGGCGCACGTCCATGAGGGGGTGGTGTCCAGCGAAGAAATTGGTCCAAACATGCAGAGGTTTGACTCCTTTTTCTTAGCAAGCTACACGGTGGAAGAACTGGTGAACGTGTACTCAAATGGAAGTGGTGTGTGCTAGATGATTAAAGGAAAGAACACGCATTCAGCCTAGAGCAGCCGCCATCTTCATTTTGGTTTTTTCTTGAATATTTTTATGAGAAGGAAAAGGAAGCAGGAGAAGCCGGGATGCTAGTAAGAATGAGGTGATAATTCACGGGATGTACTGGGATGCTAGCATGAATGAAGAAGAAGACAAGAAGTAGGTAGAAAATGGAGGGCCCCTTTTTGGCACATACAGAAAATGCTGAGGGGACAAAAACGCAAACTGGAAGAAAATAAGGGAGGCACACCGAGAAAGGGGGAGTGTTGTCTCTCGGTAGAAGGATATAAACCAGTTGTAGCAGAAGAAGAAGGGACGGCCTTGAGGCCTGGAAGGGGTCATGTTTCCTTCTCTTCCAGGAGCTCTCTCTCAGTTTCCATTTTCAACAGGGCATAATGTAGAATTTTATTTTTTTTGAGCGTGTAGCTGAGTAGTAGTGTGTTACAGTGTTTTTGATCAGTTTAGTCGTTTTATTTTTACATGTATTATTCAAGAATTTCATTTTAAGTGTTGAATCTTTGATAAATTTTATTTTCAATTCAGTGTTTTATTTTTGTTATCTCTTTTATTTTACCGTTTACTATTTTCTATACCGTTAAATTTTGTCATCGTATTTTACTGTTCATGTTATTTTCAACGTCATTTTTACCGTTCCAATTTTACAGTGTTTAAAATTTATTTTAGTGTTTTTAAATTCAGTTGTGTTTTAATTCCAGTTTTAATTTATTTTTCCGTATCAAACTAAAAAAATCACAAACCCCCCCCAACTTCGTGTTAAATCTGAGACTGAACCTAATATTGGTCCTTGAGAGACGACCTAGGAGTCACTTCCTAGACTATACTGCATTATTTTCGTGCAATCAACACTTTTGTGAGCGGTGCGACCCGTTCATCAATAGTATGATGGTGGTAATGTGATTATATTGAAAGTATGTGAATGTATGAGACATGTTTGGTGGTTGAATGTAACAAAGTGTGGTTATTGGACGTAATTCCATGCTCCTCAAGGAGAGGATTCATGGTAGTGCCCTTGGTATATTTTAGACTGATTTGCATGGTAGCTTAGTCTTGGGGGTTATCCAAAAACTATACTTGTCAATCATTCTCAAGTAGAGATGATTTGAATCATGTCGTGAGTAGTAGGAGGAGTCCTAGTCTTGGGTGCTTCAAGTATGGCCCAAGGTGAGTGATAACGGACCAACCTCGTGAGCGTGGTAGGGTGAAACCCGTTGCAATGGCTTTGCAAAGCAATAAAGGCCACCACAAGTGCATGATCTGTCATAGCTCGGCAATGATTCTAAGTCCGGACGAGTAAAGTGTAAAGTGTAACAAGTTATTTTGTATGGTTCATTAACTTTGAATTAAACTTGCATGTTGTGTGTGATTGTTATAACATGATTTTGTATATCTAGGTCACCCTTCTGCTTCTGTTTGTCTATTGTTTGTGTCGTGTTTCTGTTGCAATGATCATCCACTTGGATGTGAGCAAAGGGTGATGAGGTGCCTCTGGAGCAGGCTTTGGAGGGAGATGATGTTGCAGCTTAGTCTAGTTAGAACTCTTAGTTGTTCCCTATCATTTTGAAATACTCTAATGTGTTTAAGTTTTAAATTATGGCTTCTTTTGGGATGACTATAACCTTAATACTTTATTTTACGGTTGTATTGTAATTGTTCTCTTATATTAAAATGTGGACTGCTATATTTTATATTTATATATAATCTGGGACGTTACACAAATAAAGAAAATTTCGAAAGCAATCTTCTCGTACCTTGTATGGTGTATATACTCAAGATCAGGGATTCTATTTTTATTGAATAGAAATTTATTAGAACAATGATAAACTAATCAACCTAAACATAAGGAAAATGTAAAATCGATACCACTCTAGAACACTTAAGAAATTATTGATCCAGGATACAGGAGTGTAAACGTTTTTAGGGATAGATATAATAGGTATAAGTAGGTGATAAGAAATTTCTGGCAACTATGAACAAATTTCCTTGGATTGAGAAACGTTTTCTTTTGTATTTGTTACATGGTATCTTTCTTCTTGAATATCTTATATCTCCAGCTTATTTTTTCTTTGTTCTTTTTTCCCTTTTTATAAAAATTTCTTTACCTCTTTTATTGTAGACTTTTCACCCAACTGAGTTATTTTTGTGGTTCTATACAGGGATTATGTGAAAATATATTTCCTCATTGTAATTATGATTGGCAATTCCTTTGTCATGCCTCATGTGTGGCAAACTTCTAAGCCCTTTAACTTAGTATTTGTAATTTAGAAGTACAAAATGTTCACGAGCTGAATTGTTGTATGTAGATAATTCTATATAGGGAATTAGAGTATGCAATCTTAACACTAAAAGCAACAATCCAGTTAAAATGTTGCTAGTCTTCTACTTATAGAGCCTATTTTTGCATACCATGCTTAACGTTTATGGTCATAAAGGATGATCAATGTTGACTATAAGTGACAAGTGTCAATTAAATGATTTTGACTTCCATTATTTGTTGTGTGACTACTTTTGATCTTAAGAATAATTGTGGATGAAACACCTGCTATCTTTTACCTTTCTCCATTTAAACCACTTGTCATTATTTACATATAAATTTTTCAATATTTACATATATTTGTATGTAATTATCTATGAATAAATCTATAGATAAATTTTGCTAAGATTACTTTACCTACATATTTTTTTTTGTAGATAAGACTCTATTACCTACGAATCATGTGGATTATCTACGAATTTTTGTTAAAGATAATGGGGTTTTTCTTGTAGTCATTAGTGCAGTCAGGAAAAACAACATCGGTTCTTTTCGCCCATAGGCAGCGGTTCCTGAACCGAGGCATATCCAACCGAGGCAAAAAGGGTAGCATTTTTGCCTCGGTTCTGAACCGAGGCATAAAAGTGTAGGATTCCGCCTCAGTTCAAAGGCAACTGATGCAATATGTTTTTTGTTTTTTAAATTTTTTTTAAGCAGGACTTTATGCCTCAGTTCCCAGTGAACCGAGGCAGTATGTCCAACTCTACTGCCTTGGTTCGGACTTGAACCGTGGCAATAGGGTCTTTTTTAATTTTTTTTCCATTTCACAAGCCTTTATACCTCGGTTGAGGCCTGAACCGATGCCATAAGTGTGTTTTCTTCTTCGGTTATTGATAACGGTTGAAAAACCGTTATTTTTATACTTAATTTTGATATTAAAAACACCCTTTTTAACTTAGAAGCTTGCTTGAACTCATGTTTTTGCTTTAGTTTTGTGAATAAGAGAGTTGAAGGTGAATTTAATGGTTTTGTGCTAGAATCCCTTTATTTTGTAGGCTATTGGAATGATTTGAAAGAAGAGTTAAAGTACTGAATGGTTGGAATGTAGAAAAGTCCACCAGTCAACTAGAAAAGTCAATCAATCAATCAAAAAGTAGAAAAGTCAACCAGAGTGCAGAAAAAGTTACGTTGAGCGATAATGACCGCTGAGCAGCAGTTTTGAAGTGCCGAAATCACCGCTGAGGGATAAAAATGCAGCTGAGTTTCATTCTGAAGAGTCGCACTTACCGTTGAGTGGCAAAAGTGTCGTTGAAGGTGTAGAAATCTAGAACTGGGGAAATTTTCCCGGAAGCAATATTACCTACACATAGGGATAGGAGGATCGGTTGCCTTTAAGCTTCTGTCCGAATGTAATGCATGATTAATTGCTGGGGAGACAAGACATTCTGAACTACTAATTAGGAGTAGGCTTTCTTCACTAAGATATCGGGTTTAAGGTAAATTAGAAAGTGGCATTAACATTAATGAAGAAGATGAATTCATATATGCATGAGAGTAAATTAAGTGAAATTTAAACTCAACAACAATATCATCAACTTCATCCATTCATTCTTGTGTTTAGCCTCAATTGATCAAATTGCATTCATGTTTATTTTATTGTATTTGCATTCAAAACCCCCAAAATTTGTTCCTTAGAGTCTTAATTAGTTAAGTAATCACATAACTGTTTAGTGTCGTGAGTCTCTTGGGAAATGATACTTGGTCTTACCATTTATTATTACTTGATACGATTCGGTACACTTGCCACGGTCTTAACAAGTTTTTGACTACGTTTTCGGGGATTAAAAATTTGTTTATCAAGTTTTTGGCGCCATTGTCGGGGACTCGTGGTATAACTATTATATTTGTGTGATTCTTAACCGATTAGACTTTATCTTTAATTTTCATGTTTTTATTTCTTTATATCTTTCTATCTTTTCATCTTTCTATCTTTATATCTTTCTATCTTTTCATCTTTCTATTTTTATATCTTTCTATCTTTTCATCTTTCTATTTTTTTTATCTTTATATCTTTTCATCTTTCTATCTTATCATATTTCTATCTTCTTATCTTTTTATTTTTTATCTTTAATTTTTTATCCTTTTATCTTTTTATCTTTCTATCTTTTCATCCTTTTATTTTTTCTCTTTTTATCTTTTTCTCTTCTTCTTTTTCATCCTATTATCCTTTTATCTTTTTCTCTTTTTATTTTTTTGTTATCTTTTTATCTTTTTATTTTCTTTTTATCTTTTTATATTCTTATCTTTTTCTCTTTTTCTCTTTTATTTTTTTCTCTTCTTTCTCTCTTTTTATCTTTTTAGTTTTTTTTATCTTTTTCTTTTTATCTGTTTATCTTTTTATTTTTATTTTTATTTATATTTTTTCATCTTTTCATCTTTTTATCTTTTGACCTTTTTATTTTTTATTCTATCTTTTTATCTCTTCATTTTTTTCTTTTCAATTTCTTATATGTTTGTCCTAATTGGGTGCTCTAGTGCAGTGTTCTTTAGTGTTTGCAGGATAAAATTCGAAAATTTGTACTAGGAGCACAAGATCATCAAGACAAGAAGCACAACATCTACTGATGGATGCTAGGTGATTGAGTATCTTCGGAAGGATACTATGCTATCAGACAAGTATTGATGCATGTTGATGAAAAGGATTTGCATTTACTGATGGATGCTAGATGATTGAGTATCTACTGAAGGATATTATGTTATCAGACACTTACTAATGAGTGTTGATGAAAAGGATTTGCATCTATTGATGGATGTTAGTGGAGAAGTATCTACTGAAGGATACTATGTTTGTATACACCTACTGATGGGTGTTGGTGATAAAGATATGTGTCTACTGAAGGATGCTAAAGGATTTTGGGTCAAGCTCGTGATGTTAAACAAGCGCTACCTAGGAAGCACCCCAGTTATCTAAACTTGTCTTTTTATTTTTGTGAACTTTAATTTGCTTCTGTTTCTAGAATAGGTTATGATTTACTTGGCTAAAAATTTAATTTGTGATGCAATGGTTTAATGTTGATGTTATGTTTGTGATGAGTGTTGCTTTATGATGCTAATTATATTGATTGATGTTGAGATTATGCATGATGCTAATAACATAGGTGGTTGCTCATAATATTGTGAAACAGATGCATGACGAATTGTGATTGTGATTATGATATTGAGCAGGATGTTTATCTAAATGTTGGAACTTGAGTTAACTTGTGAGAGATTGGGCTCTAGTTGCTTTGGAAGCATGATTGATTTTGCCTAATTTTCTATGATTGGACCACTTGCTTGCTTGTTACAAATGATCAAGGCCATGTTTTTTCTTCTCCCTTAGAGCCAATGTTTATAGGTGAACCCAATAAGGATTAATGTTTTCTCTAACCTTTGCACCTTGAGCCTAAATTGAAAAGTTGAAAAACCCTTTTTGAAATCCTTACCTTGAGTTAAGTAGAGTATGTTTTGTGGTAATGGAGAATGGATCAAGTTTGGGGTGGTGAGAAACCGGAAAGAACTTTGTGAAATTCATTTAAAAGTATTGGGCAAAAGCAAAAAGCGAAAGCAAAAAGCAAAGGAGAAGAAAAGAAAGAAAAGAAAAGGTTAAGCTCAATGCAATTAAAGTTTGGGAATGAGTTGAATATTGGTTTCTCACATAAAAGAAGAAAGAGAGTTGAGATTTCATGAGAATAAATGAATTGTGCACTCCCTTAACTCAAGGATTTTGTTGTCTAGAAAAAACAATTTTCTTCTTAGCCCAACTTTAATACAAGCCTTTAAAAGTCCTTCTGATGATAACTTGCTTGTAAGTGTGTTTGATAACTTATTAAATGAAAGGCAAAGTTTATTCATGTGACATTGTGATGGTAGAGTGTAAGAGTGTCACCTCATTATACACCTTTCAGTTTGAGTGAAATACTTTTGAGTGCTTGAGTGAAACACTGTCTTTGGTGAGGAATTGTTCTATGCACTATATGATAACATTCTTTCTTGGTTGGTTGATTATACATGAGGTTTGCATCTATTGTGCATGTCTTGATTATGTGAGCACCATAGTTGAAGCTTTATTGGCTAAAGCATCATTATATCTTGACTAATCTTTTTATGATGAGCATTCATGAGTGATTTACTTGTCCTAAGACAAAAATGCTTTTTAGTGTGCTAGACCATTGTAGTATCATTATTTTATTTAAGCCAGTTTTTTTTTTTGCTTGAGGACAAGCAAAGTTTTATGTTTGGGTTTGTGATAATGGTTGAAAAACCGTTATTTTTATACTTAATTTTGATATTAAAAACACCCTTTTTGACTTAGAAGCTTGCTTGAACTCATGTTTTTGCTTTAGTTTTGTGAATAAGAGAGTTGAAGGTGGATTTAATGGTTTTATGCTAGAATCCCTTGATTTTGTAGGCTATTGGAATGATTTGAAAGAAGAGTTAAAGTATCGAATGGTTGGAATGCAGAAAAGTCAACCAGTCAACCAGAATGCAAAAAAGTCAACCAGAGTGCAGAAAAAGTTGCGTTGATTGGTAAGTGCAGAAAAGTCAACCAGAGTTAAAGTATCGAATGGTTTGAAGTGCCGAAATCACCGTTGAGGGCTAAAAATGCAGCTGAGCTTCATTCTGAAGAGTCGCACTTAACGTTGAGCGGCAAAAGTGCCGCTGAATGTCATTTTTATGGGCTTGGACCTATTTTTTGTTATTTTTATGGGCTTGGACCCATTTTCTATTATTTTTATGGGCTTGGACCTGATTTCTATTATTTTTATGTTTTATTTAAGGACTTCCATGTCCTAGGGATTGTATCTTTTGATGGCTTGAGCATAAAAGCACACTTTTCACCCATTGGGGTAGATTTGGAGATGGTAATGGCTCTCCTCTTCTCTTTCTAGGGTTTTTCTATCTCTTCCATTCTTTCATTCCATTGTTCATCTAGTTATTCCATGACGATGGAGAACTAAACCTTATTTGTTGTTGGGAAAGATGTAACCTCTTAAACTCTCATGTATTGAATTGATTCTTGATTATATATGCTTTACTTCATTAATTGTTAGGGTTTTTCCTCTATACTCTTTGCATGCTTTGTTTAACTCATTCAAATGCGTGGTCTTTGATTTTGTCGATATGGACACATATGGGGAAATCTAGAACTGGGAAAATTCTCCCGGAAGCAATATTACCTAGACATAGGGATACAAGGATCAGTTGCCTTTAAGCTTATGTGCAAATGTAATGCATGATTAATTGCTAGGGAGACAAGACATTGTGAACTAGTAATTAGGAGTAGGCTTTCTTCACCGAGACATCGGGTTTAAGGTAAATTAAAAAGTGACATTAACATTAATGAAGAAGATGAATTCATATATGCATGAGAGTAAATTAGGTGAAATCTAAACCCAACAACAATATCATCAACTTCATCCATTCATTCTTGTATTTAGCCTCAATTGATCAAATTGCATTCATGTTTATTTTATTGTATTTGCATTCAAAACCCCCAAAATTTGTTCTTTAGAGTCTTAATTAGTTGAGTAATTACATAATTGTTTAGTGTCGTGAGTCTCTTGGGAAACAATACTTGGTCTTACCATTTAATATTACTTGATACGATTCGGTACACTTGTCGAGGTCTTAACAAGTTTTTGACTACGTTTTTGAGGATTAAAAATTTGTTTATCAGTTATGGTCACAACCAAGGCATATTCCCCTGCTTTTTTTTAAGAACAAGTCTGTTTCTACAACAATCCCAACTATAAAAACAAACCTACATATAATTTTACAACCAGAATAATCCAGAAGCATATGTTTTGAATAAAAATTATATTAAAACAAAAATACATTCAATGTAATCATAAATCAACTTCTTAAAGCATAAATCAATCGAATGTAATCATAAATCAACTTTGAAGCATATATCAATCCAATTTACAAAGTTAAACTAATAATGTACAAAAGCATAAAACAACTTAGAAACATAAACTTAGAACTTACTATATCCTAATACCTACTGAATACTACTATATAAGTGAATTATATATTTAGCCAGTGCTTTCCTGACGAGTATAAGTGACTTCTCTGGAAGTGAAGAAGTCATATTGAATCTCTGCATAAAAAACAATGATTTCAACTAGTGTATATGAAATCTAAACTATAGAGAAGATAAAACTCAAACCTAAATATTACCGTGTGCAATCCATTGTGTAACATGCACGGATAGTGGTCATCATCCAAAACATGACATAGTAACCACATTCATATGACCATGTTTGTTTATTACACTACAATATATCATCATAATTATAAAATGTTAAGTAACATCATTGGAATGGTACTAGTGAGTGTTTGGCCTAGAAGTATAGTATTGTCGAGCGACTCCGAGAAGTGACCGAAGGCATGATGCGGACTCCTCGAAGCTCCCTCCGACGAGTAAAGACACAGCAGAATGATGAGGAAGACGAGATCATGGAATGACTCAAATGAAATATAAGGAAAACAGAGAGCGAACACAACAAAACCCTAGATCGAGGTTTAATCAGTGGAAAACCTTATAAACACAAAGGAAACTGTAGAACGGTGAGGAATCACTAAACTGATTGATTAATCGGTGGAAATGGTGTTTTAAATGGTGGAAAGGGAAGAACGAAGGATGGAGAGGTGTTTAATCAGTCAAAACTCAAAGAAAATGAAGAAAGATGAAGGAAAACCTAGGAAAGGCCATAGAACGAAGCACTCTTCAGTGAAGATGATGTACTGTGGACGAAATGGCTTAAATGAGGAAGAAGTTGAAGGAGAAAATGTAGATCTGTGAAGAGGATAAACTGATTTGGAGTGTGGAGAAGCGAGAAGAGGCTTGAGCGAAATGAAGCCTCGAGAGAATGAAGACGTGGATTTTGATGATGCGGATTTGAGAGAAAGATGTAGCTGATGAAGTGTCGCCACGCATATGAAGGGAAATTAACGAAGGAGAGTGTCGTGGAGGAAAAAAATTAATGGAAGCATAATGAAAAGCTAATGGAAAATGAGAAATTGAGGTGTGTGCACGGAAGGTGGCTAGAGGGAGTCTTCGGACTCTCTAGCCTGACTTTCAAAGAGAATTATTCTGGTTTCAGAAATATAATTCTCATTCATCTCAAAAGTTTTAAATACAAGAAAGGAGTTGGGTATTTATAGTAACCCATACTCTTTACAAGTTGGTACACGTATACAATGAAATGTAAAAATACAAAAAGAGAACACTAAGAAAGGTACATCAGGCAGGATTCCGTCATATACTTATTGCATAATCACTTGAATCACACATTAACTCAATTACAACTCCAATCATGTGTGGTGATTAATGGTACGAAGCACAACTATTGTTTCAGCAGCTAAAAGGCCTTCATACAATCATAATCATAATTGAATTTGGCCTGCTTTAGCAATAAATTGTTTAGGGGTTTAGTAATCTTCGAAAATTCTTTTGATGAAACCTCCTATAAAAGCCAACATGGCCAAGAAAAATCCTAACCCCTTTGACATTAGTAGGTTAAGGAAGTTTGGAATTCACCTTCACTTTAGTTGGGTCTACCTTAATTTCTTTATCTCAAGTATTTTATGCAAAAGAACTAGGTCTTCTTTTACCATGAAGTGACATTTTCCCTAATTGAGGACCAAGTTAAATTTTGTGAATCTTTGTAGTACTACATTCAAATTATCTAAGCGAGAGTTGAATGATGAGAAAAAAATAAAGAAATCATCCATAAAGATTTTATTACTTTTTACAATCATATATGCAAAAATGACCATCATGCATCTTTGAAAGGTAATTGAGGCATTGCATAGTCAAAATGACATCCTTTTATATGCAAAGACTTTAAAAGAACAAGTAAAAACAATTTTTTCTTGATCTTTTGGATAAGCTACAATTAATTGTATCCTAAGTAACCATCCAAAAAAAATACTTATAAGCTTGTCCAACTAACCTTTCCAACATTTGGTCCCTAAAATGGAGTGCAAAGTTGTCTTTTCATGTGGCTTGATTGAGTTTTCTATAATTAATGCACATCCTTCAGTCGTTGACCGTCCTAGAAGGAATTAATTTATTCTTTTCAATCTTTATAACATCATTCCACCCTTCTTAGGAACCACTTATATTGGCTAACCCAAGCACTATCCGAAATGGGGTAGATCATACCAACTTCAAGTAATGATGTTCCTTCCTCTCTTACTACTACTTTCATTGTGGAGTTGAGCCTTTTTTGTGGCTAGGCTACAAGTTTGTATTCTTCTTCCATCAAAATTTTATGCATAGAATATGATGGACTGATATCCTTTAAGTTAGAAAGGCTTCAACCTATAACATGTTTGACTTTTAAAGAATCTCCATCAATCCTCTCTCTTCATCATCTAACAAAGTACTGTTGAGAATGATTGGTATATTGCCATCTTTTTCTATGAAAGCATATTATAAATGTCATAGCTATTGTTTTAGTTTCAAGTTATGCAATTTTTGTTTCTGCATAAGGCTGAGCTCCAAGTTTGGTGTTGTGCTAGAAGAGAATTCTCTAGTTTTGTCTAGTTCTGCCAAGCATTGTTTGACCTCATCATCTTCTTGTTCATAAAAATCTTCTATGAGATTAATCATACCTTTTCCCAAGGGCTCCATAGTTGAGAAGTTTTTTCTTGCATCCCAACATATGTAACATTCAATTGAATAGTATAAAACTAGTAAATAAAACATTATAGATAGTCATATAACCAAACTAACATAACTAAAGTTTTTCAAAAAGACTAATTACAATTGGTCATCAACTTAATCTAAGTCATTGAATTATCCACATCCCAAATTGGATCAACTCCTATAACCTCATCTCCTCACACTATTAAGGTGACCATTGCAAACAAAGAGAACAACACAAACAAAACAACAAAAAACAAAAGGTAAGCAAATCTGCAAAAAGAGTATTCATAAATAACACATGGAGATGTTATCACACATAACTCATTCACAATAACAAAGAGATAAATACTCATATTAGACTCAATGATCTAGATGCATGTATATATATTAAAGAGTTATGCACTTGTGCTAGCCTTTACTGCTCTGCATAACCATTGCGAATGAGTTTCATCCTACCGCACACAAGGTTAGTCAGTTCACATCTTTGGCCAAGGTAAAATACCCTAAACTTGGATCTCCTGCTCCTCTCATCACATACCCCACCTTCTATACTTAAGATTGGATGGTTATTAGAGCAACAAGATAACTTGTAATATTGAATC
Source organism: Vigna nakashimae (assembly GCA_034642375.1). Lineage (NCBI taxonomy): Eukaryota > Viridiplantae > Streptophyta > Magnoliopsida > Fabales > Fabaceae > Vigna > Vigna nakashimae. The sequence goes on from CM067763.1 coordinate 11,533,308, forward strand.
TATATATCAATACATATATTATTATGAGCACAACTAATCCTCCTTGGATTAGTACCAACCATTCTCAAATAAACATCATAAACCAACCATCATTTTAACATTCACAAAATCACATATTAAGCAAACTAGAAAAGAACATATTAATAGATTTAGACTTTGATAATTTTTCTCAACGAGAAAGCACTACTCATTGAACGACCAGATAGCTTGCCTAGTGAGATTTATCACTAAATTCTCACAAAAGTTGCCCTACGAGACTAGTTTCATCGAGTTACTGCCAAGTTAGTACCTCTCTAACTTTGGTTTCGCCCAGCGAGTATATTCTAACCTAGTGACCACTAAGTCAGTTAGCTCTTTGAATTTGACTTCGCCTAGTGAGAATATTATAACCCACAAGTCTACGTAATTACGTAGATTTATACCATTCCATCCTTGAAACGCATTCCAACAACAATCACAAATGTCAAAATTCCAGTTACTACACATTCACTAAATCAAACAATTTCATCTGAAACACCAACTAGATAACATTTTAACATTTCAACATTTAATCAATTAATGCAAAACACAATCTTAATCTTAATTCAACCTATCATATTTTTTTACATAGCTCAATAATGCAGAAAAATCATAATACAATCGTACAAGCGATTAAAATGTATCAATTACATAAAAATGTGCAATGAGCTTCCCTTATCTATATAAGATGGATCAAACAACCCAAGAACCCTTATAACAACACCAGACACATAGTACGCTCTATCTTCCTCTATGAACAACACAAACACAATCAGGGCACACCATTAGGACCACTGATTAATAGAGACTAGCAAAGAAAACTCAAACACTACATGTGAGCCAAAAAGGGTCACATGTAGATAAAGAATAAACAAGCCTAGAAAAGGGGTGGAAAACCACCTTACTTTATTGAAGAAATTGATCAAACAAAAATGGAGAGCTTACCACAAGGATCATTCGAGTGGTCTCTGATCTTCAAACAAATGAACAAAAGGTGAGAAAACCTAGAAATAATGGAAAAAGTTATAGGAGAAAGGTTTTTAGAGAGAATGTGTGTTTTTAAATAATGAAACTCGATTATAGAAAGTCGATTTATACTTTAAAATTTTAATTTTAAAATAATTGAGTCTCACCATTTTAAACACATTATATCAATTCTAAAACACAATTTTCTAGAGTCTTACAACATACCATTTTATTAACAAGGTACTTTAAGGATTCAAAGACATTTAAATCCAACTCTTCATCCTGCACCCCAATCTTTAGCTTGTCATTATCCATATTTATTATGACTATGGTTGTCTTCATGAATGGCCTTTCCAAGATTAAAGGCACTTAAATATAAAAATTTTTATTAAAAAGTAGAAATTGTCTAATTTGACCATTAAATCTTGCACAATGCCACATGGATGCCTAATAGATCAACCAGCTAACTATAGAGTAATCCTTGTTGGTTGAAATTCCATATTTCCAATTCTTTTCAACATGGATTAGGGCATTAGGTTAAGGATTGCACTCAATTCCAGTAGTGGTTCCCCTACTAAGAGGTTGCCAATAGCATCAGGAAAAATATAGTTGCCTAGATCATAGAATTTTTTAGGTAAATAATTTTTTATTGTTGCTCCATAACCATCTTCTAGCTCCATTATTTCTTTCGTAGATATTCTTCTTTTATTTGTGAACAAATTCTTCCTCAATTTGGCTTATGTTGGCATTTGATCCATGGATTCAGTTAAAGGAATGTTAATGTTGATTTGTAGTCTCTTGAACATATCTAGAAACATTGTGAAATGTCTTTCCCTATCCTTTCTAGTTGGAGCATCTGGATAGGGAAGACTTGCGATAAGATGATTGTTTTTCTTCATTGATCTTCTTTTATTTCTTTTTCTCCTTTTTATTTTGTCTCATAATTTGTTTTTCTTCTAGATTTTTCTCCATATTTACACTATTTATTTCTTTCTCTAGGTACTTTCTTTCTTCACTCTCAATCATTTTATTTTCTTTAAGTTCATCATCACCTTTTTTCTTATATTCTTCTTTTTCAGTTTCCCCTTTTTTTTCTCAATTTATCACCTATTACATTATCTTGTATGGTAGTCATAGATTTGCATTATTCTTCAGGATTTACCTAGGTGTTTGATGAGAATTGACCTTCTTGTTACTCATCCAATTGCTTAGCAAGATATCCAACTTTCACCTCCAAGTTTCTAATTGATGCTTCTTTATTATTTTTATTATTTCTTGATATAGGATGAACAGTGTTAAAACATCATCCATTTTTCCTAACCTATCAGCCTGAATAAATTGTAGTTGTCTTTGGGAGGGTTTTGTATCTTGTATCCAATTAGGAAATTGATTCCAATTGTTTTTTCACCATAAATTATGATAGTAATAGTTGCTAAAACCATCAAGCCTTCTTTGATTGTTCATGAGTTAACATGCTCCTATTGAGTTGATTGTGCGTAGTTGAACAGTGGCCAATTGGATGGTACCCTACACAAAAATCACAGCTTGAGATGAAGGTTTGGTGGGTTCTTTAACCTACATTTTTACCATTTGTTTTTTACTTCCTATGTTTGTTGTGATATGAGTTTGTTCCGAGGTAGTATAGCTAATTGTGTATCTAATTCCAAAATTCCCCCTTTCTTATGACTGACTTCTATCATTGTGTGTTTGATAGTCGCAAGTAGCCAAAGCTTTGATAATTTCCATAGCTTCTTCAACACTTTTTGCCATTATAGAGCCACCTGCATATGCATGTAACAACATTTTTTCTTATGGTTTTAGTCTACTACAAAACATATTGAGTTTTACTACTTCGTCAAAACCATGGTTTGGACACTTTCTTAGCAATGATTTAAATATTTCCCAAGCCTCACATAGTGGTTCTTTACTTTCTTGGCTGACTTTGCTCCCAAATATCTAGCTAGGGGAAAAATCTAGTTAGGAATTTTTTTTTTTAACATCTTCTCAACTAGTCAAACTCTGATCTGGTTAGGACTACAATTAAGCCTTCGATTTTCCTTTAAAAGAGAATAGAAATAGCCTTAAGTGGGTAGCTTCTTCATTTTCTTGTGAAATTCCCATGATTCAACATAGTTCATATAAGGTAGCGAGATGATTTTAAGGGTCTTCATTGTCTAGACCTACAAACTAGTTAGAAGAAATCAAAGATAAGAAAGTTGGTTTCATCTTTATCCCCTTTGTAGGACTTACAATGTTGGAAAAATGGTAGGTCCTTGTTGGCATGCATAGTCTCTTAGCATTATTGCTTAATTCTTTCTACCATAGGTGTCGATTGAGTGTGAGAATCAAAATCTAAACTAGATGTAATTTCTTCTTTTTGTTGTAGTGTTTCCAATTAATTTTGTCATCTAGTTTGGCTATTATTCTTTCTTTTTATTTTTTCAATTTCTAGATCAAGAAGAGATTGATATGTCCTTGTCCTTGGCAAACAAAAGCAAAACTAGTTACCACATTCATTTAATTTTGCAGATATGACTTATTTTTATTTGGCTTAAATTAATAAACAGATCATGATTAAAATTAAATTAGATAGTTTCTTTGGATTTAAATACTGAATGAAATCTAGACACTATGAAAAAAAACCACATCAAAACAAAAGGTTTTCTACGAATTGTATAAATACAATTATGATATCAGAAATTCGGAATGTCACATGATGCAGAAACTGATATTACAATTAAGTATTGACAATAAGGTATGAACTGGGTTGATAAATTGATAATACAAAATTACAATCATGGATTGGCATAAGTTTAACTGTCAAATTAAACTTGTGGTTTAGATACTGGACTTTAGTTGTGTTTAACACTTGGGAAATTGTATCCAAGTTTTGTCCATACCAATTGTAGTTTGTTAGAGAACAAGGATTATAGATCTTCAACACTTTTTTATTTTCTGATATTGGGTCATCTTCAATACTGTTTTGTCTATCGCTAGGTTGAGGCAAAGAAAGTTGTTCCCAGGGAGGAATTGCCACTTTTCTTATACACCCAAAAGCCACATGCAAATAAGAATTTGAATATTAATGTTGAGTTATTGATATTAATATTCACTTATGGGAGCTTTTAATGTTGGAATTTTCATCCTCAGAGTTTGGAGAAGTCCTCCAAGATATTGGTAAAGAATCCACTGAAACCCTTTTATTGCTCTAGTGCTACCAACAATTATCTTTCCTTCATGCACAAGCCTTCAACCTGCAAGAGAAATACAGAGATCTAAATACCCAATTAGAGTAGAAGTCGTCGTTGTAGAGACCAACCTACTCGCGATCTCCACCATGCATGAACACCATCTTCGCACATCACTGTAAACACACATCCGTGAACATCTTCTCAATCGCGACCTCCATCATCAATCTCATGCAACCATGGTAGCTTACACCTTTATTCGAAACCTGCATACAGATTCGAAACCCTAATCACAAAGAGGAAACCCTATAATTTTAACATTAACCAATTAAATTTTTCCATTTCATAATCTTCTAATTTAAATAATAATTCTACGTAATCAAACAGTACACATCAACATATTAAGTGCGCACCATGTCAGCAACTGTAAACGACGTTAGCAAAAATTTAATAGAGAGGGCTTAATTGGCTCATTTTTACAAGTTTATGGACCCGATTGAGACCAAAAAAAAATGATGACCCACTTGAGATTGACACACAAATACGATGACCAAATGAGGGTTTAAACCTTATTTTTATACTGGTTTGCTCCACCGAGCTACATCCAGTCTCCTCTACAACCTTAGAAGGTTCCACTATAATCTTCAACAAGGTTACAACTGAGTATTCTCACCACTTCTGATATCTCAAGTCACTCCAAGTAACCACCATTACTTTAACTAGAATCGATTTTCACCCCCTCCTAGTTGCATAATGTTCTTCACCATTTCTAGTATCCTTAGACAATCTTAGTATTTGAAGTTACGAGAAAACACTAGAAGGGGTTTGAATAGTGTTTTCATAACTTTTTTCTTCTTGACTAGAGGATTGAGGATCATGTACGTAACACTCAAGATTTAGGTGTACTTTATCTATAAAGGAAATTTCATGAAAATCGTTTATAAAACTAACTCAATGTTGACGATGTAAACGCTAGCTGAAAACTTGATGCTAACTTGAGCGCCTAGAATGATTGCCTTCATCAAGAGCCAGTTGTTTACAGAAAAGACTACAGCACACAAAATTTTTTTATATTGATTCACATGTTAGAGCTACGAAAACCGTATAGAATATAAAAAACTTTTTTAACCTATATAAAAGGTATTTTCTGCATTAATTTCCCACACTAAAAATATATATAATATAAATAATTCACTCAATTTTAAGTAATTTTATTCATTTATTAATAAATAATTCATGAGATTCAGTTAAAGTATTCTCTTTGTAGTTTAAACGAAACTATACAACTACTTAGTAAGGGCTAAAAGATTCATGAAAAAAAATCAACTTTTAAACTATGAAAAGGAGTAATATTGACGAATGAAATTTAAAAATACTGATTGAAATCAATCTCTTAAAACTTCAACTTTACTAAGTTACACCAATAAAATTACTCAATATATTTTTTTTACCATTCACATTTCCATCAATATTGTATATCTAGTAAGACATTTAGATTTTGGTTGTGCTAGTTTTGGTCAACAATTACATATTCACCTAACTCACGATTCATGAGCATGATAATAGAATAATTTATATATTGCAAAATGATAATATCATTCCTCACTAGCAGATTTTCTATATAAAAATGTAGGAAAGAAGATAATATTAATTATTCCAAAAAATAACAAAGATGTCATGTGATTATATTTATAATATAAGTGTTACCTTCTTTAGATGTTTAACAGTTTTTGAGACTACAGTTGTAAAGCCTTTATAAATTTTAGTTTTCGGTATAACGAAACAAATAGTATTTTAATTGCGATTACTTTTTTATATTATAGACCACTTTATGTGAGTTGAACATCGAAAGTATTTTTTTTTCTCAACCAAACCTTTTTACTGTTCAAGTACAATTTTATTTTGTTAGATATTGAATTCTCGTAATAATTTTTTTTTTAATTTTGCAGGTTATTTGTTGTTAAAATTATGATTTTTATTAACATTTCTTTATAATTTTATAAATTTTTATATTTATTTATAATAAACTACTTTATTACAAATTAAATTTTTTAATAAACATAGGTATCTAAATTTTAAAAATATATTTTATTTAAAGAAAATTATTAAAAAAATTAATTATATATTTTTCTATTAAGAATTTTCATATTTTTCTATATTTTAATTTTATATATTTTTCTAAATAAAACCTTTTTATAAAAGTTCTATACTTTTTAATATTTTCTTTAAATAATTTTTTTTACAAATAAACCTAAATGTTTTACATTTATATAACTAATATTTAACTTCACATTAATTTTTTTTAAAATATTCTCACCTACGATCATATTATTATTTAATATTATTTTTCTAATTTTTTACACAATGTTATTACATAAATTATTTGAACCAAATAAATACATATTTATCAAAATTAATTTTAGAAAAAACAATCGTAATTACAATATTTTATTGTGGTTATTTTTATATTACTACATTTACCATATATTTAAATTACCTTATTTATTCTAATAAGTTTTTAAATATTTTATTTCCAATTAATTTATAAATACTAAATTAAATATACCTTTTAAATTTTATATTCACATTATAGTTTATAAAAATATAGTTTTTTTAACATTCCAAAATATATAGTATAGACTATTAAAGAGAAGCTACATGCATGATAAAGTAATATAGTTATCCATCTAGAGTATAAAATGTTACCGTTACAGTCATCCAAAAATAACTATGAATTTAAAACTTTATATACAAACTGAATACTATTCAAAACTATACACAAGTCTCTAATGAACTAAATCAACTACTCAGCAGCATCACCTCCATCCAATGCTTGCTTCAGAGAGACCTCTTCTTACTGCTCACATCCAAAGGATGGTCAATGCAGAAGAAGAAACAACAAAACATACAAAATACAAGCACACACAACAAGGTTAATCATACCTCAATTCATTTAACTTCATACAAACATATTATTCATTCACATCACTTAAACTCTTTACACATAACACCACACTGACTTTGATTGTCCGCAGTTAGGATGATTGTCGAGCTATGGCGGGTCGTGCACTCATGGTGGCTTCTACTGCTCTGCAAATCCGTTGCCAATGGGTTTCACCCTACCACATTCACGAGGTTAGTCCGTTATCACTCACCTTGGGCCATATTGGAAGCACCCAAGACTAGGACCTCCTGCTACTTCTCACGACATGGATCAATCCTCTTTACTTGATAATGAAAGACCATTGGAGTTTCAGGATAACAACCAAGACTAAGCTCCTGCATCCATTCTAAACTTACTTGAATCTCAATTAGAGATCCCACTTTGAATCACAACATAGGGCACCACCATGTCTTCTCTCCTTGAGGATCATGGAATTACGTTCATTAAACATACTTGAACTTTATACTTTGAAATACGACATACATCCATAACCACAGATATTACATGATACAACTTCAACTTACTTCATACAACACTCAATTAAGATTATCCAATATTTACCTCTAGATTCAATGAAACAGTGTTTAGCATCACATTGTTGAATATTAGGTGTGTTTAAATTTGAGTTGTGAGGATTATAATAATGAATACGTGGTACGATTAGATTTCATTTCCTCTTCCTCTACAATATCGCCACTAATCTTTTATGCTTATTAGATATTTTGTTTAATGTCTTGGAAGTACTTTTTATGGGAGATCTAGGCTTATTCTCTGCAATCTATAACCTAAGAACTTCATACCTAGTGTGATTCCTCTACTCCTCCTAGTTAAATGAATCCTTACCTTATTATGCAAGACTTTCACACCCAACACATCATCTACATCATGTAGGAGCCTCTAGCAAGAGTGCGATGATTTGATTAGACCATAATTTCATATTAGTTTTCCAACTAAATCCAAACCATTTAAATAAAACAAGTTCTCAATTTGTATAAGCAATAAACATAAATCAAACCATGAACTATTGAAACAAAGCATAAATAAGCAGTAAGAAGAAACAATATGGATAATCATAGTCAATTACATCCAACCTTCCAGAAGAGTGTTTAACTACTCAAACTGATGTGATAATTTCTAAGAGTTGTAGAACCTCCCTTGTGGCTCTCGCTAAACTACATACATCAAAGAGAAAATTCCTAAAATTCTCTAAATTGGATGCCAAAACAAAAGGAAAAAGCCTTATTTTTATAGAACAATTTGGGTGATGTTGAACCTCATCATTTGTGCTCAACCATAGGTTTCTTCATGGCTTGGTTTACTTCTTAGCTCAGCCCTTTATCCTCGTGCTCAACACTTGAGATTTCCGTTTTATGGGGTTTTCTTGGAAGCTTAGCTTTATCTATTAGTGTTTTAGCTTTCCTTGTAAAGATGGTTTTCTTATATGGCTCAACTCTAATAGGTTGTGCTTAGCTAGAAAATTAAAATATGTTGTCATGTCTTTTCTTCTTCCTTGGGTCAACACTAGTGATTGTATCTTAGCTGCATTTTCTCTTTTTCTTGTTGTAGAGTAGCAAAATATCATCAAAATTTATATAACTTAGATTCTTAATACCTTGTTTTGTATTTCAAGCCAAAAAGGGTTGTTTACCTTATAAATATAATCATTTAATACATGGTAAGTGTCTAAATTGATATGAAATTTAAGGTATCCTAGACACTTCTTAAGGAGCAAGGCCAACAAAAGATGTACAGTGTGTGCAACGAAAGTAGTGGAAAAAAAGGTGTAATGATCCTTATACCATTTGAAATTTTTTTTAAAAGTTGTAGTATACTCTGGAGCCTCAAACGAAATAGTAGTAAACGAAGAGGTCATAGGTACTTATAGAGAGTGAAAATAATTATCGGTAGAGGGAAAAAAACACTATGATAATGAAAATAAATTCTTTGACACCCAATCAAGACAAAAGTAATAGATTTGCAAAGAAGATAACAAGGCCTTTTTTATGGCGGTGGTGGTCAATGAAGAGGCCATTGAACACACTGCCATGTGTTGCATGTGTTGCATGTATTAGCTTCGATAGCGAATAGTTAAATGAAATGTGGAAATGCATCAAGGTTTTCATCTTCGCAATTCTTACGGTGCAATAGTTGCCTTTACTAGGAGAGCGAAATCATGTCATTGCAAAACTCGAGCAATGTAAGACCCATGAAAATTAGATATCTAGAAAATGTGGTAGTCATGGAAGTCGTTATTTAAAATAAGAAAAAAATAATTCATATAGAAGTGAAGGATAGCAGAGTTGGTTAGAGCTCCTGAGTATGGATTGGAGGTCATATATTTTATTCTTATTGTGTGCATAATATATGTTTATTTTTTTTTATTTTTTTTTAAGTATAAGTATGAATGTGTTGTTGTGTTTGTTTAACTAAAATTTTACGTATTTCTCTTAGATCTTATCACAAGAAAACATAAGAAGCTTGTTATTTTTATTTAAAGGATTTATTTTAAAAATTTTCTAAAATATAAGATTTGGTGAAAAATTATTCAATTAGAAAAATCATTATTAGATATTGTTAGATATTTTAAAAACTAGCTTAAGATATTGTTACAAATTAAAAAAATATTTTTATTGTTAGATAATAAAAAACAATAGAATGTATTATTTAGGAACTTATCATATTCAATTAGGATTAAAATATTAAGATAGAATTTTCTTTGCGATTGTAATAGTTTGTAAGTTTGTGATAATGAAGCATTAATTCTCGTTTGATATTAACAACTAGAGGTAGGATCTGTGTGATCCGGACCAGTATAAAAATCACTTGTATAATTTTCTCTTTTTCATACTCTTTTATTTGTTTAATTTGATATTGAGGAATTGAATTTATAAGAGAGAATTATTAAAGGTTTTATTTGCGATAAGAAACAAATTCACCTCTTCCCCCTCTTGGTTAGTTGTGCACGCTAACCACTCCACTACACTGCTCTGACAATTGGTATCAGACCTTGCTTTGATAATAATTCAAAAGGACAGGGCAACATCAAACCTTTGTTGAGGGGTACCTTTATTAATAGACCTCCATTGTTTACTATAGAAAAGTATGTTTTTTGGAAAGTAGGATTGCAAATTTTCTTAGAATTTATTGATAGCTAGATTTGGGAAATTGTCACAAATGGTCTTTTTGTTCCTACTGTGTTTATTAACAATTTTCAAGAACACAAACCACGAGAACAATGGAATGTTGATGATAGAAGAAGATTCCAACAAGACGTAAGGGTTCGTAATATAATATCATTTGTTTTAACTATTGACGAGTTTTACAAGATCTCAACCTGTAAAAATGCTCAAGAGATGTGGGAGATGCTGAGAGTCGCACATGAAGGAACTGATGATGTTAGGAGAGCTAGAAGAAATACTTTATTCCAAGAGTATGAGATGTTCCGCATGAAGCAGGGAGAAATTATTGTAGATGTTCATAAACGCTTCACACATATAGTAAATCATCTCATTGGGTTAGGTAAGTTCTTTGACAATGATGAATTAAATATAAAATTTCTTAAATATTTGGACAAGACTTAGCAACCAAAGGTGACTACCATCAGTGAATCACAAAACCTTAGCACCATATCAATGGCTACATTGTTTGGTAAGTTGAGAGAACATAAATTGGATCTCGAGAGATTAAAGGAGGATGAAGAAAAAGGAAAGAGAAACACTTTGGTGTTTAAATCTGAGTTGATAAAGGCAAAAATCTCTGAAAACCCAATAAGTTGCTTTACCGATTCTGAAAAAATGTATATTATATTGAGAGTGAATTGCTTGACATATATAAAGAATTATTATTTGAATCAGAGAAATTAGATAATTCTCATAAGAAATTAAAGAATGAATTTAAAGAATTAAAATAAAATTACGAAAATATTCTTGAAAAAAATAAAGATTTGAAATATAAAATTTTATATATATTATGAAAAAGGTAAAAATGCCAAAAGTGAAGAATGCCTTTCATGTTTAAATAAAAAGAAGCCTCTTGATAAAACAACTAACGCTAAAAGTAGTAATAATTCAAAAATCAAAAAGGTTGTGAAACATGTTCTTAAAAATAATTATAATTACTAGGATTATAATTATGATAATAAAATTTAAAATGTTCCTAACTATAATTATAAAAATAAAATAAAGTATGTTCCTAATTATAATCAAAATTATAATTATTATAGTTATAAAATTAAAATTAAAAATAAATATAAAATAATCAATAAAATTTGGGTAGAGCAAGGAACTAATTATAGAAAACCAAATGTTACTACATGTTTCTATTGCATGAAAAATGGTCATACATAAAATAAGTGTAAAATAAAACATGGTATATTCCTTGAGGAGAATTTACTTGGATTATAAAACATTATTTGTCTAACTAACCCAAAGGACTAGACCCGTCAATTTGCCTCCCTTAAGATGGTTTTGTTGGGTCTATCGAGGAGGAGGTTCCATGTGGGTTACACAAACACCAATAACATCTGAGCCAACTATATAAGGGATCGACACCACTCTTTACCCAGAACCTTAAGGCAATAAGTTAATGGATCTTTCACCTTTATATACTGCTTTACTTTCTTATTTCTATCCAATGTGGGACTTAGACTCACGCTAGGATACCCAACAGGTTTGACCTTCACTTACTTGTGTTGAGGCCAGAAAAACCCACAAGGTCAAAAAGGCCCTCATAGAAAAAGCCCACAAGGTCAAAATATCTACAAAAGCCATGTGGGTTAGGGCCAACCCATTGGTCTTTTTTTAAAAATTATATTCATTTTAAATACAACAAAAAATGTATTTAATCCTAATTTATTGCAAATCTAAGTGTTATAGTTTTTTAAAATGATCAAATTATATTTGATACACCAAAATTTATTGCGAAAAACAAACTATACAGGTTTTCTAAAAATAAGAAAGTAATAGTATTTTTATAAAAGTACTTAATTCATTACCACATAAAGCAGTTTAACAGTTAACTTTCTTAAAACTATATTTCAATTTAAGAAAGTTGGATTGTAAGTTCTTCGAATTTATTTTATTTTTTGTAGAAAAATGTTTAAAAAGCATTTTCGAAAAGATATTGTTGAAAGAAAAGTTATGGTTTGTTTCTCTTTCCAATAGGGGGTGAATTTGTAATCAATACAAACACTTTCTTTTTAAATCTTTTTGGAAACTTTAGATGATCTTTAAAAGAGCATAATACAATTATCAAAATAATGCAGTAGAGAGATTAAGGATGGGAAATAAACACAAGTCTTTTATCCTGATTCGACCTCTATGCCTACATCTAGTCTCTTTCAATCAACTTTAGATTAAAAGACTTTCCACTATAAAGATTTTGAGTTTTTACAACAAGGAATTACAATGACCCATTGTCAAAATGTAAATCTTCTCTCTAACTCACACCAATCTAATATAGCTAACACATCCTATAAAAGAACAATCCTCACCACTACAGTAACCCTTTCATATCCTTCTCAAAGTACCAAGAACACCAAGTTCTTCTTCCTGGCAACACGCACAGGGAAACAACAATCTTCTTGATTTCAAAACAAATTTTGATCAGTAAAGAGTACACCTGAATTGTGCCGAAGTGATCAGCCAATAGACTAACCTTCAAGAATTCTTCAAAATCTTCAAAACCTTTGAATCTTGATTCTTGGAGGACTAGGCGCACCTTTAATCTCTTTCTAAACTCTCTGATAAGAGATATGAAAATTCTCAAGGTGTCACAAGTTGTTAATACAACGTGCAACTTGTTATTATATAGTTTTTCTCATATCAGACACACTTTAATCGATTACGAAAATAATGTAATCGATTATGCTTTGTTAGAGTTATATCAGGATTATAGTGCAACATATTTAATTGATTAAGTATTTAATGTAATCGATTGCATGTTAACAGTAAGTCAAAACATTTGAAAATATGACCATTATTACAGTTATGATGTAGCTTGAAAACAGTTTTCAAATAATACCGAACTTAATTGATTACGTAAACAGTGTAATCGGTTAAGTCCTACACTTGGACAATTTTTAAAACCTTTTCTTCAAAAACACATCACTGCATATTTCAAAAAGGTGTTTGCAAAGACATGAGTTTTAATCGATTTTACAATTTATGTAATCGATTGAAACTTGTGTAGTTTAACACAGTTTTAAGCATAAGCTATCTGATGAACTTAACTGATTACTAAACCAGTGTAATCGATTACTTCATTCAGATTTGTTTTGTGCAAGTGGTTTTAACATATGAACACATGAGAATGCATACAATAGATGTAAACACATTTATGATCATAGCGAGTATGCAGAACAATTAGTTTAGCAACATATATATAAAACATAAAGACACATTTTTGTTGTTGTCATAGTAACATATATGTGTTGTCATCATCAAACACCAAACACATGGGAATTAGGATTATCATTCACATTGCTCCCCCTATCAACAATTGTTTACTTAGAATGTTATTTATTTATAGAATATGTTGATAGGGGGAGCAATATGAGTGTTGAACCCATTCCCTTATGTGTTTGTTTTTTATGATGACAACACACTGATTGTAACAACACATACATGTTTTCATGACACAACATAAATGTATATTTGTGATTGATACATATGTTGATGTTTTGTTGTGATTAAAACATATAATGATATGTTGATTAGTCTACATACTACTGTGTTTATAATACTGTTTATATCTTCTGTATGCATACTAAATGTTTTAATTTGATAAAACCACAAGCAAAAAGCAACTATGTATGAATTAATCGGTTACATTGAAGTTGTAATCAATTAAGTACATCAGACAACTTATGTTTTAAACTATGGCAAAACAATAAGTTTTAACCGATTACATTAAGTGTAAAAATGATTAAAACTCGTGTCTTTGCAAACATCATTTTGAAATGTGTTGTGATGAGTTTTTGAATTTAAAAAGTTTTCAGAATTTTTTTAAGTGTGGAGCTTAATCGATTATATTGTTTATGTAATCAATTAAGTCTGTTACTATTTGAAAATTGTTTTCAGGCTAGTTCATAACATTGATAACGGCCATATTTTTCAAATATGTTGACTAGCATTTATTGCAAATCGATTACATTAATTGTGCATTCAGTTAGAACTGTGTTAATTGTAATTTTGTTACATCTGCTACTAATGTAATTGATTACATTACTAACGTAATCGATTGATTTGCGTCTGATATGAGATAACTATAAATTGACGCACTGCACACATCTCTTAAGACTTTTGATGATTTCTAAACTTTTATATCTGATATAGTGAATTGAGAAAAGAGATACAGGTGTGCTGAGACGCTCCAAGAAACAAGAATCAAAGAAGTTGATTATCTTGAAAGTTTCTTGAAGAACAAATTGGGATTTTCATTGTTTATCAACTACTGCACTACTAAGGTGTACTCTTGATTGATGAAACTTCATTTTTGGCAATCTTAGATTCTGGTATTCCCTATGCGTTCAGCCAGGAAGAAGAGTGATGAGCTATTGGTACTTTGAGAGGGGTTCTCAAAGGGTTCTACAATGAAGACGTGTGATTCTTTATGCAAGTGTTATCTTTCTATATTTGATTGTTGAGTGGGAGAGGTGTTTACATTTTGAGAGAGTTCTCTGTAAAACCTTTGGTATAAAACTCAAATCATTATAGTAAAAGAACATTCAATCTAAGGTTGATTGGAAGGAAATTGGATTTAGGCATTAAGGCCGAACCAGTATAAATCATCTGTTTATATTTCTTTCCTTATCTCTTTTACCTTCATTACATGTGCTTGATTGCTTGAGTTTCAAGATAAGATTAAAGATCATTCTAGTTTGCTAAAAGATTTAAAAAGAATTGTTTTTATTGATCACCAATTCATCCTTCCCCCTCCCCCCCTCTTGGTAAGGGAAACAAGGCAATTCTTTTCTAACAAAATACATATTAGAAAAAGTAACAATAACTCACTTAGACCCTCTTTAAAATAAATAAATATTAATAACAGTGATCAACAAATAATTAAGAATAATAGCTTGTTCTCTTTTTTATTTTGCAGATAAGTTCTAAATCTAGGAAGTCCATGTGGTACCTTGACAGTGGTTATTCAAGGAACATTATAGGGGATACGAAGAAATTTTCAAACTTCTGAAAGAAATAACTAGGCTATATCACATATGGTGACAATAACAAAGGAAAAATCCTTAAGATTTGCAAATACCTTGATGATAAAGGATGTATTGTTTGTAGAAGGTTTGAAGCACAATCTTTTAAGTATTAGTCAATTATGTGACAAACGTTTCAAGGTAAAGAAGAAGACTTGTAGGAGACAACAATTAATAAGACAAATAATCCTTAACCTGAAGAGTTAGCTAAGACATGACAACAACCTCGTGGATTATCTTTAGACAATGTTATTGGAGATGTCTCAAAAGGGGTAAGTACTCGTAGAAACTTAACAAATTATTGCATGATGTGGCTTTTGTTTCAAAGTTAGAACCTAAAAACGTCAAGGAAGCTCTAGAAGACGCGAAATGGTGTTTAGCAATGCAAGAAGAACTCAACCGGTTTGAAAGGAATCAAGTGTGGGAATTAGTCCCTAGAGAAACCACTCTTCAAGTGATAGTAACAAAATGGGAGTTCAGAAATAAACTGGATGAAGATGGAAATATGAACAGGAATAAAGTTAGGCTTGTTACAAAAGTATAAACAAGAAGAAGGTATTGATTCTGATAAAACATATGCTCATGTTGCCATGTTAGAGGTAATACGCCTATTTCTTGCTTTTACATCTACTATGACATTTAAATTATATCAAATGGATGTTAAAAGTGCTTTCTTAAATGGATATCTAAAAGAAGATGTATTTGTTTAGCAACCACCTGGTTTTGAAGATTTTAAATATCCAAATCACATCTTTAAATTAAAGAAAGTTTTATATTGTTTAACAAGCGCCTTAATCTTGGTATGAAAGACTTAGCAACTTTTTGTTAGAAAATAAATTTAATAAAGGTAAAGTTTACTCCACTTTGTTTATAAAAAGAGTAGGAAAACATATTCTACTTACCCAGGTATATGTTGATGTTATTATATTTGGATCAACTAACAAATCTCTCTATGAGGATTTTGCTAAGACTATACAGGGAGAGTTTTAGATGTCAATGATGGGTGAATTGACATTCTTCCTTGGTTTACAAATCAAATACATGAAAAAATGAATGTTTCTTTCTCAAACTAAATATTGTAGGGAAATCCTGAAGAAATTTGAAATGAATAAAGTTAAGGAGGCATAAACTCATATGGCAAGATCATGTTATCTTGACAAGGATGAATCAAGTACGCCCGTAAACCAAACTCTATATAGAGACATGATAGGATCATTATTATATCTTGTTGCTAGTAGGTCAAATATCATGCGAAGTATATGTGTTTGTCCTAGGTACCATGGTAGTCCCAGAGAGTCTCACCTTAGCACAGTTAAGTGTATCCTTAAGTAACTTAAGGGGGCTATGTCTTTTGGGTCGTGGTATCCTTGTTGGGCTGAACCTAGTCTTGTAGGGTTTTCAGATGTAGACTATGGCAGTTGTAAGATAGATAAAAAAGCACTAGTGGTACATGTCACCTCTTGGGTAGCTCCTTAGTTTCTTGGAATTCTAAGAAACAAGCTTGTGTAGCCCTTTCCATCATACAGGTTGAGTATATTGTTACAGGTAAAAGTTGTGCCCAAAAATTGTATATGAAACAAAAATTAGAGGATTTTGATATATACCTTGACCAAATACCTCTTTAGTCTCATAACACCAGTGCCATCAATCTTACTAAGAATCTCATTATGAACTTTAGAACCAAAGATATAGAGATTAGGTACTACTTTCTAAGAGACCATATCCAAAAAGGGGATTGTGAGATAGAGTATGTTGATACC
The DNA here is from genome assembly GCA_034642375.1 of Vigna nakashimae. Classification (NCBI taxonomy): domain Eukaryota; kingdom Viridiplantae; phylum Streptophyta; class Magnoliopsida; order Fabales; family Fabaceae; genus Vigna; species Vigna nakashimae. The sequence goes on from CM067763.1 coordinate 11,550,390, forward strand.
AAGCACCAATTAGCTGATATTTTCACCAAAGCATTGCCCAAAGAGATTTTATGAGCTTAGGAGGGACATGGGGATCCTAGAAATTGCTTGAGAGTCTTGTTTGTTGCATTTTTCATGTTTTCAAAAATCTTCATGCAATAATAGATTATCCCCCTTATGATGATCGAATATTCCTCCTAGTAGAGCTTTCTTAGGTCCAAATACTCGATTATCAGGAAGTTGTAATCGATTATTTCAATTTTGGGTTTCTGCTTTTTGAAACAATAATCGATTATCATGTGAATATGACTATTGGAGTTCAAAATATAGCCATATAAACAACCTTTTTTTTGCATTTATGTTGCATCTTTCATCCATACACTATATATAAGGGTCCTTAATCGATTCTTTTGACATACTTTGAGTGTTTTATGCATTTTTGAAGCATTTTGTGCAATCTTTCTCTTTTCTTATGCATCTTACGTTTCAACCCCTAGTTTTCATAGCTCCAACCTTATACATGGTTAATAGAAGAAAGCTTCCAACTAGAAGGATTTATCGCCCATCTACCTCTACTAGTCCAAGGCCTCAAGGAAATAATCTTAACGGATGTATTTCAGATGAGGAGAAACATCAGTTCATTGCGTTCTAGAAGGAGAGAAAGTTGATATCTGCAAAGTTTTTTTTATCGTAACTGGTTTCATATCTATGGATTCCAATTCTCACCTCTTCTCTTCCACCAGTGTATTTAGTCACTTCTAGAAATGCAAGGTAAATTTTATCCTGATTTGGCACAAGTATTTTATTTCCTCTTGAAAGCTAGAGATAGGGTTCACTCTAAAAGAGTCAAGGGAGTAGACATTATTTTGGTGGATGAAGACATATGGACCACCGTGGCTTAGATCCAACTAGATGAAAATGTTATGATACTTACCCCAAGGTTATAAGGCTTTAACAAGACCATGGCCTTTCGTTCGTTCTTGAAGAATCTTGAGGTATAGGTATACAAGAAGCAGTTGCTTGTGTGTGGCCTTAGGAGTAATGAGAGGCTTATCCACAATCTGATTGTGTGGTTACTTTATCCCTGAGCTTTGAATCATGCTCAATGCTTGGAGGCATATTTGATGATAATATATGGGATAGTTAATGAGATCAACATTCATTTGCCAAGCCTCATCTGTAACACTATGATGAAGGCTAAGAGGTACCCTCATTATCCTCTTTCTTATGCTCTTTTGGTTTCAAGGATCTGTGAATACAAGGGCATAGATATCTCAACTGAGGCATTCCAGAGTACTCATCCTGGAATTACATATGGAGTTCTTCCCTCTGCCAGTTGGGTTTCATCTTGCAAGGCAATACCTACGTCCATCGTGATGATGTGGGGAACCCAGAAGATGAAGACAACGACCACCAGAGGGAGGACATCTAAGATGAAGCGGGATTGTTTGCACCACATCAAGCCAATTATTCTTATTCCTTAGAGGGTCTGTATAAGAAATTATTCGACATGTCATTTATTCAAGCCTCTAGACATGAGGAAGTCTACTGGCTCCTTAAGAATATACTTGATAGGGTCGATGCATTGGAGGACTTAATTCAACCTCAAGATCATGAAAATAGTAATGAGTTTTAGTCATCTCTCAAGCATCTCATTTGAATTTGTATCTCTTCCATTTTATGTTGTGTTATGTTATGTTTTCTTTCCCTTAATAAAAATTTGCCTTAATGTTTATCTTGTCGTATTTTTTATTTATGGTTTATATCAATGGAGAGTTCTCTAATTTAGGGGGAGGAATTTTTTATTCATACACAACGCTTTTTAATAATGATTAAAAAGGGGGGAATATGTTCAAAAGACTTAAATATATTTATGAGGCTTAATTCTTATGTACTAACCCATTTTATTTAAGTTATGTATGAGTTAAAGATTAATACAGCTTATAAAAGGCTTTAAATAAAAATAAATCAAAGAGTTTTTAATCATCAAAAAGGAGGAGATTATTAGCATAAAGCTGAAAAGAAGAAATTTTGATGATGTCTCAAAGTCAAGTCTCAAGTGTTCTTGTTGCAAGAAGATCATCATGAAGACTTGTTTTATGTGAAAGCTTTTGTAATTGACTATATTTATGTATAGGATGTGGTTTATCTTTGATTTTTATGTATTTTTTACCTTAAGTTGCGTTAAAAATCGTTTTGAATCAAAAAAAATCTCATTTCATACTCAGAATAATCGATCATCTACTTATAATAATCGATTGTCAGCAATCGATTATAAGTTGGTATAACCAATTATCATGACCAAACATAAGAATTTTTAAGCAAGTTTTTTACCGTTGTGCACTCATTATAAGCATAATTGATTACCATAAGTGGATAATTGATTATCACATGTTAAATAGCTGACAACGGATTTTTAGAGGTATTGATGGAAGCTTGTCAGGCCTGGAACTTACAGGTTGCAACTCCAAACAGCAACGCATGAAAGTGCAGCGGAATGGAAGTAGATGAATGGTGTTTTGGTGTGTTTTTAATGGAAGGAGTGTGTGTAGAGACCTCTCAACTCAGAAGGCCTTCCTACTATGGAAGGAAGCTAGAGGAAAGGGTAGAGAAAGTGAAGAGAAGGACTGACTCAAGAGCAATCGGGTTGGAAAATAATTTTTGTAGCATTTCACTAAGCTCAAAAGTGCGAAAATACCAAGGGTAGGCCCTCTTATTTATAGGTGAAGAAGGGCCTCAATTCTAAGCTAAATTCCCTTCAAAATTCAAAATAAAAGACGAGCTTAGAGGCAAGGTCAGTTGGGTCACGTGAAGCATGTTGGGTCGATGTACAATGCTGCCAAAACATGCTTCAGGCTGCTTCGCTGGCGCTGGAGTCCCCCCTGTCTAAGGGCACTAAAGCGCACTTGAGCCAGGAAGTCCATTTGGTGCATTTGAGCTGGAGCCCCCTGCCTCAGGGCGTTGGAGCGGCCTTGGTGCTGATCCCTTGAAGTGTTTTTCCCAAATCTGATTGGTTGGCCATTGCTCTTGATTTTATTGTATCCTACAAAACAAAACAAACATATAGTATTAAAAGAGAAATCCTTCTAAGACCTAGAGAAAGAAAATTAAGAAAGAGCCTTTAAAAGTTCTTCTTCAACTTCCCTTTCCTAGACTTAGCATGAGTTAGTACTCCTTTGGATGGTTTGCCTAATTAGGTTTCCATCATACCCTCCCTCTTGAAGAATGATTTGTCCTCAAATCTGAAAGGTAAAGAAGCAAAACTTTGGTTTAGTACTTCCCTCCTGGATCAAAGATATATCTACAACAAATAGCAAAGATGAATATTAAAAAGATGCATCTAAAGAAAAGAATACAGAGCGAAGGCGTTTTATCTTTGAAAAATATTTTCTTAGTAGTATCCTTGGCCTTTATTTTATTTTTCCTTTCACTTCTTTCTTTTTCAATTTTCATTTTTATTTTTATTTCATCCTCTTTCACTTGATGAGGTATAAGAGGAATCAAAGTTAATTTACTTCCTTTGTGGAGAAAAGTTATCTTATTGGTGTAGCCATCATGAGTGGAGTTATTATCATATTGACATGGCCTACCTAGTAGAACATGCCTAGCATCCATTGGCATAACATCACATAAAATTGTTTCTTCATAGTTTCCAATGGAGATAGGTATGTTTACTTGTGTTTTGACTACTATTTCTTCATCCTCTTTTATCCACTTTGTAAGGCTTGGGATGAGGAATAGTAGTTAAGGCCAACTTTTCCACCATTCTAGAACTACAACAATTACAAGAGGATCCACTATCCACAATTAATGAACAAGTGTTTTCAAAAACTTTGCACCTTGTGCGTAATAGATTCTCCCTTTGTGATTGTTCTAGTTCTATATGTTGACTTCCAAGAAGTCTTCTCACGAATAACAACTCTCCTTCACAAGGTAAGGTTTCTTCCTCAGATATGGAAATATTTGAATCACTAAAAGAATCTTCATCTTCATCTTGATGTTCTAGGATATAAGTAGACCTTTTATTAGGACACTCAGAAGCATAGTGCCCTTTGTAACCACATCTAAAACACTTGGTCTCTTTTACCCTATCATTTTTAGAAGATTCTTTAGAGGAATATTTTTCCTTTTCCTTTTCCCTAGGTCCCTCTTCTTTTGATTTGGAGGGTTCACCCTCCCTCTTGGACTCTTTCCTAGGGTAGGAAGAATCAGAGTAGTCTCTTTTAGAGGAAGTTTTCCTCTTCAATTGTTGCTCTACTCTAACACAAAGTTGGACTAACTCATTGAGATCATTATAAGGTAAAAGTTCTACCTTACCTCTTATGTCATAGTTGAGTCCACTTTTGTACCTAGCAATTGTTATCCTTGGTTCCTCTCTTATCCAAACTCTTAACATGAGTAACTCCCTCTTTTGCCTATATTCCTCAACACTCATGTTTCTTTGTTGGAGTTTATGAAGCTTGTCCATTAACTCCCTATCATAGTAAGTGGCACATGCCTTCTTCTTAAGGCAGACCTCAACTCATTCCAATACCTAATGGACGATAGGTTTCTCAATCTCAAATCTTTGACCAAGGTTGTCAGCCAATATAAGGCATAGCCTTGAAAGCTTAAAGAGGCCATAGTTACCCTCCTCTCATCATCTATTTGGTGGCACTCAAACAATTGCTCAACTTTCATCTCCCATTCTAAGTATTCTTCCACATCATCCTTTCCATGGAAAGGAGGAAGATCATTCTTGGGCTCCCTCGGGTGATGGTCTCTCACTCTATGATATCTCCTAGGAGGTATTTGATAGTGGTCATCATTGTGATGACTACTATAATGCTCAGGTTCACTAGCTGGAGAGGATGTATCTCCAAGGTATTAATTTTTTCTATGTGTAGACCCTTCTTTCATTTTATCCTTGTCTTGATTGATCAAAAGTTGACCAATCATATCCTTGAGCTCACTAATCTCTTTGTCCCTTTGTTGGAACTTTTGCTCAAATTCCTCTTTTAGTTGTAAGCTCTCACTTTTAGGTCTCACACTTCCTTGGTCACTAGATTGACTCATCCTTGTCAAGTATGTAAAAATGGTTTTCAATAGGTTTTCAAAAACTTGCACAAGTAATGAGTGAAAAGGTTTTCACAATCTTTCTTTGTTTTTGGTGAAGGATTTCTAAAGAGATTCTAGAGGTAAAAAATGTTTCCAAGTAGCTCCTAGGATGAAGAGGTGAGTCACAAATGGACAAGCTTAGAAACCAAGTTCTTCCTAGCCAGAATTTCCTTAGAGTTATCTTTTACCTTAGTTTCTTAGTACAAATTCTTCAAAATATTTTCAAATGTTAATGAAATGCTCCTAAAAACCAAAAGAAGGTTTATCTAGATGCTATTCAATCCTATATACCACGGAGACTTCAAAAAAACAAAAAAAATCAAACAAGCAATTTAAAGAAAGCAATAAAGATGCAAAATGTAAATGCTAGATGACCCTAAGTGAAAGTGCAAGTGACACTTGGAGCCCCTTGACACATTTTCACACTAAGAAAACGAAATTACACTATTACAATGTTCAAATGTGATCTTGGAATTGCTTCAAGAGCATTTTCCCAAGTCACTTAGCCAAAAATCAAAAAGAAATTTAAACTACAAAGGTTCCATGATATGAAGGTTCGAACAAGCTCAAAATAATGCCTAAAACAAGTGTATGCTTCAATCTTTGGCTGCTGTGATGAACGGGTCGCACCGCTCACAAAAGTTGAGTGCACGAAAATAATGCAGTATAATTACTAGGATTTGACTCCTAGGTCGTCTCTCAAGGACCAATTTTGGTGGTTCAATCTTAGATTAGTCACGAAGTGGGGGGGGTTGTGATTGTTTTTCGTTGAGGTAAAATAAATTAAAACTGAACAGTGAAAGACGGTAAAAACGGAACAGTAAATATGCAGAAATGGTAAAAACATTGTAATTAAAATTTACCAAAAGCATCAGTAAAAATAAACGGTAAAAACAACGTCTGAAAATGAGATGAACAGTAAAATACATTGACAGAATTTTAACGTTTCAGAAAACATTAAATTACAAAATAAAAGAGACGATAAAAATAAAAGCACTTGACTAAAATAAAATTCTTCAAAGATTTAATACTTGAAATAAAATTACTGAATAAAAATCAAACCGATCAAATTGCTCCAATTGCTGAGACAAATTACATGCTTTCAGAAATAAAACACTACATTATTTTACTGTTTAAAATGGAAAACAGAGAGGAAGAGGCGAGAGCCTCTTCTCAGCTATCCTAAACTACTCCTAAAACTCTAATGTCATTTCTTCTCTGCCTGCTACTCCTTTATAGCCAATCTTGCTGGATGTGAATTGTTGTTTCTTTCCTACGTGATGAGCTTTCAAGGAGTGTGCCCCTCTTTTGTTCAAGTGTGTTTTGCTATTTTGAAAAATGAATTTTACATGGGGCCTTGTATATAGAAAAACCGTGTGCTGCACTTGCAAGATGATAAAATGCACGTGAACTTTGGATGATTGGTGGTCCCTTGTGTTTATTTCTTCAAAGGCAAGAAGGCAATTGAAATTTGCAGCCACTCTACTTGCTAAATTTTTCAATGAGCCAAGGCCGTGAACTTTGAAGAGTGTGGTCCCATTCATTTTGCTTCTCTTAACATTATTCCCTTCAATAATTTTGGAGTTCCTCCCACATGTACGTAGGCTTTCAAAATGGTGGCCCCAACTTTCCATTTTAAATGCTTGCCAAAGAATAAGCTAATTTTGCAAATGGCCTTTCCTTTTGTGTATATTGCCGTGTGCACTTCATCATGAAATTCCAATGTATTGGCTTGACAAGATGAATGGCTGTGAATGCTGAAGACTTATGGCAGCCACTTTCTTCAAAAGCCAGTGAGTTGCAACATGGTTTCCAAACAAACCAATATTGCTTCTTGAAATGAGCTATAAAATGTGTCAATATGAGTGTTGAATCCTTGAGTGTTGGGAGGTCTTAGCACCGTTCAATTATCAATTCCTAACCACCACAAGTATGAAACAACAAGCAAACAATGCAAACAAATTAGAAGCCACTTAAACAGTATGAACTTGACTGACACAGGGGAGTAAAACAATTACTGGGAACAACACATAATGAATTTGAACAAAGTAAAAACTATACATGAAAATAGACATCCATACGAAACTATGAAAAAAAACCGCATGCAAAACGGATAAGAATTAAACTCAAACGAAGACACACAAGTTGACACAACATTCACGTAGTACTAGGCTGACATAGGAGAGTAAACAAATTACTGGGAACAGTACAGAACGCATTTGAACAAAGTAAAAGTTATACATGAAACTAGACATCTAGACGAAACTATGAAAAAAAATTGAATGGAAAACGGATACGAATTGAATTCGAACGAGGACAAACAAGTTGACACAAAATTCACACAGCAACCAGCGAAAATTGAAGTGGCTGAAATGCATTGGGCTCAATTGTCGTTTCTCATTTAGCCTTCAAATGTCCCAAAAAGATATCCAAAATTTTCCCATAATTAATAATGTAAAATAATAAGCTCAGATAATTCAAATTAGTTAAAATAAGAATTTCTGATCGAATTAAGCACAATTAGGAAAAATAGGAAAATAACGGACGATTAAGCACAATTCCCTGATTAATTCTAGTACAATAAACTAAGTGAAGTGAAGAAAATATTGACTCATCATGCTGCAATGTGCCACTCAAAAACAGTGTGTGAGTGGAGCTTTTCCTGGTTAGAAATGCTGCTGGAACTACAAACTGCAGTTGCTGAACAGAGGAGAATTTGCTGCTGTAAAGTCCTCCTTGATCCAATTTCAATCCCCTAACCACTTCCTATAAGGCTACCATAGTAGGTGTAGGTTTCTGCCTCTGGATGCCTCAATCAGAAGTCACAATTGCTCCAAACTTCACCAAAAAACACACCAATCAGTTTAAAAATTTTGCACCAGTTTTCATAACACTGCACCAGATTTTTGGCAAACCAAATGGCTGGAATAGACAGTTTTTAGGCCAAAAATAGGGAAACCAATTGAAACAGCAAACAAATAAAAGCAAGCACACAAAAGGAACCTAACAAAGGCACTAGAATAGATTAAGAAAGCAAGAAAAATCAAATTTGCATATCAAAATCCATCCAGACCCAAACTGTTTGATATTTTGCAAAGGTGTTTGATAAAATGCCCCAATGAAATTCAGATTTTGAGTTTTTGAGTTTTAGGGCCTCTAAACTGGATTGTATGGTTCTATAAGCTTTTTACACTTGATTATTCTTCTTTTGATCATTAATTTTCATTTTCAAACATTGAACCAGCTTTTACCAATCCAGAAATGAATTTGATTAAAGAAAATCTTAAACAGTGGCTGGAAAATGTTCCCTGCACCAGAAAAACTGGACTGAGATGGTGGTTTAAGACTCAATTTCATGTGAAAGTGTTTTAAACTCACAACTAACAGTTAAAGCAACTTTAATTGATGATTTTGAGTGTGTTTAAACTCTGAAACAACTTATAAACTGTTGGCAACTCAAAATCATCATTCCACTTCCATTTTTACTCAATAAGTGATGGTTTAAAGGGCAAATCTGCATACAGGCATAGTTTTGACCAAATAAACAGTGCTAGCAACTTTAAATCATCAACTTAAACTTGCTCAAACTATTAAACTGCACAAAATCAGCAGATTTCATAAAATCACCTCTGCTACAACATTTATGCAGTAAAATTCACCATCTCACCACCAAAATCAGTTTTATAAGAATCAAAAGGCTTAAGCAACAATAAAATTGACTCAAAGAAGTATGAATGCACTGATCTAAGCTAGAATTGAAAAGCTTAGCATGACCAAACTCAAAATGGACCAAGCAAAGATGTTTAGCACGGTGAAAAGCTATAATAAAATTTGAAACAGTGAAATGCTAGTGTTTATGCACAACCAAGCTATGCAAATTGCATTTCATTGCTTGTTCTGGTTTGCTACATGTTTCGGATGTGTAGAGCTGTGTTATCTTGAATCTCCTCGTCCTCCTATGTTCGTGCGCCTGTATCCAATCCTTTGTCCTTATTCCTTGATTTCCCTTATGATCCAAGGGTGGAAGACCTGCAAAAGATTCTCCGATGCCAAAGTCAGTTGAGAGCAATGGCTTTCTCTATCGAATAGCAATAAATGTGCAATGAATGCAACCTATCTACCACTCACCCTGGACCTGTATTTATATTTTTCGCTATGGGCTTGGGATTAGTGAAAAGTTAATCACGGCCCAAACTCAGCCCAATAGCTTCTAATCTCTACTTACCTTGAACTGGCTTAATTAGCAATATGGTCGGTCGGTCCTCTGGGTTTTACCCATGGGTCAGTCGACCGGCCCTTGCATATCTGGTCGGGGTTTAGGTAAAAGGTCCAGGCCGGCCCATATGGTCGTTATGCGTAATAAATTGTATGTCCGGTCGGCCTGCATGTTGGATGGTTGGGTAAAATTGTGTTGTGAACGTCCGGTTGTTGTGCCGATTGCTCAGTTAATCATCTGAGTCGTTTGGTCTAACGCGACTGTCCAGCCTTTCTACCGTCCGGTTTCACAAATATACAAGCCCCAAAGCCCCTGCATACGCCGTATACAGGGTTTAGGTTCTGGTATTGTTGTCCGGCCTACCTACCATCCGGTACTACTGGTACACTACACTTTTATTATCATTCAACAACACTAAACAATGTAGTACCAAGCTTCAAACTCAATGGAAAACAACTGGACCAGATTTAACAACTTAAACCAGAATATAAATTCTGCATCATAATTAAAACAACAATGTAAATCAGATTTGCTTTTGAGTGCTTCAGCTTGTATCACCAAGGCTAGAACAAGTTCTCATTGCCTTAATTGGTTCATTTAAAGCTTTTCCAACACTCTAAACTCAAGCAAACCGAAAAACACAACAGAACAGATTAATACTGGAACAAACAGAAATAAACCTGCATCAGAATATGCACATGACTTAGACAAACTTGAAATTGAAAGATAAGGTTGTAAATGACTCAAGCAAAGAAGATGCACCATTTAAAATGAAAAGTAAACATGAACACATAATGGAAACAAGAAATCAGAGATTGGAAATTCAATGAAAGCTCAAAACAGAATTGAAATAACTGAAACAGTGGACTGGAAAAAAAAAACAGCAGAACAGCACATATGGAATAAAAATGGAGTACAAAATGGAATGAAAAACTTAGCTATGGATGTGTGGACGACCACAGCTCATGATACCACTTGATGGAAGCCAATTCCAGCTGGATTCATGCAAGGAGGAGTTCCAAACCCGAGTTGAACAGCCATGGAAATAGGTGCAGCAGAAAATGGAAAATAGTGAAGTGTTTGAAGTGTTTAAGGTGAAGTGAAGTGTGTGGTTGAGACCTCTCATCTCAGAAGGCATTCCTACTACGGAAGGAAGCTAAAGGAAAGGGTAAAGAAAGTGAACAGAAGGAGTGACTCAAGAGCAATAGGGCTGGTAAACAATTTCTGCAGCATTTCACTAAGCTCAAAAGTGAGAAAATACAAAGGAGAGACCCTCTTATTTGTAGGTGAAGAAGGGCCTCAATTCTGAGCTAAATTCCCTCCAAAATTCAAAATAAAAGATGAGCTTGGAGTCCAAGTCAGCTGGGTAAACGTGAAGCATATTGGGTCATATGTACAATGCTGCTAAAACGTGCTTCCGGCTGCTTCGCTGGCGCTGGAGCGAACGTCCAGGAAGTCCATTTGGTGCATCTGAGTTGGAGCCCCCCTGCCTGAGGGCGCTGGAGCGGCCCTGGTGGTGATCCCTTGAAGTGCTTTTCCCAAATCTGATTGGTTGACCATGGCTCTTGCTTTTATTATATCCTACAAAACAAAACAAACATATAGTATTAAAAGAGGAATCCTTCTAAGACATAGAGAAAGAAAATTAAGAAAGAGTCTTTAAAAGTTCTTCTTCAACTTCCCTTTCCTAGACTTAGCATGAGTTAGTACTCCTTTGGATGGTTTGCCTAATTAGGTTTCCATCAGGTATCGTTGAGTGGGATCTCTATAAATTGGATTGGGACTATCATTCTAGAATATTAAATACTATGTATTCGAAATTCTTATATGTTGTATGTTGTGATAAGTGTTCTAGGGTTTGTGTAACCCTTATGTGTTGGCTTTGAGAACTTGATGTTGGCATAGATGGAGAACTTTCACTGGGAGTGTGATTGAGTGTTGTTGATTTTGTTGAGTTAAAGTGTGTCATTCTTTGTAAAGATTCAAAGGAAGTGTTCATCCTTCGTGAAGCATTTGAAGGAGGTGTTCATCCCTTGTGGGTTTTAGGGGAAGTAATTTTCATCTTTTGTGGTAACAAGAGAGGTGTTCTAACCTTAAACTATGTTATTTTCTTTGTGATTGTAACAGATTTTTTGTTTATGATTGTGATGCATTAATTCTCGTTTGAGATTAACAATTAGACATAGGATCTGTGTAATCCGAACTAGTATAAAAATCACATGTACAATTTTCTCTCTTCCTTACTCTTTTATTTGTTTAATTTGGTATTAAGGAATTGAATTTATAAGAGAAAATTATTAAAGGTATTATTTGCGATAAAAAACCAATTCACCCCCTCCTTGTTTGTTGTACACGCTAACCATTTTGTTGCACCGCTCTGACAGAATGTGTTTATAATACAATTCAATATAACAAACTCTTTTTAAGTATTCTCACTTCTTACAAGTATAAGCTTATGATTCAATGAAGGTTGAAAGTATTTTCATTCTTTTGTATTTTCTTTTCTTTTTAGATGAATTCTTTTGTATTCATGCACCTATTATTTTCTTGATCTTCACTTCAAGGATTTTCAATTTATAGACTTCATGAGAAAATATTCGTTAGATAGTGCTTGTTCTTGATCTTCGGATCTTCTTATCCTTTTAGTAGGTAGTAGTCATATGTTAAAGTCAAGTTATCAAAGCAGACAAGCTTTTTCAATACTTTATCAAAAGTAGGTTGTACGAACTCTTTACCGCAACTTTTGATGGTGAGAACCGTGAATGTCTTCCTTGTCTCTAACATCCACTTTTTACTTGTATATGATAGAGCATGTGGATACTTGACATAGGTAATCTGCAAATATTAAAGTAGATATGCATGCGGGTAGATATGTCTTTTTTCTTATCACTTTTGTTGTTTTGAAACATTGTGCATTTAATGCTTTTAATGTGTGTTCAAAACAACTAAGTGATATTCAAATTTTCTATCGTTTAAGAAATATTTGATCGTTGAAGCTTCTCTTTAGAGATATCAATTAGTTCATAAGGGTTTCATCGTATGATGAAAAAGTCGTTGGGTACAGAGTTCCATTTGGCCTATACAGAATGTTTACTAATAGCGCTTTGTTTAGTGATCGTAGTTTAGTTCAAGAGTGTGTTTAGCAAGATGTCGTTCAACACATGTTTCTTAAGCAATGTTTATATCTTTTGTGCATTTACTAGAAACATCATTTCTCATTATTTTGCAAGATATAATGAAGGGGCGTTTAACATTCTTTAACAAAATATAGCAAGAGCATTTAGCAAGACTCTCTTATGAAGTCTTATTTATTGATATGTTTACTGAGATATCAGCACGTATACTGAAGCTTTTCATTTAGATTTCATAAAGCTTTTTCACATAACATTTATATCTTAACAATGTTATTTTTCACTAAGATAACATTATTCATTTCGTTTATTGTTGTTTGTTAAGCTTCAAAACATATGAGGACGTTAGATGGTCTAGTCTTTTAGATGATCTTGTCTTAACAAAGAATATTGCACAATTAGGAGTGGCTGATACTCGATTCTAGTCAAAGTAACGAGGTTACTGGGATTGACTAAGTGATAGCAAGAATGGTGCAAATACTCAATTGTAATCTTGTTAAAGATCCCTCTAAGAGGTCTTAGAGGAGAACTAGACCTAGCTCAAAGGAGTGAACCAGTATAAAATAATTGTGTGTATACTACTTCAGTCATGCGAAATGTTTTACTTACAAACTTTATAGTTGTTTATTACCACAATTGTTTAAAAAAGCTCTTGTCACTAAATGTTGTCTTTACTAAGAGTTGTCTTTCTCAAAACACTATAGTAGATGTTTCGAAATGATTGAAAAACATTTTATCTTTGAACTTGCAGTTTAAATATAACTTCATAAATCAAGCTTTTGAGAAACTTGTGTAAACCATTTAATATTTGACAAAGTTGTTAAACTACCTTTTGGCGAAAAGTTTTTCACGACACTGTTCAACCCACCCTCCCCCATTTCTAGTGTTTTCCAATTATTACAGAATATCATATTGGCGCTTAGTGCCAAAGCTCTCTCAAAAGAGAGGACACAATGCTAATTCTAGCGCTCAACACCAGAGCTCTCATACATTTGCTCACTCGGCGAGACCAACCTGTCGCTTAGTGACAAAGTGTTAAATTGGTTTTAGACCTAGAGTGGTAATAGACTCTCAGCGGTACCTTGTCACCGCTCAATGCCAAATCGTTTGCACAATTGGTTGCTCAACTGTTAAGTTGACACTGAGCGTCATATAAAAAATTAACTACTTAAAACTGAGATTTGATGAACTATGGAGCTATTCAGATTACCAAATTGATATTCATAACTCAGTGCTTGGTTCAAAAACAAGTTTTAGTGTCAGAGTGAATACAAATTTGCTCAAATGGCTAGATACTTGGTATATCAACTCAACACTAATTCTAACCAAATCAAGCATCATAAAAATCATACTACACAAACAAATTTCAACAGTAATTCAACCAACTATATCAGCAATTTCATTCAATCCTAGACAACCAGACATCTATCAACAATTCTCGTAACATCAAAAGTTGGAAACAATGGTATTTAGCTCTCCTTACCTTTTTTAGAATCAAGTGGCTCTACTGAACCCAAAACAACTCCCACGGCTCAAGGAACTCCTACAATTAACAAAAACAATATCAAGACATGTAATGTTAAGACCACTGATCAGTAGAGAGTCGTACATATAACTCAAGTGACACATGCAATTGAGGACTGCACACATGCCTGGAGAAATGCATATAGACTAAAGAAAAGAGTAGAAACTAACTTTTTTTAGGAGAATTATCGAATAGACTTGAAGATCTCACATTAATGGTCACTTGAGCACTCTCTAATCTTTAAAGAGATTAACTATAGGTTAGAAAACATAGAGAGAAAACAGATGACTTAGAGAAAGAGTTTTAGAGAAATAATATTTTTTAGATAATGAAACTCAACTGAAATTTTATTTATCTGTTGAACTTTAAATATTAAAATAAGTAAGTTTCATTATTTAGAACACATTATCACTTTTAATACACTATTTTTTAGGCTCTTACAATAAAATAATGATAAAATTAATATTTTTTAATGTTATAATTGTAAAATTTAGATTTAAAATTTAAATATATAAATTTGGAACAACAATTATATTTTGAACTTATAATTATCGAAGTACACTATGAAATTCCGTATCCAAAAAATACTTTATACCAAATAGTATGAAAATTGTGTCTAATGACAGTCATATTTTTTATAATACATTGCGAGGTTGTTTAGTAAAATCTGTTCAAAGAATATAAATTTATATGCACATAGTTTTCTAGTTATGATGATGATTCACGAACTTTTCCTATGGAACCTGTTTATTATCTTAAATTTGATCATTTATATTCACTCTAGTCTTAAAAAAAGTCATGCAATCAAATATTTTAGTCAACAAGAATTTATTTATTTGACATAAATAAATAGTGCATTCTATTTAACATGTAAGGACCATAAAGAATTTGTACAAAATTTTAAAACAATCATCAATATTGTATTAAAGATACCCACGGCATTTTTCTTTTGTGCTTTGCCCGCTCGCTCAAACAATTATGGTCTTAGATCAATGTTGGCCTACAATATACGTTGAATGGTCATTGAATTCAAGATTCTAAAATAAAAACAAGATAAGTATGGATTATTTTATAATTATTCATATGATTAGAATTAGAGTTAAAGAATAATTTAAATATATTTTTTCTTTAATTTGATAAGTGTTTTTTAAAGATAAAATTTGTTAAAATTTTAAATTTTAAAGTAAATAATATATCCAAAAAATATGATAATTGACTCTGATAATATTATTTGAAAGAATTTAGATTGGACCAAGGAAATTGAGATTCTAAAAATAGAACTTTTATTCTCCAAAAATTCTTCAAAAGAATGAAAAATAAATTTAAGAATCAATTTTAATTCTCTTGATCTTTAATTAGAAATATGAAAAAGTAATTCTAAAGATAAATATTAATTCCTTTACATATGGATTGAAAGATTTATTTTTTTTATATTCAATTTTTCTTACATTATTTAGAAATCGAAATCAATTACTTTAATATATTTTTCTTCTTCAATCCTATAATACAAATAAAACTTTAAGCTCTAAAACTGACAATATATTAAATTTATTGATTGATTTTAATAATATTATCCGAACAAATTTGGAGTCCAAACAATAATAATTATTTTTTTACCCTAAAAGAAATATAAATCTTAATAGAAGAAAATGAAATTATTTATATTATAATTAATTTTTTTAAGATATACATATTTGAATCCTATTATTTCTAAAATGATTACTTAAATAATAAATTATCATTTAAAGGATGTTAATAAATAAAAAAGCTTAAATAGAAATAATAATTTGTAGAAAACCAAAATATGAAATAAAGTTTATTCAGGAAAAACTAAAATGAATTGATAAAAATAATTGATTTTATTCATAAACAATTTTTAAAATTTAAGAAAATAATATATCTTTAAAGGAACTTTTATATATCTAACAAAAAATGAAGTTTTATATTTTTAAAGAAATAAAGTGAGAAAAAAGTAGCAAAGAGTAGTGTCAACTAAAAAATAAAGGGAAATTAGTGTCAAAATACTATTGTTAATTGGAGAGTATACTTGTGTGACACAAGTTCAATAGAATTAAGTAACAAATAAAAGGAAAAGTTGAGTGCTAATGGAATAAAATATGTATTTAACGGAAAACTAATGTTGAGTCTCAGTTAATTTGATTTATAAGGTTCAGAGTTTAATCCAGTTTATTTATTTTTTTAATAAATAGAAAATTTTGTAAACATTATTATAAAGGTAAAGTATGAATCTATATAATAAATTACCGTTCAACTTATATTTAACTAAATTCAAACTTGTTTAATTTGAAAGTTATGTTTCACTCATATCTAAAGAGTTAAAAAAATTTCAACTCAATTTAACTAAAAAATCAACAATAAAATCACGTTAGCTCATAAATTCAAACTCATTTTGATACCACACTGATAAATATGAAAAATAAAAAGAGGATTAAGATAACTATAAAATGAAATTCTATTACTTAGTGACATGAAAATGTATAATGCTACAAATAAAGCAGCTTGCCAAATAATCTTGATGCAAATAAATATGATAGCATTGACATGAGAAATAATAATAGAAATCAATCTAAACCTAACGTGGAGAAATTTGAAGATTCATTTGCAAGATTGTTGTTAATATCTTTGTTAGTAACTCTCTAAAATGATTAAATATATATCAGTCTATTTAAGATGATAGCGCAAGTTAAAGTCTTTTATGATAGTATTTGGGTTTACACCTTAAAATTTAACTAAATCGATAGCACGAGTTAAAACCTAATTCAACAACACATGAACCAATACCGAGTTCAGCACTATCAAAGGTGACCAGTCTAGCCAAATGGTCATTTCATGCAAACATAAAGCTAGATACAACTTGACCAAAGGATTAGTTGCAGTCGCAACAAGTTCACTCCATCGACTAATCAAACTTTCGAGTTTAGGAAGTTTGCATATATATCTAACCTAACAAATACACTCAAAAATACAACCCAACATGGTCAATTCAACATCATTAGTTTAAAATTGCTAAATAATATTAACAAAGATATTTATTGTTACAGTCATTGAATATCCAAATAATATATGATCAAATCTCGATTGTTTGATTATATCATAAATATTCTTTAATATCATACATCAACAAAATATACCGTTAAATAATATATTATTGTTATTGTAATGTTGATATATGATAAATGTAGTAAGATTTTATAATATTTATTTTATAGTGGATTTTATAGGTCCTAATAAAGTATAACCATAACTCATATATATATATATATATATATATATATATATATATATATATATATATATATATATATATATATATATATATATATTCTAAAATTCTTTACCAACTTGAACGTCAGATCTGTTTTGCAAGTGAATTGTTTTCTCTCGATAATAAAATATTCCAATCATCAAAAACATTTAAGTGACTACTTTAGATCTTCTCATGTGTCTAAAAGTTCACGTTCTACATCCCAGTAACAACAATATTTGATAATTGGTAGTTATGTTATGTCAATCTTGGAACCCCAAGATTCTTATGTTCATCTCCAAAATAACTATGCATATATATAGAGAGAGAGGTTTTAATCGAACTGTTTAAACTGGAAAAGTCACATGAATATGATACTGGGATCATAATTTTATCTATAGTAATTAATTGTGATCATCCCATTTATGGTGACACGTTTTTAATATTACCAGTATTCAAACAGGAAGAAAAAAAACAATAAAAATATGTAATAATATGACTTTGTAACATATCAATTTACTTTTAATATTTGGTGAAAATGTAGAATAAACATACTCTTAATAGATAAGTGTTTGTGTTTCAAATTAGTGTATTTTTTTTTTCTTCATATTAATTGCAGTGGTAGTTGTCACAGTTCGTTCTGGTGTGCTGGGATCAATATAATTTCTGGTTGGCAAGTGGTCACAGCTGAATAAAAAAATAATAGTTGCCATAATTGATAGATGATGGCAGAATATTTTATATTCATCTTGTTGAAAAACTATGACTCAATTATTTCAAAGAAGGTGGCAATTGTCAACTAAATTCACTATATAAACTCGATAACAGGTTCCCATAATCTCACTTCACAGAAAAAATGGAGTTTGGACATCTAATCTTTTTAGCTTTTTTATGTGTAAGCCGTTTTCCTCCATATCTTTGCTAGTTTCATTATTTTACATTGTTTTAACTTCATCATTTTACATGATTTTCAAGAATGTATGATCTTCATCATCATAAAAAAAGCCTCACAAACCCTAACCTATAAGCCACACAACGTAAAGATTTCATCAGTTATGGTGTGACCTAATGAAAGAGACCCTTTGTCTTAACCTTCAAGAAACTCATTTTCAGATTTGATCAAAGTACAATAAAGAACGTATCTGAGCTAAAAGAAAAGATAAACTTCAGAAGTACGTGAAATTCTTCAATATATGGAAACAATAGTGTTTCTTAACCTATGCTATTGAACCTGTTGTAACACTTGTCTTACTTTAAACATTTTCTGTTGCAGCTAACACTCAGAAAAATCGATGCCTCGCAATCTGCCAAAGATTACTGGGATTCTGTTTTTCCAAACACGTCAGTGCCGGAGCCTCTCCAAGATCTGGTGTTTCCTCGTAAGTTACATCTATATTATTATCAAAACATGCTAACTCTTGTTGCACTGTAAATAAAAATGTGATGAAAAAGATTGGTTTGATTTTTATCGTTGTTCATATGTTGCATATGCAGCAAAGCAAACCAATTTGCCGATCAAAGTGAATGAAGAGAAGCAATATTGGACTCTCTTTTTTGAACACGACCTTCATCCTAGAAAGATGATGCGTTTGGGTCTTCACAACTATTCTGACACAAAGCCATCCACAAGAACAACAAGCCAACCCTTTGGTGCATGGTTACAAGCAAAAATATCAGAGAAATATAGTCTTGATGAGGTTTGTGGGAAAGCAGCTGGTAAAGGAGAAGACAAGTTTTGTGCAGCATCGTTGGAATCAATGATGGGTTTTGCCATTTCAAAGCTTGGGAAGAATATAAGGGTGGTTTCAAGTTCATTTGACGAGAATCATGATCGATACAGTGTTGAGGAAGTGAAGAAAGTTGGAGAAAAAGCTGTTATGTGTCATAGGCTGAACTTTGAAAAGGTTGTGTTTTATTGCCACCAAGTCAATGCAACAACAACTTATATGGTTCCATTGGTAGCGTTTGATGGAGCTAAAGCTAAGGCACTAACCATTTGCCACCATGATACAAGAGGCATGGATCCTGTTGTGCTTTATCAAGTTCTCAGAGTCAAGCCTGGAACTGTACCTGTTTGCCATTTTGTTGGCAACAAGACTCTTGCTTGGGTACCAAATCTAGGAACAAAGGAATCTTGTTCTGCCTAGATGTTATATATATCTAAACATGTTTAATCTATTTTAGTTTCTTATGAACAATAATGAAGCACTTTCATGTGGGTTTTCATGTTGTAACATGAGTTGTGTTCAAACTGATGTCTATGAAGTGGTTCTTGTGTTTCAAATAAATTTTTGTAGTTTTAACCTAGTTAAAGCTATCTGTGTCTTATTAGTTATTATGTTGGTAACACAGATGTATATTTCAATTTGATGTTGGTTAATGTTTGATTCAAAATTTTCTTGATATAAGACCACAAAGATAACGGCAACACTTTGAAAATTTCCATTTTTTTCAACTTTAAAATAGGAAAATTGTAAACATACACCTTTTGATCTTCTTACTCTTATTTAATAGTTAATAAAAAATTAATATTTTTATACTTTATTTATCTTAACTTATTTTATATTTTAAAATAAAAGTACTTTTTTGTTGATGTTGAACGGGTATAAAATAAAAATGTGATGTTTATGTATAATTCGAAAAAATATATTTGTAAGTGGTACCTTCTTAAAAGTACCAATTTGTCCAAGTTTTATTTTGACATTTAAATTTTTTTACACTCTAACATTATTTTTTACTATTTTTTTATTTTTTACAAATAAAAAAATTATATTTTTATAATTATATTATTTTTACACGAGTGTCAAATGGTGTCATACCATCTTCTTAATTGTTTATATATAAAAATGTGGAATAATTAAAAGCTTGTGTATCATTATCTAGATCATAATTAAAAAAAATTGTAATCCTTAATCAGATATTTTGATGGCATACTCATTTAAATCTGATAAATGTATATTTTTAAAGTTTTGTTTAATTTAAAATAATTAGACGAAAGGTATCAAAATGTCTAAGGATGCAACATCCACAGGTGCACATATAGTATTTAACATAATGTGTTTAACGTCTAATGAAAGAAACATCAATGTAAAAGAGATTGGACACAATTTTTATAAATAAAACGTCATTGTAGACGGCGGCTACAAGGGTCTCTGATGTCACATATTATATAAGTTGGCCCTCCTCAGGTCGAACGTGAAATGGTATGCCAAAAGAACTAAAAAGGCATTATTTTATTAGCTTTAGACATTGGCTACAGAGCCCTCGACATGTAATATGGTTTAGACGTAGGATCTCATTCCCCACGGACGTCAAAATGGGTGCCAATATTTCTTTATTTTATGAATTAGACGTCGATTGGGTAGGGGTCAACGCCTTATAGCATTTAGACGTCGGGGGTGGGGTGTCCAACATCAAATACCCTGTTTTTCACCAAATCCAAAACGCGAGCATCAGTTACGCATTTTTTCTCACAGCTTCGTCTTCTTCCTTCGTGTTTGCCATAGCATTAGCAAGTATGTATTTTCTTCACTTTGCATCGTTTTAAATTATTTTGCACCGAATAAATGTTGTTTGGACCCATTATATTTCATTTGCACCAATTAAATTTCGTTTTCATTGGCTTATGGTGCATTTATTATGCATAAGTTGACTAACAATCTCCATTTCTTGTGCCTACTCCATTGCTTGTGCCCACTCCTCGACAATGGCATACAAAACACTTTCTCTCTCCATTGCTTGTGCCCTATCTCCATTACTTGAAAACTCTTTCCCTCTACTATTTCGGTGATATCCATTTTCAACCCTTGAAGAAGGTTCGTTTTTTTGTTGGTTATTGGTTAGTAGTTATTGTATATGTTATTGGTTATTAGTTATTGGATATGTGATTTTTAGTTTTGGGATGTGATTGGTTATTGGAGATATGATTTTTAGTTTTTTATTATTGATTATTGGAGATGTGGTTTTTTTTCTATTATACATTGTCTCTTATGCATGATTAATTTGGTTTCTTGTGTTAATTATGATTGTCATGTAAACGTTTTAGATTGATTTTTCACAATATATTGTTGATTAAATTTTGAATATATTTGTAGTTTAGTGAAACTTAGTTTATGTTTGAGATTTAACACAAAAGATTAAACTTTTAATCATTTGTATTAAATTTTGAATTGTTCAATCAAACAGTTTGAGAAAATTATTTACATAATTTGCATAACATGTTTGTTGGAGTTTATGGATAAGTTTGATAAAATTTTGATTGAGATTATTTGTATTGTTCTCCATATGCATATTTGATTGTGGTCATCTGTGACCACTTTCATTTTGTGTATTTTGGAGACCAATGCAAAATGCTGCTAAATTCTTATCAAATTTATCATGTTAGACTTCTTTGTATGTTTGTTAGCAATTATGAAAAATAATTTTTCCGAATAGGTAGGACGTAACCTTGTGAGAGTTAAAAATTTGAGATTGATGAAGTTTGTTACGAACATATTATAGATTCGTCGCATCAATCAAGAATATGAAAAGGGAGTTTCGGAGTTCTTACAATATGTTTAACAAAATGCAAACTCTGTGAACGAGACATATTTTTGTCCTTGTGTTCGTTATCTTAATCAAATACTTTAAGACTTTGCCAATATGGGTGACCATCTATTCATGATCAGTATAATGAGAACTTATATCATTTAGACTTGACATGGAGAAGTACTAGTCAATTCTATAATGTCAGAAGGAACATATTATATGGAAGAATGGTTGAGTGATCATTTAGAGGACATGATACGTGATGTTGGTGAAGAAAATTTTGGAAGAGCTAATTTGTATGATTATCTTAAGAATGATTCAGAGTAAGAGTGCTATCGAGGATGCTCCAACTTTGAAGTTGTTTAGTTTAAAAGTAAGGAATGGATGCACCAATAAAAGTTTCACAAAGTTGTTAGAGTTTTTAAAGGAGATGCTTCTAGAAAATAACACTTTACCTATTCGTAATTACGAGGCGAAGAAAATTTAATGTGCAATGGGTCTAGAATATAAAAAGATACATTATTGTCCTAATGATTGTGTTTTGCACATAAAGGACTTTGGACAAGTCTAAATCTGACTTCTTATAACCAATTGACGTCAGAAATGTATAAATCCAACACCTTAATTGAACTTTTATTTACAAAAATATCACTGGTCATTTTTAACTGTGAGTTTCTAGTGGGTCTTCCTTGATTGCATGATTCCTGAGGATCATGTTTTTTTTTAAACAGGGTATTCTTTACGAAGGCAAAGTTATGAGTGTTGTAAAAGCTGACAATAAAAGAATAAAGATCACGAAGAAAGGATTTTATCCGTGGTGTATTACGCAAGCCCCCCAGGATACAACAAGAACTTCTCAGAATTTATGAGGATCTCAGAACTAGCAAGGATCTCTAAAAGAAGAATAAAATAAACCCAGAATATTTTTAGAAAAAAAAGAAAACATAAAGAATGAAACTAAGAGAAGAGAGAATGAGAGAAGAGTGATTTATGATGATTAGTTTGGAGTGAATGAAGTGCTCTATTTATAGAGCTGGTGAACTAGGCCCATGATTCAAAGGATCCGAAATATCTGCCACAAAATCTGCTAGTGAATATAATTTTTAATAAAATTAGAACTTTGCAACCTAATAAAAGAACGTTGGCAGCACCATTTACGCTGAAACTCCAAAACTTGCGGAAGAGTATCAACGTTCAAAAACAAGATATTTTGCAATATTATATTCAAAATTTATAACAATCCTCCAATATTGCAAAAGATGAGAAACAAAAATTGAAAGAAAGAAAAGAACAAAAATCATGGGTTTTATAGGATGTAATGCATCAAAACTGGTATAGCAGGCTATATGAACCAGTCCTAGATCAAGAAACATAACACACAATGTAATTAGTATAGCAAGCTATATGAACCAAAGACACTTGAGTGTGTTAGAGGTTTATCAATCACAATACATCCCCACAATCCTTTTTGTTATCGTTGTGATGTGCTTACTAGGTCATGCGTGTGCCCGGTATTCTTGAGTGCTCTAGAGATCATACCAAGATCTCATGCAAGCGGACCCACTTGACACTCATATAAGTGATTTCATCAAGTGTATGCTACAAATCATACACCACCCACAAGGGATATGAAAATCATTAAAAACTTTGAGTAATTACAAAGTTTAACCTCTCAATAATGTAGTCTCTAGCATTTTCACACATACACACCATAGAAACAGACATATTTGATTTAAAATCAAATTAGTTCTATCAGAATTAACAAGCGACTTATTTTTACCCATATGAACCTTATTCATGGGATCTCTAATCATAAAGGTTGGCTTACCATCACTTGTTTGTTTGTTAGTGGCTTAAGTCTCATTCCCCTCGATGTTTCTAAGATCATATTTATTCCCAAGGGTTTTGTTAGAGGATTTGCTAAATTCCGTTCTAACTTCACATAGTCATTGGAAATAGTTCCACTCTTTAGCAACCGCTTCACCAAATTTTGTCTCAATTGTATATGTCTATTCTTTCCATTGTAATTCTTGTTCCCAATTATAGCTATTGCCAATTGGCAATCACAGTGTATCGACACCAATGGGATTGGTTTCATTCCTAGTGGAATGTTTGCTAAGAAGGTTTTCAACCACTCAGCCTCACTACCAGCCATCTTAAGAGTGAAAAACTCATATTTCATTGTTGATCTTGCAATAATTATTTGTCTAACTGATCTTCATGTAATCGCACCACCCCCAAGTGTGAATACATAACCACTAGTGGATTTTGTCTCATCTGAATCAAAGATCCAGTTAGCATCATTGTACCCTTCTAGTACAACGCGAAGTGCATCCCAATGTTTTTTATTTAGGCATTGAGTGTACTTTCTTAGTCTACCTACTGCATAAGCAATATCAGGTCTAGAAAAGTTCACCAAGTGTAGTAAGCTCCCAATTATCTATGCATATTGAGGCTGGGATAATGATTCTCCTCTATTTTTCATTAATTTAGAGTTAGCATCATAAGGGGTACTCACGGGTTTAAAATCATAGTACTCAAACTTCTTAAGAAGTTTCTCAATGTATTGTTCTTGGGATAGTAACATATTATATCCCTTCTTTATTATTCTAACACCTAAAATTACATTGGCTTCACTCATGTCTTTCATTTCAAAGTTCGATCCTAGAAACAATTTAGTTCTAGCGACAATTTCATTACATGTACCAAAAATTAACATGTCATCCACATACAAACATATAATGACACAATCACCATTTTTCAAATTTAGAGTACACACATTTATCAGCATCATTAGGCAGAAAACCATCACATAGCAATACATTATCAAGTTTTTCATGCCATTGTTTTGGTGCTTGTTTCAACTCATACAAAGATTTTAAAAGTTTACAAACTTTATTCTCCTAACCAGGTACAACACACCCTTCAAGTTGAGTCATATAAATTTCCTCCTCTAAATCACCATTTAAAAAGGCAGTTTTAACATCCATTTGGTGTATCACTAGCTTATGGATGGCTACTAAGGCTAACAAAACTCGAATAGAGGAAATCCTAGTCACAGGGACAAAAGTATTAAAGTAATCTATGTTGGGTTTTTGAGTAAAACCTTTTGCCACTAACCTTGCCTTATATTTCTCTATAGATCCATCAAGATGATACTTTTTCCTTAAAGATCCACTTACAACCAATGGGTTTTTCTCCTTTAGGAAAATCTACTAAGGTCCAAGTATTATTTTTTTGAACTTATTCAATTTCAGTCTTAATGGTTTTATCCCACTAGTTTGCATCAGGAGCACTAATGGCTTTTATAAACTTACTTGGGTCATTATCAAATGAAGTTTCCTTCCTCTGTCTTTTACTCCTTCTTAATGCCTCACACAAGGCGTCACTATTATTATTATCTACAGGTTGAGACATCTCACTAACCTTTAAAGGAAAAACATGTTCAAAAAACTCAGCATTTTTTGTCTCCATTATAGAATTACTTTCAAGTATATCACTTTTAAGAACTAGAAACCTATAGGTTACACTATGTTCAGCATAGCCTAAGAACATGCAATCAGAGGTTTTAGAGCATATTTTCCTTTTCTTAGCTAGGCACCCCCCACACTCTTAGATATTTAAGGTTAGGTTGATAACATCTCCACAACTCATAGGAAGTTTTACCAATTTTCTTATAAGGTATTATATTTTGTAAAAAAAAGCAAGACTTCTCTCTAAAGGTTAACAGGTGCACCAGAACTAATAAGCATAGAATTCATCATTTCCTTAAGAGTTATATTCTTTCTCTCAGCTACTCCATTAGACTCAGTTGAATATGGTGGGGTTACTTCATGGATGATACCTTCTTTAACACAATAATCATTAAATAACACATACTCACCACCTCTATCTGATCCAATCCTCTTAATTTTCTTATTCAATTGATTTTCTATTTCTGCTTTATAGGTTAAAAACACATCGAAGGCTTCATCTTTATATTTGATTAAGTAAACTTTGGTGTATCTAGAATAATCATCTATAAAGGTCACAAAATAATTTTTACCTCCTCTAGACATGGTTGGTTTGTTTCAAATCAGCTAGATCAGTATGAATTAACCCTAACAGTTCAGTTTAGCGTTCTACAGAAAAACATGTTTTCTTGATTAATTTAGATTCTACACATATATCACATTTACTACTCTATTTATCATGCATATTAATTAATCCTAGTCGCTGTAATTTCATAACATAGGAAGAATTCAAATGTCCTAATCTAGCATGTCATATATCATATGAATCAACAATATAAGGAGAAGAAGACGACTCATTAATATTTTCAGAAATGTTAAGTACAAAGAGACCTTGATCACAATATCTCTTCCCCACAAAAACATTATTTTTTTCATTACAATCTTGTCAGACTCGAAGGACACTTTAACCTCCACTTTTCGCAGTAGTGCTACAGAGATTAAATTAACTTTGATTGATGGCACATGTAGCACATCACTTAAGGTCATAGTCTTTCCAGATGTGAGTTTGAGAAGAACTTTCCCTTTTCCCAGAACAGGAATGGTCCTAGAATCACTAAGGTAGACATGTTATTCTCCATCCCCTACACTAGTGTAAGAGGTAAAGACACTTCTGTTTGCACATATATGCTTGGTAGCACCAGAGTCTACTACTCACTTGCTCACATTGGTCATCAGATTTACTTGAGAAACAACCGTAGCAATAATGTCATCTCCTTCGACTATATTGGCCTTAAGAGGATTGTCATTTCTTGCTCTACGCCTGCATTGTGGTTCATGATGGCCCAGCTTCCCACATACAAAAACAATTTCCTTTCTTCTTAACGATGGTTTAGATGCGTTGGGGAGAGATTTTCAAAAATTATTTTTCCTATTGTGATTAGGTCTGTGTTCGTACCTTTTTGGAGCAGGTCTGTCATCTACCATGTTTGCTTTTGCAAACAAAGCTTTGGCCCTCACAATAGCACACGCTTTCCTGTTGGTATCTTCGATAATTATGTGAGTGATCAGCTTTGAAAGTGACATTTTCTTGTGTCTGTGTTTCAATTGTTACTTGTAATTAGTCCATAAATGTGGCAGTTTCTCGATCAAAATCTCTAAAACAAACTCCTTTGGTAGAAAAACGTTCTCTACTTTGATATATTCGAGCAGCTTGTGGTACTCATTGATTTGTGACTCTATGTCCTTGTCTTCAACCATTTCCCAATGGTAGTAATTCCCAATGATGAATTTTTGTCTAACTATATCTTTAGCAGTGTATTTGAGAATCAATGAATCCCAAATGTCTTTCACTTCTTTATAGGAACAGTACACATCGAACAAATCGTTAGAGAGTGCACTAAGTAAAGTATGGCGTCATACCTTGTTTACATCAACTCAATCTTCAACTTGTTTTGAATTTGGAGGGAGATTGAAGTTAGGTTTTGAAGGTGAAAGAGCAAAGGTGACTTCGTACATGTCTAAGAGGGTTGACACACGTTCTTGCAAGCGCCAAAAATTTTGACCAGAGAAGACTTCAATATTTGATACATTCGAGAAAGGTTTCACGAAGACCGTCTGAGTTCCAGAAACAATATTTTGATTCTCCGGGATTGAAATGTTGTTGTTGCCCGCCAAAAGTCCTTAAGATTGTTGTAAAAGCTGACAAAAAAGAATAAAGATCACGAGCAAAGGATTTCTTGAGGTGTGTAGATTAAGGACTTATTCGCGGTGTATTGCACAAGCCCCTCAGAATACAACAAAAGAATTTTTGAGGATCTCAAAACTAGCAAGGATTACTAAAAAGAGAATAAAATAAACCCATAATATTTTTAGAAAAAGAAGAAAACATAAAGAATGAAACTAAGAGCAGAGAAAATGAGAGAAGAGTGATTTCTAATGATGATTTTGGATTGAATGAAGTGTTTTATTTATAGAGCTAGTGAATCAGGTCCATGATTCAAAAGATCCAAAATATCTGCCAAAAAATCTGATAGTG
Source organism: Vigna nakashimae (assembly GCA_034642375.1). Classification (NCBI taxonomy): domain Eukaryota; kingdom Viridiplantae; phylum Streptophyta; class Magnoliopsida; order Fabales; family Fabaceae; genus Vigna; species Vigna nakashimae. Next base: position 11,578,118 of record CM067763.1, read on the forward strand.
AATCTAATTTTTAATAAAATTAGAACGTTGCAACATAATAAAAGAATGTTGGCAGCACCATTTACACTGAAACCCCAAAACTTGTGGAAGAGTATCAACGTTCAACAACAAGAGTATATCTATATTGATTACATGTTAGCACGGGTTTCCTTCCCTTTTTCTTTTCCAACTGTTACTTCAGCCTTAACCCTCTTTTCCAGCCTTGCATTCTCTTCCCTCAAGGCATCCATCTCCTAAGAACTTCTTTTCTTAACATCGGTGAACTCTTGTTGCATCTTCGCTTAGGCTTCTTGGATAGCGGCTTTATCATGTTAAAGACAAAATTGTTTATATGAACAAATGATCTCATGTTTTGAAGTTTATTCAAATAATATTAAAATAAATTAAAGATCAAAAAGCAACCTAGGAGAAAAACTTGGAGCCAAAACCCCAAACAAACAAAACTAGAACCTGAACCCCAAACTTAAAAATCATAGGAAAACACTTAGATCCTAGGAAATAGAAAACTATTTAGGCTAGAATAACCAGACATTTGACAAAACGATGTCTTGTCTAAAAGTATTTAAGAGAGAACTCAGTTAAATGCTCAATGCTCAATGTTTAAGACTCTTTTCAAAATCTTTGAACCTTTCTTGGAATGCAAGCAAATAAAGAAAGTAAGGAAATGTAAAAGTGAAAGGATAGAAAGATCAACACCACAATTTATATTGGTTTGGCCTCAATTGCCTACATCCAGTCTACTTTCAATCAACTAGAGATTGAAAGGATTCCACTATATAGATTGAGTTCTACAGTAAGAAATATAGAGACACTCTCTCAATGTACTCTCCTCTCTAACTCTAAATCTACTATAGTATACACCCAGAAAGAACAATCCTCTTTTTGTCAACCCCTTTGAGATATCACACTCAAAGTAACCATAACTTCACAAGTTCTCTTCTTGGCCTTAGCAGCAGGGAACCACAATCGCAATAGGTTGCAAGTGATTCTAATCTTCCAGAAGAACACCTCACAATACAGATTTATCAGACTTTGCAAGTACAATAACTCTTCAAGAATCCTTAATTTGACTTCTTTCCAAATGAAATTTTTCTTGATTCTTGGAGAACAGACACTCCTACAATTAAGAAATCAACAAACTTTATCAGATATGAAAGTTATGATTCAAAAAGTTGTTTAATGCGAAGATCTATGCGTTTGTTTATAGATATAACAGCACTCACGCAATTCATTCGATTATGTTATTAATGTAATCGGTTAAGTAATTAATACTTCCTTAACATAATTATATTCTACACATTTAACAGATTAAGCATTGCATGTAATCGATTATGTAATTAATGCAAGTCATACCATTTAAAAATATGACTGTTATAGTAGTTATGACTTATCAGAAAACAAATTTTCAAAGCACACGTTTTAATTGATTAAGAAAAAAGTGTAATCCCAAGTACCATACTTAAACATATTTGAAAACTTTTTCATTCTAAACTCATCAATGCACTCAGTAATCAAGTATAAGCAAAGACATGAGTTTTAATCGATTATCCACATAATGTAATCGGTTAAAACTAGTAATTTCCCACAATTAAACATGTACTAATATCGGATGAATTGAAACACATTTTATAAACTGTGTAAATAATTTATTCATCCAGATATACAGGGTGCAAAGAGTTTTATCATTCAAAACCAATGAATATGCATATCACATATATAATCACAGATATAAACACAATGAATATGCATAACATATAGTTCAAGCACAATCAAATATATAAACAGCAGTTTTGCTTAATGTGTGCAAGAAACCATTAAAACATTTATGTTTTCATCATCAAAAACTCATATATGAGATATGGGTTTAGCTTTCCATAGCTCTCCCTATCAACACAAACATATACAAAAGAAGCGATTACCTAAATCTAAATGATACCATGAGCGAAATAGACATGTCATCTTATGATGAAGTATCTATACATTTGGTATCTTCAAATTAAAAGAGCTTAATTGCAAAATGTTACCTAACAGTAGGAAATCACAAAGTACTTTGATGTTCTAAGTGAGCATTAAATGACATTAATTTCACAACGTTCAAAAATATCAAAAGTGATAAGAAAAGTCATATTTGTTGCATGCACAGTTTACTTTAATTTTAAAGATAAGTTATTCCACACGCATCCACAATGCTACATATCAAATGTGGACGTTAGAGACAAAAGAGATAATCATGGAATGTTCCTCTCTTAAAGAAAAGTCTAAAAAGATCGTACAACCTACTTCAAACAAAGGACTGAAAAAACATGTATGTTGTGACAAAGTTGACTTACACAATGGTTGTTGTGAAAAGAAGAAAGAGAAAACATAAACATCAAGGCTATGAACTACAAACGCTATCTAATGGAAAAATATTCATAAAGTCTATAAATAGAAGATCCTTCACGAAGAAAATCAAGAGAATAGAACAAAGGATAGCCAAAGTGCGCAAAGCTTACAACGTCAAATCCATCCTAAAGAGAAGAAGAGAGAAAAGAGCTCAAAGAAAAAGATTACATTTGAGATGAAGAAAAGAGAAGACTAGAGAAAAGAGAAAGAGATACTCTCGAATTAAGTGTCAAATCTCTTATTGTTGTAAGATCATAGAGAGAAACACATGTGAATGTTTAGACTGTATTGTATTGTATTCATACCCTCTCGTGGAGAGATTTAATATAAATTATTTGTAAGCAATATTTGATTTCAATTCTCAAGAGAATTAAAATACTTACAACTAAACTCTTTTAAGTTGAGGAATCTAGGCGCAGTAGTCTAGTACCAAGAATGGTTTGAATACTCAAGAAAATATCGGCAGGGTGTTGAGTACCAAGAGTGGTGCAAATACTCAAAGAAATTCTCGGCGAGGTAGCTGAGTACCAAGAGTGGTGCTAATACTCATTTTGTAATCGGGTGAAGATTATAGTGGAACCCTCTAGGGAAGAGACTGGATGTAGCTCAGTTGGAGAAAACCAGTATAAAATCTCTCGTGTTATTTCTCTCTTCTCTTTGCTACACGATCCTCTTAGAAAATGTATAATTGAGCTTTACATTTGAAAATATAAGAACTTCCAACCTAAACGATCCTTTACTTTAAAGGAAGTTCTTAAAAACACTATAGTAGAAATTATTATGAATAGCATATTGATCTTTACAAAGCTTATATTTCAATTCGAGTGTTTAAGCCTTTAAAAGAAAATTTTACACACTTGACAACGTGTTATATCATAAGGGCTGCAAAACACGTTTTTCATAAACACTATTCAACCCCCCTTTCTAGTGTTTATCAGGTATTTCATGCCAGTCACGGAAGGTCCTACTTTTCTTTCTTCTACCACTCTGCTTCTTGTGAACATCATAAATTATCTTTCTTCACAAAATACAAGTCAGCCCCCACGGTGGGTGCCAATTGATCATGCGGAACCGAGTATGTACCTTGTAAAGACTTCCAAAGACTTTCTAGACCTTCAATCTTCAAAGTACTCAACCTCCTCCTAAGTGATCGTTCTTCATAAGACGAAAGGGGTTTGTGTCTATATAAGACACTCTAATGCTCAAGTTAGTCTCTCATGTCAACAAACAATAAATACAGAACAATTGAGAAACGTAATTAACATATCACGTAAAATGTGTTTATACTTACTATTTATGGATTTTACCTGGATTGGCCTAGGCTCATTGGCCCAAATACTCATTGGTTTCTAAATCGTCGTAGTTAAGCTTCGGTTGTGGTGATCAAGTGTCTTGTCTGATGTTGAACTGGTAGAATAAGGATGCACCGAGTACATGTCGACTTAGTAGTCCAATATGTATTCATCCAAGGACAAGATCTATATTGGTATGATCGAGAGGTACTCGATCATATACAATACATTTAGAATAAAATAAGCTCAAAAATTAATTAGTTTTGAAAATAATTTTTTTTATATAATCTTAAATTTGTTAATCTATTTAATATTTAATAAATCCATTTATAATAAATGAGAATTGGTTGTTTTATGACTAGGGATGGCAATCAGGTGAGATAAAGACGAGTTTCACTGTCACATACACATCCTCAAAAAAAAAATCATCTTTATCCCTATACCCAAACTGAACGGATATAAATTTTTTTATCATCCTCGTCCTCATCGAATAATAGGTATACACTCATACTTATGTCTCTACCATTCCAACATTGATAATGTTTTAATATCAATTAATTTATTCTTATAAAATAATAAAAATTTCTTGCAAAAGAAACACAGTATTATCAAATATATAAAAACAATATTATAATTATATATTTTAGATTTGAGTACCATATAAATTTTCATAAGAACCAAAACATTTATGAAATTTGTAAATGTTAATGAAACAAGGTTGTTGATAAAATTTAAAAATATTTTTACAAAATTACAAAAAACAAATTTTAGCATTTTAAATGTCTCTTTACTCCTTTCAAATTCTATTGAAATTTATTTTCTTATACACTAATAAAAGTGATAATATATCACTTGAATGAAATCTCCCAAAGATAAAAGATTAAACTAATCATAATTGAAATTTAGTATAGATCTTTCATCTTTTAAATTTCAATATATGTTGGATGGTAATAAATTCATGATAATGACACTAAATTATTATATGATAGTAAATGGGATTTTTTAATACAATTGTGTTGATAGAATTACACTTGAGTTAGAAAATAAAAATACTTATCTAAACAATATGAAAACAATATTCTACACGATAAAAATAAACAAAAAATAAAAATTTTAAAAATAAGTAAGAGTAATCAAATGTATGTCTTAGAAACAATTTGATACATTAGTGAATCAAATTGCACAAAGAAAAATAAATGAATAATTAAGGGTATGATAAGATGAAAAATATCTTAGAAATCTAAAAATAAAATTAAGATATCAAACTAGTTAAACTTTTGAAAGATAATGAAAATTGTTTTAGTAAAAATAGAAAGAATTCTTTAAATAAAACAAAAATTAACAATAAGAGAATGTAAAAGATAAACTTTTTATATTACCTAATAAATGAATGGTTTATGCCATTGAACACTTAAATTGAGAGTTAAATATTTTCATGTGAAAAAAATAAGTAATAAATAAAAATATTAAAAAAATAGAAATATTCAAATATGAGACATAAATATTTAATTTACATATATCATTTGAACACAACTGCACAAATATTTTAATAAGAGACAAGAAAGGTTGAAGATGAGAATTGATTTTATAATAAGTCAAACAATTAAAAAACAAATGTGTAGTTCAAAAAAAATCCAAATGTTAGAACATGTATGAGGACTTCATACAAGGTAAATATGTACATAATTATCCACATTTATATATCCAATTGAAAAAATTGAATTTATTTCTATCCCTACTCATATTTAATCAATGCGAGAATTTTGCATCAATATCTATCTATGACTCTTTGGTTTGTCAAAACTTTTTTATCTTTCTTAAGTAAAAAAGAAAATTAATTTAAGGATTATAAAATATAAATATTGAGAGAAAGAAAACACTTAGCCTTAAATTTTTTATTGAAAATAATAAATTGATTCTTGAGAATATGAAAGATAAAAATTGTTTATATTTATATTTTATAGTTATTTTACTTTCAACTCTTTTGATTAAAAATATTTATTCCATAGGGATTTTATTTCTGTAAAATGAGAAAAGAGTCCCAAAAATACAGTATTTAATATGAGCAAAGTAGTAAGAAGTTACATAACTATCGGAATAACTTAAATATTTAAAGGATACAATCAAGTTATAGTAAAAATAGCTTTTGCATATATATATTTTATAACTATCTTTTTATGTGTTAAATAATACAACTATTATTTAAAATTTAGAAAAGCCAAAACTTTAAAATAATAGGAAAACTGATTACTTTTAAAATTTCCTGAGGATATAAATTTGATGAGATTAAAAGTATAAAATGAAAGTTATCATACAGATAAAATTATTTCAAATATATATACTTTAAGGAACTTCTCACTCAAAACCTTGTCCCATTACACCACGACTTGGTGCTCTGTCCAGTTGAATCTCCATGAACAGTTGAAACAATTAGGAAGGAAGGTACACAATTATGTGGAGTTCTTCTCGCATCAACAATTTCACTGTCCTTGTGCTTCCAATTAAGATTGGAAATTTGAATTTTCCAATTTTTAAAATCTATATAAACAAAATGGAAAGTTGATCCGAAATATGGAATAAATTATGGATCAAAATAAAAAAACAGAATTAAGGGAATGAATCTTTAATGGATCAGAGCAGAACAAAACTAGAGGAGTTTGATACAAACAGATTTTTTGTCCACCCCTACTCAAAAGAACCATAAAATTAAAGGCCAAAATGTAATAATGACAAAACCACAGTATCTGCGAATGAATATGTTCTTCAAACAAAATGACTAGAGGAAAGGCAAAATTGAGGAACATCCACTTAATGACCAAAAGCATATTAATATGGATGTCAAAAACAAGTACTTGTAAACACCTCATATTTCCACTCGCATTAATATTCCAGTAATTCAAGCTATTTAAATTAAGAAGCATAGAATTTAAAAAAACAAAACTTGTAAACTCCTCAAAACAACTAGCTAATTTAATCAAACAATTGCCTGTGACAGGTTGAGGATAACATCTTCGTATTGGAACCACTTCATAGCATCCTCCTGGTAATACGATGCTAGATCCCAACACGAGACTTCAACATTAATGGAACAACTTTCTTAATCTAGCATAGCTAGAGTTACAAGTAAATTAATTACAATAGCATCATACCAGAAGAAACCAAATTCAATGGACATAACAAAGAATGCAGTGCATGAAGACAACCATGGATTAAATTTCAATTTGTTCTCAGGTTAGAGAGAGAGCTATGGAATAATTAATTGATAAATGAAAATAAAAAAACCATGCAGCTTTGTATCAGTTAATGACAGCTTCAAGTACAACAAAACAAGTACAACAATAAATAACATGTATTCAACCAAAAACTGCAGGATATTTTAATCTTACTTGTTTCCCAAGTCAATATGCTCTTGAATACCAAAGCCAAAGCACCCAGTATCACTGAAAATTCTTCACCCAGTATTCACAGTGACAGCGTACAATTTTTTCATTTCTTCTGATACAGAAAGAACGGACAGTGTATCTAGCTGTCAACAACAAAGGAGAAACAACCAATCAAAGAACAGTCAGTTGCAATTAGAAAAATGGTTGTCCTTTTAAAGGTGGGGCAAACAAGGTGTGCCCAAGACAACTTATACTAGCTTAAAAACAATTGTGAGATTTTAGAAGCCTTTATCGATAATTTTACATTTTGCGTTAAAATTTTAAACACCACCCTAGTATATTTAATTGTTGGATACTTCAGTTTCAACCCCATTACCTTAATTCCCCTAAAAGAATCATATTACCCGAATATATTCAATTTTGATACATTAATTTCAATTTATGTTTGCATTATTTGAAGGAATTTAACTACACTAACAGAAACTCGTTTGCACACAAGTTTGGAAATCTATGTCAAGGTTCAGTATTCAAAAATATCCAGATATGAATTCAAGTTCTCATAAAACTCTTCAAAATTTCAACTTCTTGTGACTTCAAAAGAGAGGGGATAGATTTTATGTCTAGTTGGAATAAAATAGGCCCCACGACTTGCCCATCAAATTCCAAACAGACAATCCAGTATTACATGCTTCTATAAATACTCTACAAATGGAAACATGGCACAATCCTGGAGTAAACCGCATAAAACAAATAAAATTGTATAATAATCATTTTGGGCATTTGAAGTTTTGAAGGTCTTTAAACACTATTTTCTTCACACTCTAGTAAATATACTAGTATTAACACATTTTAAGAAAATTAGCACAATCTACGCCAAGTAAAACTAATAATCCAGAAAAAAAAAATTACTTCAGCTTAGTTCTGCTCTTGCTTTTTTTAACTTTCCTCTTAAAGGCAGTTGGATTTAGCAATCTCTTGAAGGGGAATAAAGGAAGTCCCCGATGTGTCCTTCGCTTCAGTTTCAATGCACCTGAAGATAATGAAATATACCTGATGATTATACTTGCATCACAAAACATACAATGGAAACATGCTAGATACTATGCACATACAGGGAAGCTATGAGGAACAGCATAATTGGGAAATGAAATGAAATTAATAATAGTTTAATACTAATCAATGAACTTCTTTGAAGGAAATAACATTAGCTTTCAACAACCCAGATAAAGATATCAGTCAATGAGTGGGGGTACCTAATACACGATGAACAGGAGCTAATTGATCGGATTCGGTGATCACTTCACCAAACTCTTTATCTTTCATTACAACATCTGGACTTAAATGGCTGGCAGCTTTGAAATTATCTCCCATTTCCATCTCATCATAAGATTTTATCTCTTGCTTCTCTTGTTCAACTGTCTCATGCCTTTTGACAAACTGTTTACCCTCTTCCATTGAAGTATCAGAAATAGAGGTTTTTAAATCTTCATTTGGCAAAGCTGCATGAATCTTGCCAACCTCATTTAAATTAATATCAGAACTTTTGTCACTATAGCGTTTATCACAAATTGGTGCAGGAATAATATTATCAAAGATTTCTACTTCATGAACAATATCATGTGCCTCTTGTGAAGAACCAGAAAGTTTATGGTTTTCATGTGGTTTTAGAGGATTCAATGTACTGCTTGAGATGCTTAAGTTTGATTCTGAATCAAATGCTTTTGTTTCAACCAGGACGAGACCAACATTTGAATCGGTAGAACTTCTTTGTTTCAACTTTGTGGCATTTGTTGAAATGTCCATCTCCATAGAATTGAAAGCTTTGGTAGTTCCACTGTGTATATTTTTCTCCAAAAGTTCTTCATTTTGTTTCTGTGATTGGGAGATTTTACCTTGATCATGACAAACATCAAGCTTATCAGGTTGCCCTGTTAAGTTGTTAGGCATAGGAGTTGACTGATTTATTTTTCTGACAACCGGAAGGAAGTTTATTTTATCATCGGCGAAGGTAGCGTCAATGGCAATCGGAATGTTTATCTCCATAAAATTGACAGCATCAGATACTCCATTATGCATATTTTTCTCAAAAATATCATCACGGCTCAAACTGTAACTATTAGTTATATCATCTGATAAGGAGTTTTCATCTTGCTCACGACAAGTTTCAAGTATGTTGGACTGCTCAGTGAAGCTGTTAGGTATAGTTGCTGACTGATCTAGCTTTTGGGTAACAGGTGGGGAGTTTACTTTATTGCCTAAACAGGCCGGTAAAACATTATTTGCAGGTAAGATATTCCTGATTTCAAAACCATTAGATGGAAGGCCGTTAACCACTGAAGTAAAGTCAATGGCTTTTTCAGTTTTCGAAGCTTTACAAGATACCAAAGAAGATTTGTGCACGTCATTCAACAGGATATCACCTTCACCACTGGAGACAGGATCCCACTGTAGTAACTCTTGATACCGATCTTCCTTGGACTGAGATGTTGCATCTGTTGATAAAACTTCTACTTTTATTGCCTCTTTATAAAATCTTTTTTTCCTTAAAGAATTAGCTAAAAGAATCCTGCAAGCAATTCAAAACGATATTCAAGACTCTTAAACAGTGCACACCTCCAGACCCAAACACAGTGTAAAGGATATTGTAGCAAATTCCATACCTACAGTTTTTAGAAATAGCAGCATTAGCCCGTTCCTTGGAGAGTCCAAACAATGACAACAAGTTGGCAACATCACAAGGTCCTCTGAGCTCATTCACAGTAGGAGCAGCACTTGAAAATACAATGTTGTGTCCCCGAGTCCAGTCCATCAACAACTACATATTTGTTTAACCAGTGTAAGTTTCTGGACATGTCCCAATATCATATTTGTAATAACATAAAAAGGTTGTCAAAACACTTATAGTTGTATGAGGGACTACCAAAAGGCATGAGCATAGTAGTTAATAGCAGAGTGGGCACCTGCCAAAACCCATATAGCGGGATAGTGATAGCAGGATGACCATTATTTTGATCCCTGTGTGTGTGAGTGTACTGATAACTAAAGAAAAACGCCTAAACATTAATACGTATTCTGATTAAATTTAATAACCAAGAGGTCCAGAACTCAGCAGCAAAAGCTGCAACAGAACAACCAATAACCAATCCCAACACAGCAGAAAGCCAATGACTGTGTCCAAAAACAACCAAGTAATGAAACTAAATAAGCTTTAACGGTACAACCCCAAAGCAAAACAAGTAATCTAAATTCTAAAATCTTCTAAACATCATGTTCAGCTGCAATGTCAAGAATTTCATCCTCATCTAAATTCTATACATGAAGCATACAAGAAAACTGAAGAATTTGGGCTTCTAACAGAGCTTTACATTTTTATCCTCAATGAAAACATTGTTCCTAATATGGAAATGTTGCCACCTTAAGGTGGCCAAGCCAGTCTGCTCTTGTGCGTTGTTGGCGCAATTGCGCACTATCACAAGCAAAATCCAGCAATGGAGTAATGGTAATAGCAAGGTAATGAGGATCAAAGCAAATTTTGTGTTAAAATCTTCTTACCTGAGTATTTTCATTATATAAAAAGCTTCTCTACAATAACAAACAGGTTCCTTCCAGTCCACTACAAATCTCTTTACCTACCATACCCACACTTGCTTTTAGCTAAACACAATCAATGATAATTATTAAGTACGAGTTGATTCAATCACATCTAGCATCTAGAACAAGCTTATCTAGTCTAACATGCTTAACAGACTCATGCTTAAGCTGATCATTTATCAATCAATCTATTCTACTTCTGAGCCCTTGCTTATAAATACAGAAGCTGACATATTTAAAAACACAAACTCCAGAAGTATATAAATTCAATTAAAATCACACAAGCTTTCCTAGTTTGCAGAACAAAAGACAAAGACGTCATCTAACAAAACTTAACAATCTATCACTACAAAACTCATCAACTCAATTCCAAAAATTAGAACCATTGTAACAAACACTCAAAGGTAAGACATGTGTTTGACAGGGTCAAAGGATTTAAAAGACATTGGGGTGTTAAAATGCAAGAATGAAGATGTTAAAAAAAAGAATGAGCTGCAAAAAAGTTATCTGTCTATACATTAATAAATCATACAGTAAAATTTCATAATAGCAATCATCTCGCCGTCTCATATGCCCCACTAGAAAATCATCCTGCTATCTATCACTTGTAAGACTTAGACTCGTAGTGAATTTGAAGAGCTAGAGGCTGGTATGAGTAAATGAGTGGATTGATGCATTGTGTTATTTTCTTTTGGCTGTAAACTGAGCAGAGGTTCTTTGCAATCTCTAAAGGAGCTAGGTCAGCGTTAGTAAATAAACATACTCCTCAATTCCCAACATTTGAAAGTTTACAAATTTATCTCTTCTACATGTTTGCAATGTGAGCATGCCATATGATATACCCTTAATGTAGAGTGCATTGGTGAGTGAATTAGGAAGAAACCAGGTGTCTAATATCTATAGTTCAAAGCCTTTAATTTTAACAACACTAGTAAGCCAGCACATGAAGTAATTATACTAATCAGACACCTTGAAATTTGTTCAAAAACCATACATAGAAAAATAAATCAGAAACAATACCAAAAAAATAATAATCAATTATGTAAAAACTAATTAAACAAATCAAACACCAAATATGATCTAATCTAGCAACAATTCAGACGACTATATTGGAAAGAAAAAATCACCTTAGCACTGGAAATTAACTGTCTCCTTTTTTGAATATCAGCAAACAAACCAGAATACGTGACTTCAAAACAAACCCCACGCTGCAATTAATAAGCGACATTTTAATTATCACCTTCCTTTTTAGTTATAAGAAAACAAAAGATTAATAGTCAAGAACAAACCTGCATTGCTACTTTAACCATAGGCTGCTTCAATCTAAACGGCAATTTAGCTGAAAAATCAATCGAGATAATATCCACCTGCAATTATTTTCAATATCAGAGTTTAATATCAGAAGTTGTCCTTCCGTCAACATAAAGAATTATGTATAATCAACACCCACATTTGAAGGTTTCAGAACAAGACAACAGGTTCGTAGAGTAAATTTTCATGTTCCTTTTACAGCAATAAAAAGGGGGTTTTATAAGAAAAAGATACATTAAAGTAACGCGCTGCTTGTTGATGTTCAATTATGTGCATAAGAACTGAAAACTGAAAACCATTACCAAGTACGGGTATTGACTACTGCAGAATTATCCCAACCTCAAAGACAACAGCATTTAACTGCTCTGCCTTCACAATTTAGTGTAGAAAAGACCATCCAAGTCAAAGGAGATACAATTTATAAACTACCCATACTTTCAAAATCTCCAAAACCTAAGCAATGTAGAACTAAAAATAACTTCCAATAAAGGACACATTAGATATAACTAACCTCCATTGTCTGACACGCAAGATCTAAAGCGGTCTGGTTGAAGGGTTTAACAGCCACGAGATCGTAGGTCTTCAAAATGGGGTTCCCCGAATTGAGGGCCTGGGCCTGGGTAGCACTGTCTACGCAAACTGTGAGACGCGTGTACTGACGGAAGGGAGTTGAGAGTGGAACTCCAAGGATGGAGCGGTGAAGATTGGCGGAGAGGGAGAGAGAGGGAAGAACGTTGAGGAGAGAGGAGAGGGTGAGGGGGGCAATGGAGCAACGGTGCTGATCAGACATGACGCCTTTGATCGTGAGGTTGTAAGCGATTCCGGTGTAACCCAACTCCATGGCCTTCACCGCAAGTCTGGTGCGGTTGCTTTGTTCGGCGACCTTGTTGGTGAGTGAGGGTTGGGGATAGGGAATGTTGAGATCGAAGTAACCCATGGTTTGAGTTTGGCGGTGAACAGTGAAAAGCTTCCGACAAAGACAGAATGTGTGAGGCCGCAAAGAGAAGAATAAAATTGCGGGCTTGGGAGAGGGGGGATGGAGCCCTTTTCGATTATTTTTCTTTTTTCTGATTATGTTATTTATTTATTGGTGTTTCAGGTGCACCTCCAAATTTTTTATTCTGCTTTCGAAAACTTGTTAAGAAATTGCGTTTGAAAACCAATTACCAAAAAATCTTAACCAGCATTTTTTAAGTTTTTTTTTTTAAGTTTACTTTTTTCTATTTAATAATAATAAACAATTAATTAATTTAACATTTTTTATATAATTATTTTTTTTTCACATAACTTAATAAACAATAACTATTATTATTATGAATTAAAAGAAAGAAAGAAACTATAAAAATAAAACTTAATATAAAATATTTTAAATCAAACATATGTGATAACCGTATTTCCAAATAAGATTACATATATATTTTAATTTTTTTATCTAATTTTATAATATTATTTATTGTTTTCATAATTAATATTTTATAAATTAAAATATTGGTATATATTTAATTTTATGAAAAATATTAAATTTTTAACTATTTATTATTATTATTATTATTATTAATTAGAAATAAAAAGTAAATAAAAAAAAACATTAAGCGTGTTAACAAAAATAATTCAATCAAATTAAATATGTTATCCGTATTTCCAAACGGTTAACATATTTCTTTTAAATTATTTTAATTTTATAATATTATTTTTTTAATAATTTATATTTTATAAATTAAAATACTAGTTTTTAATTTTATCAAAAATATTAAATTTATTAATTATCTATTATTACTATTATTAACTAAAAATAGTAAATAAAATATGAAAAAGAAAAAGAAACTTACCCGAATTGTAAATACGGTTACCACGAATAATTCAAATTAAATATGTTAACACACGGTTAACATATTTCTTTAAATTCTTTTGTTTTAAATTTCATAATATTATTTATTTTTTAATAATTAATATTTTATACGTTAAAATATTAGTATATATTTAATTTTATAAAAAATATTAAATTTATTAATTGTTTATTATTATTATTAAATTTTTATTTATATCTTCAAAATATATTAATTCTGATATATTAAAATATTTTAAATACAAAAATAGTGTACATCAGTATTTTGAACAACACAAAAATTGATTAAAAATTTTCAAAATTTAAATAATTTTATGTGTTTTAATATCTAGTTCTCTTATTTGTTAGTTTTGTTTAAAGTGATTTTTGTTTAAAGTGATTTCAGTTTTTTAAAATGGTTCAATTTGATCTTTTTACTTATTACATTTAAAATGCTAGCATAATGTTCACCTTAGCTAATATTGGATGACCTATCCAGTTTCCAAATACATGGTCACGTGACAATATTAAAAGTTTTTAATTCACTTTTTATATTTTTTTTATTAAATCATCTTCTTCTTGCTTAACCCTCCATCAGCGATCGTAGAAATCAGTATCTCCCTCGGGTCACTACCATGTCGGCCATCGTGCAAGCACGAGAGAAATCTTCATTCAAATCTCTACGACCACGGTTCAACTTCCAAGAAACCAACACAAAATCCCAAATTGAGAACGCAAAACCATAATAGTGATATCCACTTTTTGCGAAAAGTAACCAATTCACAACAGTGTCACCACCGTTAAACGCCTTGGTCCTCTTCGCCTTCATCATGAATCGCGAAATCACGACCTCAATCTCCTCCTTCTTCAACCTCAATCACAAAAAAAATAAGAAGACCAAATAGACCAAATAAGTATTTAACATTTTATGATTATATATTTTTTCTATTATTTCCTAGCGAGTGGCATTACTTTCAAGAATACAGGAGGACCTTCAAAGCAACAAAACATCACCCTAGCCGCCATTTTACAACTATGAGATGCTTGGAAATCAAGACACTCAATGCTTTGTAGGGTAATCATTTTTTGTGCAGTGTCTTATTAAAGGCATAGTAGATTTTATATTTGGGGAAGTAAAGAACAGCTCAGGTGGCATTGTAATCCAAAAATATAAGATTGATGGGAGTCCCGAGTTTGAAGTCGTGAAACAGAATTTCCAAACATATCTCTTAGAAATAAAGAAGTTTGTTTCTCAACACCAAGAGAGGGGGTGAATTGGTGTTTTATAAAAACGTGCACTTTTCAAATCTTTTTGCAGAAATAGAATGACCTATAAAACTTTCTTGTGTTGTAAGTAAAGTACGTGTATGCAATGAAATGTAAAGAGATAGAGAAAGAAGATCAAACACAGCTTTTATCCCGGTTCGGCCTTAATGCCTACATCTAGTAACTTTTCCAATCAATCAGTAATTGAAGGACATTTCACTATAATAATTGGAGAATTACACCAAAGGTTTTACAGTGAACACACTCTCACAATGTAAACATATTTCCCACTCAAACAATCAAATATAGAAACGAATACACATGCACACACAGAACCACACGTTCTTGTTGTAGAATCCCTTTGAGAATCCCCTCTCAAAGCCCAAGAGTTCATCGCTTTCCTCCCTATTGCACACAAATAGGAACACAACACAAACAACTAGTGCATAATTCTTTTCTGATCACAGCAAATACACCTCAGTAATGTGGATACGTTTAGTCTGTCAAGCTCTCAAATTTCCTCTCAAGAATCCTTCAAGTTTCTTCAAGATCTTTGCTTCTTGATTCTTGCAGCGTCAATGCAATTTGTAAAATTATCTCATATGAAAACTGTCATATATGAAAATGTTATGATCAAGTGTTCTATAGAAATACAAGCAATGCATCAATTTATAGTTTCTATCATAACAGACATAAAATAATCGATTATGTTAGTAATGTAATCGGTTACATAATAAAAAACTAGATGTAACAAAAATACAACTAACTCAGCCCATAATTGAATACACAATTAATGTAATCGATTCTCATTTAATGCAAGTCAAACATATTTAAAAAATATGAACGTTAGAGCAATTTGACTCAGGTGAAAACAGTTTCAAAAAAGATAACCGACTTAATTGATTACATAACATGTGTAATCGGTTAAGAGTAATACTCAAACAAATTTTGAAAATTTTTTCTTCTTCAAAAACTCATCACAGCACATTTGGAAAAGAAATATGCAAAGACACGAGTTTTAATCGATTCACCAATTAATGTAATCGATTCTAACTTGTTTTTGCCTCAATTCAAAACTTATGATTTTGTGCTTATGGTTTTCATACTCAGCAACATACAATATGCATACAGAGAAATATTCACATCATAATCAGAGCAATATGCATAAACAACAGTATGTTCAATATATGCATCAAACAACAATAAACATTTATATATCCGCCTATGCATTAAACATAGAAAACACATTTATGTTGTGTCATGACAACATTTGTATTGTTGCAGTCAATGTGTTGTCATCATCAAAAACAAACACAAGATTTGGGTTTAGCACTCACAAGGCTCCCCCTATCAACAATATCTAGCGACATCCTCAAAGAATTATTCTAGGACCATTATCATGGAAAGTTTTATGACTGGTATAATTAACCCAGCTAGCTGGTTTGAGTGGGAGGGCACTAGTTCTGGTCTTAACACTTTATTTTATAGATAATATAAAAATGTTGGAACTAGTGCTCAAACCTCCAAAAGAATCAAATAGAGGATTCAAGGTGATCACACATGTTGCAGAAGTCGGGCCTTTTAATCCAAGGTGATAAACTCTATTGGATTTTCCTATAAACCGGACTTGTAATTTCTTTGATGATGTATATAAATGATTACTTAATAAAATAAATCAATTACAAATCCTTTATCCGGCTTAGTGAGATTTTAGTGTTTGAATGTGCAAGTGTTGAGTTCTAGTATTTGCTATTTGTACCCTATGAGCATTGATCTGCACACAACGTGAATGATCAACTCTAGCTCGGTAAAGATACTCCTTAACACGGCTGAGCACAAAAAGGAACTAGCCTTAATGGAAAATTCATAGCTCGGAGTGCAAGCCGAATGGCATCCGATCTTCTCGTCATCAAAGGACCCAACACAGCTCTGCATTGTAGACTATGAAAGGAATAACATTACTAAGGAATTCAACACATATTTTTTCTCTTTGTAGAAAACTACAACGAAAAAGTTCAAGTTGTCCTCCTTATTACATATAAAAACAGAAGTTCTTTTCCATTTGGTTGCCATTTTTCCCATAACTCCCCACAACATCTGAAAAGCTACCCAAAATCTGAATTTTCAAAATCTCTAAAAAACTGCTCCAAAAAGATGTTTTCTCACTACTTCTGTTGTGTGAGTCCATGTTATTGCAAAAAAATTTTTGTCTGCTAAGGTGGCAATGCGCAATTTAATCAAGGCAACTCTTGGGTTCAACCTTCTTTTCTTCCCAAGCTCTTATCCAATCGAGCTCTTGCTCGAGCTTTGCATCAATAGCTCGGTAACGTCGACAACACGACAACTTCTCAACTCAGCATCAACAACCCAACAACATCTCAACTTGGCATTAACACCCCCAACAACTTAAACGTAGCTCGGTCGTTCAACCTAATGTCACCTAAGATGCACCACTTTTGCCTACTGGTTGTTGCCACGGTCCAAAACGTTTTTTTAACTCATTTTCATGCGAAGTGTGCATAGGTCTCAAGGCCAAAGAAAATAATCAGAGAAGTTCATTATTAACATTCATCGACAACGGAAGTCACCCACTCATATCAAGGTATGCACAGAAGTGGTCGAGTGGACTCGTCTCTCTCATTGATCTTGTCTAATTAGAATATAGCAATGGTGCCTTCCTATAAAAGTAGTGAATTATAACTACCACACTTACAATCCAATCAAACTTTTAATGAAAATTTGGTTAACTAAAGAAACTTCTCTTTCCAAAATTGTGTTTCTACCATGAAGTTTTGCATGATTTCTTAACCTTACTCAAAAAATCTAATTAATTTTAGAATTACATTTAGGTTATTCAAAATATACGTTAATGTTTGGTTAATTCCTGGGCTAATTCTTCATATGTTGATTGTTAGATCATTTTATTCTTCTTATTTATACGTGTTTGCTTTTATGTAGATCTACAAAGTAACATCTACTAAGCCTAACATGAAGAACTCACTAGTGCAAAAACAGCGTATAACTCCACGCGTTCAACATCCAACCACTAGCAAACGTTAAAAATGATCGGTGACATTTTTATAAATAAATAAAATTATTAAACGTCGTTTAGAATTGTAATTCGACATCAATTTATTATATTGGGTAAATTTTTCGAAAATGCTTGGCGCGAAGGTGGAAATGTATTTACGTATAACGTCGAATTCTCTAGAATTAAACGTCAAAATGATATAAAATGTTGAATGTCCCAGCGTTAGATGTTAAATTTGAGCAGGAGATTGAAAATTCATTTATTTTATCTTAGCGCGTGATACTCTCTTCACTGCTCAAACTTTTCTGGAATGAAGTTTGACGACCACATGTAATTTTTCTTTCATTTGTTACAAATACATGTTAATTAACTACTTTATGTATAATTTTCGTTTGTTTTGACCGATTATTTTCGTGTTCGTGTCCTTCATATGTGCATTTTGTTTTCTCTCTTACTAGTGGAACCACTTTATTTTGACAATTCCACCTTTTGAAAGTTAGTTTTCGTTTTCGTTTTGAAGAACTTATTTGTTGAACTTGTTTATTGTTTTTTGTGTTGAAATTGTTTGTTCTTGTTGTTTGGTTGAACCAGATTGTTGTTCTGGTTTGATTGAACTTGTTTGTTGTTGATACTCACTACATGTTCATAGTTCATGCTTTCAAAATACCAAAAACTAAACTTTGTTGTTTTTCCGCTTTTTAGGTCTCGTAGAGTTGTAAAAGAGGATCACAATTAATTAAAAAAATTGATTGGCATTGAATATTGACAAAATTCGACGTTAATTTGCTTAACGTCAAATTGTTCTTTGTTCAACGACAATTTAACGTCTCCCAATATGATGTTGACTTCGAATTCGACGTGAAAGGCAAAAAAACAACGACGTTATACGGTATTTTTGTACTAGTGACTCATTCATAATCTTGGTCACATTGCTCATCATTGCTCCTTCGTTTAATCTGCCAAAGTGGCAAGAAGGGTTGTTGCACGACAAATATATAGGTACATACGTACGTAGTACGAGTATTGTCAATACCTAATTTGATCAAAGTAGATTTTTAAAGAGGTTTAGAGTTAAGAGGTGATAGGAAAATAAAATAAAGATGCAAAGATAAATTTCACACAAACTTATTATCTTTTATTTTTATTTTTATTTTTATTTTACTTTTTATTTTATCATGTTTTTACTTATTTATTTGTTTTATATTCTTCATTTCTATTTTTATCTTTTTATCTCTGTTTAACTTTTTTAATTCATTTTGTTTTTCATCTAATTATTTTTGCTTACTTCTCATTTGTTTATTATTATTTTTTACTTATTTTTATTTTATCGTATTTCTATTCATTTGTTTTTTTAGATTATTTTTTTTCAAATAAAAAAAGAGTTAAAAAAGAAAAAAGAAAAAGAAAAAAGAAGAAAAAGGATAAAAAAAACGTGTCAAAAAAGAGAGAAGAGAAACGTGATAGAGGGTTGACGGATGGGGACACATTTTGGAGGAGGAAAAACTAAAAACGATTAGAGGAATTGGAAAATAGAGCATAAGAGGGAGGCGTATTACGCAGCTCACGAGCAACCAAAAACGCAACACTCACTTCCAACATCACCCATCACTCACCTGCAACATTGATCATTTTACAACAAAAAAGGAAAAACGCTCTAGAGATAGAAAAAAGGAAGAGAGATTGCAGAAAGATTGCAAGAGTCTAAAGACGAGAACTCTTGCCACCCTCACCTCCAACACCAACCTCATTCATCCCATTACAACAGCCATTGGAGACGCAAGGCAGTACTAGCAAAGGAGCTCTAAGAGGTAAACTAGTGAAAATTTGAGTTCTACTTGGTTTAGAACTCAATTTGAGGAAGTGAACTAGTGAAATTTTGAGTTTGGGCTTCTGTGTCCAAATGGTCAATCTAGAGAGCTTTGGTAAGTTGCTTGAGACTTGTTAGAGTCCCTAAGTTGCTTGGAATTGTGTCACAAATGGTAGAATTCAATTTGAATCTCTAAGTTGAGTTTTATAAGTTTTTGGTAAGATTTTGAGTCTACTTGTTTACATTGAGGTTAGAAGTGTTTAGACATCATTGTTTAAGTATATTTAGGTATATAACACTATCTAGGAGGGTTAGAAGTTTGGAAAAATAGTTGGAATTGGTAAACTTGGTGTAGGTTTTGTAATTCTGCAGATTTGGTGTTGTAGATTATGCAGACTCGCTGAGCGAGTGGTTGTGGAGGCTGACTCATTGTTTGATGATTCACACAACGAAAAGGTGCGTTGAGGGACTAGTTGAGGTTTGGGAGCACTGCGAGTTTTATTTTAATAGAGAATGAGTGTGCTTAGCAAGTGTTTGGGAGGTTTGGACCACTATTTGAACTTTTGCATAGCGAATTACGGTGTTAAGCAAGAGGTTGGGGTCTAGTACCACTAGTAGTTTAATTCGCTCAACAAGTTGAGTCGCTGAGCGAGTGGTTTAGAGGATGGGGGTAATGTTAGTGGATTCGCATAACAAGCTGAGTAGCTTTGCGAAAGAAGTATGTGGTCGCTCAACAAGTGTGTGTGCTAAGTGACTGGTCCATGTGTTAGTTTTCTCTTTATTTCCTTGTTCTAGTTTGATTTAAATGAAGTTTTGGGTTCATTGTGAACTACGTATGAATGTGTAATAAGGTATATGATTGATCGTGTCATGAGTTATGTTTCAAAATGAAAGTATGGTTTCAAAGTGGTGAAAGTAAGTTCCAAGGTGGATTCTCTTGGTGAGGTTCAAGTATGTTTAGAATAAATGCAGGAGCTCAGTCTTGGGGGTTATTCTGAAACTCCAACGATCTTTCATTCTCACGTAGAGAGAATTGATTCATGTCATGAGGAGTAGTAGGAGGTCTTAGTCTTGGAGGTTTCCAGTATGCTTCAAGGCCCGGAACAGACTAACATCGTGAGTGTGGTAGGATGTTGGCAATGGATTTGCAAAGTAGTAGAAGTCACCACGAGTGCACAACCCGTCATAGCTCAGCAATCATTCTAAGTCTGGAAGATCATTTCATTGTGGTGTCATGCATAAAGTTATGTTATGTTGGAGAATGATTATATGTGATTGAATGTAATGTAGATGATAAATGTATTGATTGTCCTTTTATTTAAAGGTTTAATACATCATTTGGTCCCTACTTTTAGGAGTTTGGTTCAAAGTAATCCTACATTTTTAAAAAGTTCAGTAAGACTCCATATTTCGTTAAAAAATGTTCAATTCGGTCCTTTCCGCTCACGCCGTTAAAAACATAATGGTGCAAATGTCATATCATCATCACCATCTCCAGACTAACCCTAATTTCTCTCCAAGAAACCCTAGTCGCCACACCATCCAGCGCCGTCACTGCCATCCTCGCCGGCAGCCGTCCTCTCCAACACATCATGTGCCACCACCAAAGCGTCTTCTCCCTTCTGTTGCACCTCCATCACCTTCGCATCTCACCTTCGTTCTCGCGCCACCACCCAATGCGATCCCTTGTTATGCCACGACCACCAATCTTCACAATTTTCATCCTCGCACCAGCCAAATCGTCATCGCGCCAGCAGCACTGCCGTCTAATCTACACCATAGAATCGTCCACCACTAACCACCAGCCAAATCGCCAACTGCTACAGATCGCGAATCGCCACTCTTCTCCACCACTAATCGCACCGTTGCTTGCCTCCACCTGTAACCACAATCAAACCTGCAAGCAAACCTTGGAGACCTAGGGTTTCTCGCGTTCTCGTCGCATAGCTTTGATGGTGGCATGTGATGCGTTTGAGAGGACGGCTGCCGGTGAGGATGGTAGTGACGATGCTGGATGGTGCGACGGCTAGGGTTTCTTGGAGAAATTAGGGTTTGTCTGGAGATGGTGATAATGACGTGGCAGAGACTTTTTTTAAAAATTAAAAAATCATTTAAGTCCACCTATTAACGTGTGCCACGTGCCTATGAGATGCGATGGTGACATTTGTACCATTATGTTTTTAACAACATGAGCAGAAATGACCGGATTGAACATTTTTTAACGAAATATGGAGTGTTACTAAACTTTTTTAAAAAGTATGATTACTTTGAATCAAACCCCTAAAAGTAGGGACCAAATGATGTATTAAACCTTATTTAAACTAGCTTAACTTGTGTCTGCTTATGTTTTGTATGTATTGGTGTTCTTTTCTTTACAATGATCATTTGTGGATGTGAACAGAAAGAGATGATGTGTCTTTGGAACAGACATTGAATAGTAACAATGTGGCAACATAGTTTAGTTAAAATAATATTGTATATAGTTTTGTAATAGAGAGATTATATATAAAATTTAAATTTTATGAATATTTTGGATAAGTGTAAGTTTATACTTTATATTTTACTCTAATAGCTATTCTATCATGGCATATTTGAGATGAGTCTTTACATAATATTATACTTCTATCATATCATATTTGAGATGACTCTTTAGATAATATTATACTTCTATCATATCATATTTGAGATGAGTCTTTTCATAATATTATACTATTCATAATATTATACTACAATATAATATCGGGATGTTACAATTTCACTTAGATCTTTCTTTTAAGATATAAATAAAATATTGCCTTGGAGGATGATAATATCAAATATTGATCAAGTCCTTGTGATATGGAACAGTATTAACTTCTTATATCCTTGCACGGTATAAAATAAATGTTATTTTTGTGCCACAATTAAATTGAAACGTTTGGAGAAGCATTTTTATAAAAACTTACAAGAAAATCAAAATGAATTAATATACAATTTATCATAAAAAAAAGACTACCTATTATAAATTTCTACTTTATAACCGTGCCTGCCCACAAACCTTAACGATCATTTCTTCCTGCTCCTACATCCATAATTTCGTCCTGCGCTTCCATAAATTTTTGGATTTCGAAATATATAATCAAGAGTACATATTTTTATATTTCAGATTCTATATTCTAAAATACAATAAACAAAATATTTCAAATTTTATAATACAGAATTCAGAATACAAATATATTTCAGAATAATCTGCAATACAATTTCTGTATTCCAAATTATACAATTCAAAATACAAATTTTATATTTAATATTATATTTTTAGGAATATAAAAAAATCATAATTTAAATTATATATTCCAGAATACAAAATATATATGTATACTCTAAATCATACATTTCAAAGTACAAAATTTACATTTCCAATTGTACAATTCTAGAGTAGTAAAACTTTTGGAAAGAATTTCCCAGAGTACAGAAAGAAATTCATGGAGATATAGGAAGAATTACCACCTTGGATTAAATGTTCAACCATTTACAAGATAAATAAGATATTAACAACAATTATCAAGACAATGCTGTTTTAACATCAAATTCATTAATTTATAGCCCAGTACAGCAAGCGGAAAATCAAATGGATTTGCATACACTTGTTCAGCTTTATGTCCCAGGGAAAGCACAGTATTTTTAACGTCACGTGATTATAATCAGGACCATAAAATTAAAAGCCAAATACAATGACAAAACCACAGTATCCGTGAATGAATATGTTCTTCCAACACAATGGTTACAGTAAAGGCAAAATAGAGGAACATCCAATTAAGGATCAAAGGCGAATTAATATGGATGTCAAAAACAAGTACTTCTAAACAGCTCATATTGCTTCTCGCATTAATATTCCAGTAATTCAAGCTATTTAAATGAAGAAGCATCCAATTTAAAACAAAACTTGTGAACTCCTCAAAACAACTAGCTAATTTAATTAAACAATTGCCTGTGATTTGTTGAGGATAACACCCTCGTATTTCACCTGGAACCACTTCATAGCATCATCCTTGGTAACACGATGCTGGATCCCAACACGAGACTTGCAGCGGCGGCGGCGGCCAACACGATAGCCAGGGCGCTCCAGAACAACAAAGAAGTCCATTCCATAAATACCAGTGGAGGGATCATACCTGAAGAAGAGCCAACGTTCAACATTAATGGAACAACACTTTTAATAGAGCATAGTTAAAGTTACAAGTAAATTACAATAGCATTATACCACAAGAAACCAAATTCATGGACATTACAAAGAATGCAATACATGAAAACAACCATGGATTAAAATTCAATTTGTTCTAAGATTAGAGAGACGATTTGAAAAACAAGAGAAGCACATAAATGTAGATTAAACATGCATTATGTTGACAAATCCGTCTATCTTTAATGCTTGTGGAAATCTATTCTCCCACCACCAGTATAGAACAGTTAGGAACTGGATAGAACCAACTTCTAAATACCAATGGTATAATCCATTTTCCTTTTCACAGCTATGGTTTAATTAATTGTTAAATGAAAATTAAAAAAAAAAAAACATGCTGCTTTGTATCAGTTAATAACAGCAAAACAAGTACAACAATAAAAAACATTTTACCATAAACTGCAAGAGATTTTAATCTTACTTGATTCCCAAGTCAATATGCTCCTGAATACCAAAGCCAAAGCACCCAGTATCACTGAAGTTTCTTCGCAGAAGTTCATATTCCTTCACTTTCAATCCACTCTCCAGAAGTTGCATTGCCTTGTCACCTCTAACAGTGACATAGCATGCAATCTTTTCATTTCTTCTGATACCAAAAGAACGGACAGTGTATCTAGCTGTCAACAACAAAGAAAAAATAAACGATCAGAGAACAGTCAGTTGTAACCAAAAAATTTGTTGTCTCCTTAAAGGTGGGATAAATATACAAAACCACCCTTCTAAGTTTAAAATATGAAAAGTAATAAGTTTAAAATTTACAATAGTTTACAAAAATTAAGATAATCTCTGTTCAATACTTTTCTTCCAAGTGTTTCAATCCAAGCATTTAACCAGATATTGTGTCTTGAAAACAACCAAGGGGTTTCAAGGATCTTCTTCTGGTATTTTCATTTTGGTTCCATGCGGCAGACAGATGGACAAAGAATGAGCCCCTGCTGGTGACTCAATTATAGAACCAAAAATATCCCAGTTAACAGCATTTTGTTTGAGGCCCCAAAAAGGCTTAAAATATCCTTAATATTGTTACTTATTTCCTGAAATTGAAAGACCCTTCACTAAATACAATTCTGTGACTGAAGAATATCAGCCCAAGTATTTCACCAGATATCGTGTCTTGAGAACAACCCAGGGGTTTCAAGGATCTTCTTCTAGATTTTCATTTTGGCTCCAAGCGGCAGTCAGGTGGCCAGTGAAAGAACCCCTGCTGATGACTCTAATAGAGCCAAAAATAACCCCATTCACAACAATTATTGCGTGACTTTCCAAACAAATTTTTAAGTTGTACCACACAGAAAACCAAGGCCACAGTTTTATCATAGTCCTTAATACTGAAATTACAGGCAAATGCAGCTTGCATCCAGGACACGGACACGGATCAAAACGCCTATCATATCAATACTGCAGTCACAGAAGTGAAGTAGACAACTACTTCCCCGAAAATAAAGTAATTCAATCAAGCAAGTATTGAAGTTAGAAAACCAGAGAGAATAGTTACAGTCACGGCATATACACCACCCTTTCTCTTATTATCATTAGAACACAGAACTTTTTGAGAAGAGAAAGTATATAAAATGATGTTTGAGTAACCCTAATAATTAGAAGATAAAAAAAAGAAGAAAAAGAAAACCCACCTTTGGAAAACACTGGGGTTTGGCCACTAAGCTGCTCCAACACCTTTAACAACAACAATAAAAAAAAAAGGATTTAACTCAAAATTAAAATAAAGCAAAAATAAGGATTGAAATGTAAAAAGAATAAAAGAAAAACCTTTGCGGCTCTGGTGAGACGATCGCCACTCTCGCCGACGGAGATGTTGAGGACGAGCTTCTGCACCTTGATTTCCCGCATGGGGTTGGATAGTTTCTTCTCCGAAGCCTAATGAAAACAGAAGATAAAACACAAAGGGTTGAATTGAGAATAACGCGTGAGAAAGACTAAGCGCGTGGCAGAGATGAGGAGAGAAGAAGAATGAAGAGAAGCAGAGACTCACCATTGCGAATGGGAGCTGAAGGAAAGGTAGAGAGTAGCAGCGGCAAGATGCAATGGTAGTGGTTTTGGAGACAGAGAACAGCGTAAATATGAGAGAGGGAGAAACTAGGGTTTTGGTATGTGTGCGCTATGACTATAATGCCCCTGATTAACGCCCATTATCTTTTTCTTATGTTAAAAAATATTACAGTTTTTGTGATTACTAATTAATACTTTGATTTTAATTGGTGGATAAAATATTTTCTAGTATTTATTTAGTCTAATAATAATAATAATAATAATAATTTTATTTATTTGTAGTCTCTAAAAAGGTGAGTACATTTTTTTTCCCAATGAAAAACTCAATTATGTCACGTCTGGTATTATAAATGCTGAGATTATGAACATGAATCTGTGTAGAGATTGAAATCAAAATCAGGTTTTACTAATAATTGATTTATCGTGCAAACATTTAGTTTAGTAAAATAAATATCACCATAACCTTTTCTTAAGGAGAAAAATGAAACAGCAAAATGAAATAAAACAAAAAGGTAGAATGAAGGATATATTATTTGAATGAATAAAATTAAAAAAAAAAGTGGAAATTTTTATATTTATTTAGATTTGTAGAAAATAAATTATGTTAAATATTTGTACATAGATAAGAAACATCTTTTTCTTTAAAAAGATCAAATATTTTATTATTTTTTAAATATATATTTTCTTTCCATTTTGAAAAGTTTACAACAAAACTATTTTTTTTCTTTTAATTTGAAAAGTTTAGAACATAAAATAGTTTACATGTAATTGTTTAATAAGAATTGAACTCTTAAGTATCTTAAGAGTATTTATTACATGGTTAAAAGTCAAAAATTCATGTATGACTTTTATTATTTAAGAGTGTTATATCAATCTAAAAATCTTAAGATTTTATTATAATTTGATTGATTTGATCTCTAATACAATATGATTAATGTAATCATTAACTTTAATATCAATTGATTGTATATCATTAAGTTAAAATTAGGTTATGTGTAAATTTTGTTTTCGTTTTTAATTTTATGTTAATTGTATCTCTAAATTGATTGTACATTATTGAGTGTTTCTTATTAATAAAATATTTGTTTTGTTAGAGTATTTTTAAACAATAAAAATGAAGAGTTTAAAAGATGCAATTATTTCAAATGGAATAAAGAAGATAACATGAATGAAACGAATGCTACTATGGGTAAATAAAGGAGAAAAATATGTAATCTCAAAAAATCTCTTATGATTTCTAAAAAATTGATTAAGTTGTTAATATGAATTATGTGTTTTGTGGATTTGATTAACACCAACCTTGTTTCTATGTTATTTAAAATTTCATGAACTATTGTAAGAGTGACATATGTTGTCACTAGCAAGCTATGTCTTCATTAGCTATGCTAACACTCAATTTTGCTCCACATATGAAACAAAATAAAAAATAAAAAATATATAATCAATAAAACCTTTTATTGTTATCTTATCTTTTATTTATCTTATATTTAATTTTATTTTATTTTATTTTATTTCATTTCTATTTGTTTTATTTTATTTTTTATATTTTCTTTTCTTTTCATTTTATGTTATTTTGTTTTATTTTACTTATTTCCTCTCAACCCTTTCTCTTTCATCTTTTTCACTCCAATCTTTTCTCTCTTATCCTACTATAACCCCAATTGAAAAAATATGAAATACTTGCCGTTAAACAATTTTACAAAAAAATGATTTTATAATGAGTTTTCATCTTATAATTTTTGTCTTATCTAATTTTATCCAATTTTCACAAACATAATGGAAAAAATCAGAAATATTTGCTGTTAAACAATTTCTTACAAAAATATGATTTTATAATGAGTTTTTATTTTATAATTTTTGTCTTATCTAATTTTATCTAATTTTCGGTGACATCAAAGGAATTGG
The DNA here is from genome assembly GCA_034642375.1 of Vigna nakashimae. Lineage (NCBI taxonomy): Eukaryota > Viridiplantae > Streptophyta > Magnoliopsida > Fabales > Fabaceae > Vigna > Vigna nakashimae. The sequence continues at coordinate 11,606,143 of CM067763.1, forward strand.
TAATTGGCCTAGAAAAAATCAGAAACACTAGTTGTTAAACAATTTCTTACAAAAAATGACTTTATAATGAGTTTTCATTTTATAATTTTTGTTGTATATAATTTTATCTAATTTTTACAAGCATAATGACATCGGAAAGAATTGGTAATTAGCCGGGAGAGGTTTTTTAGAGATGATGATTCAACATATGCAGATGATGAAATTAGAGAAGTTAGTGAAGATGGTGAAATTGAAGAGATCTTGAATGAACCTTTATGTGAAAGTGAATATGTCAATGACTCAACTCTTTATAAAGGCAAATTGTTTAAAGGCAAGTGTTTTTTATTTGTTCAATTGAGGCTACAATAAGAATAACAGAGAAAAAGTTGGAGTGAGAAAGATGAAAGAGAAAAGATTGAGAAGAATGAGAGAGGTGACTAAGGATTTGGGGGGTTTCTTTTTTTTTTTTTTTTAAGTTTTGAGAATGAAAATTATTAAAATACCTTAACCTTAAAACTTTGAATTCTTATATATATAAGGGTATTTTTGTCTACTAAAATCCGATACACATTGCTAAAATGTACCAACTGAAAAACAGGCGTACACACGTTAACAAACTCATATATATATATATATATATATATATATATATATATATATATATATATATATATATATATATATATATATATATATATATATATATATATATATGTATATATATATTCGTATATGCATGTGAGTTTTTAAAATATTAATTTACCCTGTGTGTGGTTGTTTTTCAAAAATGTGTTAAAAGAAAATATATAATATCTCATGAAAAATATTCCAAGAATAGTAAAGAAAGATGCACAAATTTATTTATTTATTAATTTTTTTTCTTGAGATATCTATTATAATTATCTATGAAGACAAAAATTCATTTCAGAAAAAGCTTTGAGATTTAACGTAAATATAAAATATTTGTTTATTTATCTAGTTGGATAATGATACGTTATCATTGGACAAACTTTTGACACCATCGATGTATCGTGGTCTGATTGGTCTTAGTTGGAAAAAATTAAAAAAAATAATATGAAAATGCAAAGGATTTGAAATTGTAGGGTTTTAAGTTCGCAGGTTTCATTTTCCGGATTTAAAAAATTGGAAATTTCATTTTTAAGAGAAGACGCGAGAGAGAACCCACGAGAAAGAAATTCCTTCACCTACAACTGTTGCCGTTCACCAGAACTGTTTCCGCCATCGTTCGGGGCAAATGTTCGGTTATTTCGAAACAATGTTCCTTTCGCTATTTCAAATCATTGTTCAATATCGAAATCATCATTGACGTAAGTTTTGGAGCTTTCCACCATTGTGGTTTGGAAGTATCATAGTAGACGAAAAGTACCAGCAGTTACTAGAAGGGATGTTGTCATTAGAACTTTGGGAACTTGATGCTATTTCGGTATCACTTACAAGGTTTGTTATTCATTTTTCAACTAAGAAATATATGTAGTAATATGGTGATTTTTTGTATCAGGAACTCAGATGATTAGTGTTTCGACTGGATCCGGACGGATCCTGTAAAAACACATTTCAATGGACGGACGAACGTTGGCGAGCGGTTGAGTCGGGCGGACGGACGCTTTCTTTCCAGCTGATGCTGATCGGGCGGACGTTCGGTTACGGACGAACGCTGTCGAAGACCGGACGGTCGAACACGAACAGTACTGGCTGGACGAACGCTTTCTGGCGCTGCTCCTCACTCCAAGTTGGGCGGACGTCCTCTGGCGCTGCTCCTCACTCCAAGTGTTGCTCCACACTCCCAGTTGGGGAGGGGCCGGGTACCTGCTAAAGGCACTCTGACGCTCAAGTCAGTAATATGACAGAGCATTATATAATGCATGCATGCGTTGCGTTCTAAGCAATCTGTCCAGAAATCATACCTGAGACCTTTATTTATAATGATCGTAATGGGCTTTTACCTTTTGGGGGCCTGGAAACGGCCCAATAATACCTTAATCTTTATTAAAGACTTTAATGTGTCATTAGCATTTAACAATGTTATCAACTAAGTGCGGATCGTTTGGGAAGGCGTTCAGTCTATGGATGATTGGACGCTCGGTCCTAATTGGTAGGCGGACGTCCAATCTTGGGTGGACGTCCGGTTCCCGAATGGGTGGGCGCTCGTTAGACACTCGTTAGGCATCTTGGGCGGACGTCCTACCTTGGGCGGACGTCCTACCTTGGGCGGACGTCCCGCTCTTGAGTGGCTGGACGTTCGTCCTCAATTACATCATGGGCGAACGTCCATTCTTGGCGAACGTCCAGCTCTTAAATGGCTGGACGTTCGTCCTCCATAATATCTTGGGCGGACGTCATATCCTTGGGCGAACGTCAAGTCCTTGGACGAACGTCCTATCCTTAGGCGATCGTCCCATCTTGGGCGAACGTCCAGCTCTTGAATTGCTAGACGTTCGTCCTCCTTGACATCATGGGCGAGCGTCCATTTACTGAATGGCTGGGCGCTCGATCTATGCCGAGCGGACTCTGCTAGTACATAAGCCCCCAAGCCCGAGCATAATTTTATTGTGCGAAGGGGTTTGTCCACGCCTGGATGGGCGACATTTGGAAAACCGCTGGATTCATGAAAGCTCAGACAACTGTTCTTTTGGGCGTTCGGTCTATGGTTGTGACGGGGTGAGCTGCACTGGACGTCCGCTAGTTTGAACGCTCGGTCTAGATTGTGAGCGGGCGAGCGGTATTGGACGTCCGCTAGTTTGGACGCTCGCCATCTCGGTCGCTCTATCTTTTGGAAGACGTTCGGCTTCCTGAATGTCATCCTGGGCGGACGTCCCATCTTGATGGCTGGACGCTCGGCCTGATTTCCATTTTGGACGAACGTCTCATCTTGAGTGGCTGGACGCTCGTCCTAATTTCCATGGAGGACGAACGTCCCATCTACTGGATGGCTGGGCGCTCGGTCTACGCCGGGAGGTCCTGTTAGTATAATTAGGGATCTCATTCTTCTAGTTGGGAGGGAGTCTAATAACATTGAACCCCAAAAGAGGCAGATTCAAGATTCAGAATCAGAAGATTAGTGCATTTTTTTACCTTAGAAAATAAACATATTTGATGTAAATACTGATTTCACAACAATGATTGTCTTGGGAGTAATATACGCACCACGTTTATGTTTGTTGACCTGTAAGCATCTAACGACCATATGATTATAATTTATGCATTTTATGCTTTGAGTTTCGACAAAAGCTCTTATGAATGTATGAGTATTCATTATTCATTTATGATTCTATTATTGTGTGATTGGCTATGAAGGTTTGAACATCTCTTTGTCTCTTTCACGGTTATACAAAATCATATTCCCTTGTCGTGATTAAGGATGGCAAAAGATTAGGTGAATAATATTACTCCCCATCCTATTTGAAATATAAAAAATTTATTCATACTTGTTACATTGAATATTCATTAAAAACATTTACAAATATTTTAAAATCCGTAAATATTCTCTGAATACCTATGAAAATAAAAAAAAATATTTTATCAATTTTTAAAATAAAATTTAAACAAAATTAAAAAAATATAAAATAAGGATTAAAAAAAACAAAAGAAGTTTGGTAATATTTTCTCAATTAATGAAATGGTTTATCATTTGGTTATTACTTTGTTTAATTGTTTTAAATTGTAATTAAAGCTTCCACTAGTAAAAAAAGCTTTACTAAGATGCTATATACACTTCGGTTTTATTGAAATCGAAGTGTATAAAAGTGCGGTAGCATTTCCATAAATATTGAATGGTTATATGCCTCGGTTATATATGAACATATGCCTATAAATGTTATTTTTTCTGGTAGAAGGCCAACTGAAGTATAAAAGTCGCGTCACTTCATCAACCCCAACTGCAAAATCAGGTTTTTTTTTTTTTACAAGATACTACCTTGGTTTTGCTCAGAACCGAGGCATAATAGCCTGCCAGATGACATCTCTACAACTCCCAAATCCAATTGATATTGCCCCGCCTACCCAAAGCAATAGGGCCTTTCTGCTTAGGTATGTCTATAACCGAGGCATATAATATGAACTTTAAATGGTTTAGGCACAGGTTAATCAGATAACCGAGTCAGTATCTTGATATTTTCTTATTCTTCTTCACGCATAAGCATCTTCCTCTCCCATCTTCCATTTCCCTTTTCCTTCTCTTGTTTCTCTCTCCGCTCCAACCTTAATGCCCACCACAACCACAACACAGCAACCACCATCAGGACGCTCGCTCTTGGAATCGACTGAGATCCCTTCGCCTTCCTCCTTGTTCGTCGAAACCCTATCGGACTCCGTCACCGACGTCGTCCTCACTTTTCACGAGAACCCCGGGCCGCCGTCGGGAGCCCCCACTGCCCTCCCAAGCGGTGGCCTCGCTCCTTGCGCTGCTTGCTCCAAGCCCTACCACGTCGCCACTGGGAGCCACCAACACCTCGTCGTGTTCGACGCTGCGAGCGCAGCTTCCACCTCGACTGCGAGTGCGTCGCCTCTAGAGGGAAGAACAAGCGGTGGCCGTTGGGAGTGAAGCAACTTCTCGATAATCAATCAACTGGGTTGCCTCCCAGGTAGCGCTTGTTTAACGTCATGAGCCTAACCCAAAATCCACCAACACCCATCAGTAGGTGTAACAAACCTAGTATCCTTCAGTAGATATACTTAATCACTTAGCATCCTTCAGTAGATGCTATACCCAAAAATTTACAGAAGTAATATACAAATTTATAAAGATTTACAAAACCAAAATAAAATCAAAAGAAAAATTGTCCTCAAATCACTGGAATGCCTTCCAACAAGCGCTCTTTTAACGTCACTAGCTTGACCCAATAATGCTCATGTTCCATCTTCATGGTTGATGTTCATATCCCACCAATCCATCACCTCATTTTCTTTGTAATCTTTCACAACCCACAACTTGTTTTTGAATTTCACTGGTTTACCAAGTTGGTGTCATTCTTGCATCCCGTCATTATGGACCTTTCTTCCTTTCCCAATCTTTTCTTCTTCCTGTAACGTCCCAGCAACTCGCAGGGACCGTTGACTGCCCCCACAGACCACCACCAGGCTTTCCAGTGTGCTTTGTCCTCACTCGCACACTTTCTGGGAAAACTTCCCAGAAGGTCACCCATCCCAGAATTACTCCAGGCTAAGCACGCTTAACCATGGAGTTCTTATGAGTCAGGCTACCGAAAAGTAAATGCATTTTGGTGATATGAGTAGTCAAATCAATTCCTTTAAGCTATCCTTCAACTGTATAGTCCCATACCTACACAGTCTCCAGATCCCTCTCATTCTGGTGTATGTTCGATTCATCCATGTACCCCTTCCACCCGAAGCTGCCAGGAGCCGCTCCTTGTCTGTGCCCCCTGCACCATGCTTCTTGCACCGGCGTCACTCCCCGCCCTCGTCTCCGTGCCCGGGTGTCACATGCCCACCAGCTTCCGCTCTGGTTCGTCCTCGAACCACACCGTACTGGGAGAGGCTAGGCTCTGATACCATCTGTAACGTCCCGGCAACTCGCAGGGACCGTTGACTGCCCCCACAGACCACCACCAGGCTTTCCAGTGTGCTTTGTCCTCACTCGCACACTTTCTGGGAAAACTTCCCAGAAGGTCACCCATCCCAGAATTACTCCAGGCTAAGCACGCTTAACCATGGAGTTCTTATGAGTCAGGCTACCGAAAAGTAAATGCATTTTGGTGATATGAGTAGTCAAATCAATTCCTTTAAGCTATCCTTCAACTGTATAGTCCCATACCTACACAGTCTCCAGATCCCTCTCATTCCGGTGTATGTTCGATTCATCCATGTACCCCTTCCACCCGAAGCTGCCAGGAGCCGCTCCTTGTCTGTGCCCCCTGCACCATGCTTCTTGCACCGGCGTCACTCCCCGCCCTCGTCTCCGTGCCCGGGTGTCACACTTCCTGTACCTGAAACAAAGAACAATGTTTACCTTTAACCTTTGGCTTTTCATCTACAGGGCTAGTCATGAGTACATCTTGATATGTAGCTTTATGACTAGCTTCTTCCTCATGCATCTGTCTCTCTTCTTTGAAAACATCTACAGTAACTCTTTCTTCTCGGTCTTGGAATACCACTATGCCTTCATCCACATCAATAATGGCTTTGGGCGTTTTCAAAAACGGTCTTCCGAGAATAATGGGTATCCTTTCATTCTCCATCTCCATCACCACAAAGTCCACCAAGAACTATAGTTTGCCTACACAAACTATAACATCCTCTGCTATACCAAAGGGATTCTTTGAGGATCCATCTGCCATTAATAAATTCATCTTTATAGGCTTCACATCAACATCACCAATCTGCTCAAGTAAGGAATAAGGCATCAAGTTAACACTTGATCCTAAATCAAGTAGAGCCTTCTTTATCATTTTCTTCCCTATTGTGCATGGAATGGAGAAACCTCCTGGATCTTTTTCTTTTGGAGGGAATGGCTTCTTTTTAACAACTTTATACTCCTTTGTCTCATCATCTCTATGTCTTTTCTTTGTATAGACTTCTTCCTCAGGCTTTGTATAAACTGCAATGTGTTGTAATATCTCCTTCCAAGGTACATCATTATCCAACATCTTGAATGTTTCTGTAAAATCAAATTGTTTCCCATGATCTGTTGGAAAAGAAAGAATATCTTCACTCTTTATCTCTCTTATCTCTTCTTTCTCTTTTCTCTATTTTTTTTTTCTTTTTCTCTCTTTTTTTTTCTTTCTCTCTTTCTAACTCAACTGTTTCAACATTTACACTCACCAACACCTTACATTCTTTCTTGGGGTTAACCTCAGTATTAGCTCCAAAATTTTTGTTAGGCCTTTCTTCTAACTGCTTAGTAATTTGACCATTTGCATCTCTAAGTTCTTAATAGCAGCTTCAGTGCTCTTTTGAGAGGACTCAGTTTTTTGTATAAATTGTTGAAGAGTCTCTTCCAGCCTTATTGATCTTTCATTAAGTATAGACATTTGTTGCCATAAGGTTGGTTGTTGTTGTTGCTTGTTAAATTGCCCTGCTTGTCCATCTTGCCCACTTTGTCCTTGACCAATACTTGGGTGTGGTTTGCACCCTTGATTGAAATTCCCCTGACGGTATGGAAATTGATTGGCCATGAAGTTAACATCCTCTAAAGCTTTTGCTGAAAAGGCGCATTGACCATTGATATGGTCACCCCCACATAATTCACACAACTGTGGTTGAACCTGTGCAACAGTCTTTAACTCTTTTGGCAGTTATGCAAGTGTTTTTGCGAGATTCTCCAATTGTTGAGTTAGTATCTTGTTATGAGCTAGCAAGGCATCACTGGATTGCAACTGTAGAACTCTTTTTTATTGAATAGGAGCTCCTCTTTCATTGTTCAGCTCATTATCATTAGTAACCATATTTTCAATTATTTCCGTGGCTTCCTCTGGAGTCTTCCATTTGATATTGCCTCCAGCTGAGGCGTCAAGCATAATCTTGGATTGTGAACCAAGACCTCCAAGGAAGATTAGGACTACTTCTACTTCGTCAAATCCATGCGTGGGAGTCTTTCTTAATAGGATTTTGTATCTGTCCCATGCATGACCTAGTGATTTCTCCATGCCTTGCCTGAAAGATGATATCTCTTGCTTTCCTTTGTTTACCTTGAATTGTGGGAAGTATTTGTTCAAGAACTTTGTCACCACAACTTCCCACTCTGTAAAGCTCCCTTATGGAAAAGAGTTCAACCAAAGCTTAGCGTTGCCTCCTAATGAGAATGGAAACAGGCTAAGTTTGATTGCTTCGTCAGACACCCCATTTATCTTCACTGTATTGTAAATTTCATTAAAAGTTGTGAGGTGCTCATTTGGGCTTTCATGAGACAACCCATTAAATTGGTTACTCTTAACCAGTTGGATTAATGCCGGTTTCACCTCCATATTAGCTGCATTGACCATTGGTCTTGCTATGCTATTGAAATGCTGAGGCGCAACTACATTAGTGTAATCTGCAAGAGTTTGTCTAACATTATTATTCTCCATCTCCTCAGTGTTATGGTAAGAACCTTGTGGTGAAGGTTGTAAGAGATCTTTTGGAGGAGGGAAAAGTTCTCTAGATGTACGGATTATTCTCCTCCGTCTACTCTCGTATAAGCCTTCAAGAAGAGGTTTCGAGGTTTTCTTGCTTCGAGTTCGAATTGCTTCCTGCATACACAAGAAAACAAGTCCATAGAAAAATTTGTTAGCACAAAAAGATATAGAAGAAAATATAAAATAAGAGATAAGAAAATAAAATAAAAACAGAAAAAATAAAAACAGAAAAATAAAAACAGAAAATAAAATAAAATAAAATAATAACCGAAAAAAAATAAAAACAAAAAATAAAATAAAATAAAATAAAATAAAATATAAATAAAATAAATTAAAATAAATTAAAATAAAATAAAAACTAAACTAAAAAATAAAAACAGAAAATAAAAAGAGAAATTCAAATTTCAAAATTCAAAATTCAAGTCAAATATAATCAATAATGACCAAGTATCGTTTTTCCAAAGGACTCACAACCTAGTTAGTTATATGATTTCTTGATTATTTAAGACTTATGAACAAATTCTTGAGATTTCAAATGCAAAAGACAATAAGTAAACATGTATGCATGAGTTTTGATCAATGGAAAAGAGGAACACAAACACTTTGAATGAATTAGATGGATGAGTATATTGTTGGGGTAATCAATTTCGTCTTATCCACTCTCATATACTTTAGGAATTCACAATTCTTTTCATCAATGTTAATGCCACTCTCTAAATCACCTTGCAAGAAAGTCTATCCTTAATTACGAGTTCATACAATTCCTAGCATCCCTAATAATTAATTCTGAAGCACAGAAGCTTAACGGCAACCAACCCTCATATCCCTATGTCTAGGCAATATGCTATTGGGAGAATTTTTTCGGATCTAGATTTTCCCGTATGTTCCCATATCGACAAAATCAATAATCATGACAACGAATAAGTTAAACAATGCATGCTTTGAGCAAAGAAGAAAAACCCTAACTAATGATGAAAGAACGCATGTATCATAAATATGATGTTTAAACACAAAATTCCATATATGAGAGCTTCATAAGATTACATTGATTTCCCAACAACAATACAAAGTTTAGTTCACCATATTCATGGTGAAACTAGATGAACAATAATGAAAGAATGAAAGATAGAACCCTAGAAGGTTGAGTAGGTAGCCTTAGCATCCAAGATCTTCCTCCAAGGGGTGGAAAAGTGAGTGTTTGCTTCGTACTCTGCCAAAGATACAAACCTTAGGAAGTCCTAAAGCTTATATACTATTCAAAATATTACAGAAAAGTCCAAAAGACCACCGCTCAACGGTAAACTGCCGCTCAAGGGTACCAGCGCGTAGTCAATTCTCCCCTCAGCTGCACTTTCACCCCTCAGCGGAACCAACGGGTGTTCTTAAGTGCCGCTCAACGGTAAACTAGCGTTGAGCGGTACTTGCGGCTTCTCTTCTTTTACACTTTTTGAGTTCTTTTCTTATGCCATCTCTATCCTTCTTCACTTCTTTCATCAAATTCATCTTAAAACCTGCATACAACACTAAAATCAAGCATAAACTTGTCCAACTCTCTTATTTCTAAAAATATGAACAAAAGCATGATTCTAAGCTAGTTTCTAAGTGTTAAAGGTTGCTTTTAGTATCAATTTTAAGCATGAAAATAACAGTTTCAACTGTTATCATCCACGTCATATTCGTTTTTTACATTCTTTTACAAATGGACCCATCAGAGTGTGACACGTGTCAGATGTCAAAAGCTTGTCAAATAATGGTGTCAAAGTATCGTTATCCTATCTGGTAGTGACTAAAAGCAATATAATTGTTAATAAAATTTTACACATTATATTCAAGTAACTCGTACATAAATTTACTTGTTCATTTAAAATGGTAAGAAATCCATATTTTTAATTTTTGTTAATTTAATCTTTTAAATTTAAGATAACTTCAATCATGATGTAGAACCCCATAAAATGGTATTTTAGAAGTGATGATAGTTTAAAAATAATGAGACTCGGTTATTTTAATATTAAATGATTTAATTATAAATAGTTTTTTTTATAAACGAGTTTCATTATTTTAAAACGTACCACCTCTCTAGAAATCACATTTCTAGAGTTCTCTACCTTCTCTTTAAGTGTACTTGCATCTAAGTCATTTGTTTGGCGATCAGGAGGTGACTTTACGATTAGAGCGTCAAGGTTTACAAATCTAGCCGATCAATTTCAAGAATAATCTAGTACTATTACATGTGTGATTATACTTATCCTAGTCATTCTTGGTTAATCTAGAGTTCTAAGAACTCTGTCCACTTCCAATTTGGTGTTTCGTATGTTCGTCTAGAGATTCCTTGTGTTTCAAGTAATCGGCGGAGCGTTCCTTGAGTAGGGTAGTTTATTGTGAGGTAAGGGAAGCTAGACTTTGTCTTAAGATTTCTGTTTGTAGTTAAATTTAGTAACTCTATGTACGATTATATATTTTAGAATGAAATTGTGATAATTATTTCATTCATGTGTGTGATTAAATGGTGATCCACGTTTGTGTGATAGTTGAATGTGTGGTATGATATGTCGAAATGTTGCTACTGTCATGTTTGTGTATTTGAAGTTGTATTGTAGTGTAAAACTGATTTTTAAAGTGTTTGTACTAAGGAAGAGTGAATTTCTTGAGTCTTAGCTTAAAAAGGGAGGTTTTGGGGAGTGAAATTTAGAAATAGACTTTGGAATGATGATATAACTGGTCTAACATTGTTTTGTAGTCAATTGAGACTTGTGAGAAGCGTCTTTTGATTGAAAACTGATATAGAGCATATAAGTGTTGTTTTGTTGAAGTTCTAAAGGGTTTTTAGTGTAAAATGGAGGTTTTTAGTAGTGAAAATTGGAAACAAGGGGTGTGGACTGTTTTGAACAATAGGGAGGTTGTTAAGAGGCCTATTATGACTTGTGTATTCTCTCAAATGAGAACAAAATTTGGTGTAGGAGTATTAAAGGTCTCTTAAGGTGAGTTTTAGGTGTTTTTAGCTCAAATTCAGGGTTTTGATATGTGAGTTTTTTAGGGAATGATTATTTGAGAAAACTATAAGTATGAGGATTATTTTGAGGTCATTTGGGACTTGTTGAGACTTTAAACTAGTAAAATTATGTTGCATTATGCATTAGAGGGTTATGAGGGTGTCTGTGCATGGTTTTTAGTCAAAAGAGGGATTTTAGGTAGTGAATTTCTAAGGGAGTGATTCTGGGTGGAATTGGTGAATCTAGAGTCCATTATTAAGTCAATCAAAACTGGTTTATGCAGATTTTGCAGTGAAATGGTTGTTAGAAGAATTAGAAATGAGTTTGCATAGCTTAGAGAGGTTGTTTTCGTTTGGAATGGTCAATTTGAGCTAGAGGTGAGTTTTCTGAGGTTTCTTAGTAGTTATTGTGTAACACCCAAATAATTTAAGGGTCTTACTAGTACTAAAAAACTAAATTAATTCGATATCTGATATAAACACCCAAACTTTATTTCAATTCAACCAAAATATGGTTCCAAACTTACAAACTTTAAACAATATAGTCTTCATCACTTAACATAAATTCGAAATTAAACTTACATGTCTTACACAACATATTTTTCCAATACAAATTTATTCTTTTTACAAAAATCCCTGAAAGCTTTTCCTAGCATGTCTCTCATCATCTCTAAGCTTTTTCAACCACATCTGCAACATTATATGCTCATGTATAACATGAGTTATACAATCATAGCACAAACAAATACGAGTAAGCTAACCATAACATACAATCATTAAACTTATTTATAACATATAATTCAATCATGTATTAACACAATTATCCCGATGTCATTAATTCATTTTTCCTTAAGTTCTTCAAAATCATCCTTCTCATTTTCATAAACCTTACAAGTATACTATGCTTACTCACGAAGCCTTATGGTCAGACCGTTTTTTGCCTGCTTCCTTAATCCTTACCCGTATACTATGTTTTACTTTCCGAAGCCTTATGATCAGACCGCTCTCTGCCTGCTTCTATAAGACTTATGAGTAATATATTTATGTCAAAGCCTTATGGTCAGACCACTCTCTACCTGCTTTCATAAACCTTATGGGATACTCTACTCATATCAAGGTCTCATGATATAAACCAAATATACTACTCTCGGTAGTAAACATCATTTCATAATTAATGATTGCTCAACATTTCCTAAAATCAACAAATCATATCATCTCATCCACCTAACAAAATCATGTTAGTTCTCTAATCATAAATTGATAATAACCCATTTTCGTGTCAATATCCAAAAGAAAATAAACCTATTGTGAGATATCATACTCTTCTTATAATCTCATCTTTCCCATAACGAGTACAAACTCAACATAATTTCACCAATCAAAGGTTATAGATCAGCCAAATTCTATTATTATTATTTTTTTACGTTACACAAAAAAATTTGTTCCTAGTACAAGTTCCACATTCAGGATCTAAACTGATAAATTGAATCATAATTTACTAGAATCTTGGATAAAAATTTTAGTTCGATCTAACCATTAATAAAGTGAAAATTTGAAATTTTGCATCTGTAATTCAGGAACATAAAATTGAGATCCTTAATAAACACCACTTAGTTTTAAAAAATGGAACAGTCAAAATACATCAACATGTCTTAAGAACTACATATCTAAATTTTAGGTTAATCTAACGTTTAACTAGGTAGAGATTGAGATTTATACAACTCGAAAACATTATTCAATTGGGTTGTCGACTCTATCAAAATTGCGGAATTAATTCCTCCAAGTACAGACATCCAGTTACAAATCCAAGTGGTCAAAATATAGTAATATATTTCTGGAATCATTTATCAAAATTTCCAACTTAATCTATCGACAAAAGAAGGGGGGATTTAGATTTTTCCAATATAAATTAGAGATAGAAATAAAGTGATGGCCATTCTACCCAAAATTATGATATTATTTCATCTAGGTACAATTCTCAAATTAAAGATCCTGATGGTCAAAGTTAATTTCTATGTCTTATAAACTATGCATTAAATTTCCATATTTATCTAACAGTAGACTAAGTAGCAATTAGAGTTTTACTAAGATAACTTCGAAAAATAAAATAAAAACATGATCAAAATTTTAAATTTCACAATTTGATTGAGTATTTACTCCCACAATTTTATAGTTTACTTATTCAACATAATCAAATGTATTCATCACAAATTCCATACAAAATAAATATATCACAAAATAAATTAACAATAATAAAATATCACAATATAAACGTTCTAGTAAACGTTCTAGGGAACTAAGAAGTTGAATCTGGCATAACTGGTTAGACAACTTCTTATCCTTACAGAAAAATGCAAGAGAAAAAGAAACACAATAAAAGTATTGGGGAAACAAGAAGTTTAATCTGTCATAACTGGTTAGACAACTTCTTATCCTTCTAGAAAAATCCAAGAGAAAAAGAAACACAATAAAAGTCATGGGGAAACAAGAAGTTGAATCTGACATAGCCGGTTAGACAACTTCTTATCCTTGCAAAATAAAATGCAAGAGAAAAAGAAACACAATAAAAGTCCTGGGGAAACAAGAAGTTAAATTTTGGCATAGTCGGTTAGACAACTTCTTATCCTTCCAGAAATATGCAACAAAAGTAGAATATCATTTTAAATCCATAAAGAGACTCAAAATTTTAAACATATTCAAGATTTCAGATCATACAAAAAAAAAAAAAACAAAAGACTCAAGGTTAGCTCCTCTTACCTTATTCTCGCTCCTTCCTGGATGAAGAACACCTCTTCAAAAGCTCTTGCTACCTTCTCTACAACTCAGATTCTAGTCCTAATATCTCCTTATTTTCGATGAAAGTCTTACTCAATTTTGCTCTCCTTCCCCCAAAACTTCATTTCTCACCCCTATTTATAGTTGAAGTTATGGTTACTGTAGCAGTATTGTAGTTGTACTACATTTTATTGTAGCTGTACTGTAGCTGTACTACAATTCACTATAATAGTACTGTAGCTTGTACTACATTTTTCTTGTAGTAGTACTGTAGCAACATATGATTCACGAGGTATTCTTACTGTAGCACTGTACATATTTCAGTATAGCATTATACATATTTTACTGTAGCATTTTACTATAGCATTATACATAATTTTTTTTTATTTCAAAAAATCTAATATCTTAATTACAATTATTTTCAAGGGTCTTACATATAGGGTCCTAGGAAGTAGTAGTGATGGAAGACCATCTAGGACGCACATTGGACCTCTTACTAGAGCCATGGCAAAGAGGATTCAAGAGGAAGAAGGACCACATACTATTTTGCTTCTATGGAAGGTAATTTACATTAATCCTTCTTCCCATAATTAAAAGCACATTTTTTCTTTGCTTTGTAGGATTAATAAAATTGGAGGGAGCAGCTGCCAGCATAGCATTTGAGCACATGAAAAGATAGACTTGGAGGGAGAAGCTTGCTGCCAAAGCTATCAAAAAAACTCATAACCTAGCTAGCCCAGCTTTCACGTGTGCTGCTGAGTTGGAAAAAGAATTCAGAATTGGTGCTGTTTCACGTGTGCTGCTGAGTTGGAAGGAGGCATGTTTGGAGTTGAAGCAAATCGGCGCCTTTTTCATTTGCTTTTGGATTGAATTTCATTTCAGATTTGAGGCTCTTATCTTCCTATAAATAGGAGACCTCTTCCTTTTGTAGTTACTTTAGAGCTTAGTTTAATTGCTGCAGAAATGAAATTCCAGCTTATCTTTGCTCTTGAGTCAACCCAATTCTTCACTTTCTTTCTCCTTACCTCTAGCTTCCTTCCAAAGTAGAAGGCCCTCTGAGCTGAGAGGTTCTAACCCATTCCATTCTTCACTGAAACCATACCATTCTCTGCATCTAATTCAGAATTCCGCTGCCTTCATTGCTCACTGGAACGCTTGCTATTTGGCTTTCTGGTTCAATGCGTCTCACCCATAGTAAGCATCCATCAAGTAGAAGTTGGGGAAAAAGTGTCCAAGGTCAAAGAAAATGAGGGAGTGAATCTGTCATGGCATTGAGCGCCAGCCTATGCTCCAGCTTAACAGGACGTTGAGCATCAGCCTGGGCGCCAACTCTTTGTCTTGCTGGCGCTGAGCGCCATTTTGTGGCGATGAGCGGTAGTCAGGAGGGTTTCTTTTTTTGTTGTTTTGGGTATTCCAAGGTATTGGTCTGGGTTATTTTCTGTTCTTTCATAAATGTTACATGGTGCCTTATGCTTGGATGAAATGTATGATATGAAGATATCAAAGTGTTTTGTGAACTATTGTAAAAGTGAAAGGTTATATGTATATGGTTTTAAATGGATTCTTGTGTTGTATGCAATGTATATATAAATATAGGGTTTATATGAGAATGAAAGTGGTGTTTAATGAGAATGAGAAAAGTGTGTTGTGAGAAGAATCCAAGGAGAGATTATATTTTCCAGCAAGTTGTAAGAGAATGCTTGATAGAGAGACTGTGGTACCCAAATATCTTGATATTCTACCAACCATTTAACTCATGTAGAGTTGGATGGGGTGGCAGAGAGAATGACAGGAGGTCTTCAACCAAGCCCTCTTGGTTTTAGGAGTAGAAGATTTACCTCATGGTGAGTAGGTCGAGTTACCCTTTTTATAACTCTACAAAGTATAAATACTACCATGAGTGCATGCCTGCAGTAGTCTATATTAGCATTATATCCGAATAAGTAAGTATAGTGGATGAAACTTGGTCTTGTGGTTGTATGAATTGTTTGTTCTTGAATGTTGTTAATTGTTAAACTAAATTATTATCTGAGACTTTATTTGTACACTAGTTTATCCTTGCTTTTGTGTTGTCTGTCTTTGTGTATGTTTTCTCTTTTGGAATGATCACCTTAATGATGTGAGTTTAGGGAGAATGCCTTTTCAATCTTTTCAGCGTGAGATTAAGAGGATAACTGCAATCATAAATAGAGTTTTGTTCTCCAAAGTGTAAGCTCTCCTTGAGTGAAAGTTTGTGATTCTTGGTAAGTTATCATCTATGTAATATGTTATTTAGTAGCTTTGTAATATTAAAAAGAGATGTTAACATAATCTCTTCCAATTTTTTTTTTAATTATCAATGTTTTAAAAATTATAGTTTCGATCATCAAATATATTTTTTAAAAAGTCAAGTGAGTCTTAAAAACATTATAATCTTTTGAATTTTGTGTTTAAAGACTATATATATATATATATATATATATTTATATTTATATATATAATTATTGATTTTATACTCATATTTACTTTGTTTACTTTTATACACATATTTATTGATTTTTAAATCAATATTTTCTTTTTCTTTATTTCAAAGGCATCTTATTTTAAATAAACTACACGACCTAACTTGAAGAGAATAAAGAAAACGAACACGCATTTTGGTTAAATATATAAAATATACATTACATACATTTTTCCACATTTGTTGTTTTCAAATTATGTTCTTATATATAATAACACAATTGTAGCAAAAAATTAAGAAAAACACGACAAAAATAAAAACGAACTATTTAATTAAATATATGAAGAACAACATTAATATATAACTAATTTCCATTAAACTTACTAAATTTTATCCATCTAATCAACTAATCATACAAAATGATTGAGGGCTTTCCAAAAACTGATATTAAGTTTTAATTCAAAGACTAATACATGTCATATTGCACAGTTTGCATGAAAATATGTCATTTTTTTGTATATATATATATAGTAAAGTATATTTCGTAACTCACCATTAATTAATTTTAGAAGCTTCCAATAATTACCGGTGATTTAAAATTGAAGACGCTGTTATTTATTTAAAATTCCAATAAACCTTTCCGGCGGTTTTCCGCCTCCATAATTTAATTTTTATTTATTTTATTATTGAAGCGCCGGTAATTCCTAAATATTTTCCAACCCAAAGTTCCCTCCCCGCCGTGCCTTCATTTCCTTCTGCATCTCCCTAAATTTTTACCACAAACCCTAATCGCTCCCCGCTGCCTTTTTTCCCTAAACACAATCATTTTCTTCCAAACCCTTTCCCCGCACCTCAATCTTCAAACAAGGTTTTCGTGTTGGTCTTGCCCTTCTTGGGCGAGCGAGGTGTCGAGGCGTGGAGGACTTAACTTAGTCACTGGAGTTTTCTTCGGTAAACATAGAGTGGATAACATTTTTTTTTTCAAGTTGTCAAAAAGCTGAATACCTTTGGTTGTTCACCTCTAGAAATGGGGATTCGTAACTTTCGTCCACCAAAAAATCGCGTGAAGAGTGTCTACTGCTCGAGTAGGTAGTATCACTAGCTAAACCCTAAGTAATGGGTTTCCTCTTTTTCCTTTCATACACTTTAGTAACTCTGTGCATTGGGGGATTAGTTTCTTATGTAAAACTGTCTTGTTTAAAAATTATTGATCAAGTTACTTAGCCACTGCTTTCAGAAAAATTCTCTCTATTTGCCACTTGATTTTCTTGGAAGGATACCCGGTCATCTGCTTGGTTTGAATTAGAGAAATCAAGTTTTCATGTGGTATAATTTCTTAATTTTTCGTTATGCAGGCACATTCGAACAAATTTGGAGCATTGGCTATAAAACTGACATGTTGATTGTTGATGGGAGTGTGTCATCTATAGTGTCGAATTGGATCTCCCTCTGGATGCTTCCTGTATCCATGAATTCCGAATACCTCCTAAAGCTCTTATAGGATTGCATTCGTATTGTCCTTCCATTTTTACGCTTTACATGCGGTGCTTGTTGACGTAAGTGTACATGCCAGTATACTAAAAGTTGCCTCTCATTCATTTGCATCAAAGCTACCCAGGTTTGTAAGTGTTCTTATTTTCGGTTTGAATCTGCTACAATTTTCTTTTAGCATTATCTGTTCAAAAGTTTATTTTTGAGCACTTGTGATTGCAAATTTATTTTTATGCATCTTGGATTATATAGAGTAACCTGTTCATTTGATCCATTACAGCAATTCTGCCAACACTGAAATCATTGCAGATAAAAGCAGCGAAGCCTCGAATAAAGTATGTTCTAAGACATTAGATGTCTCTTTTTTTATAATCACACTAAATTTTTTTTAATGCTATGTTTTCTCCTTTTCTATTTTTGGTTTTTTGAGACTGAGTGTAAGCTTGAGTAAAAGTGCACTCAGCCTTGGAAATTTATATACATGAATGATTACAAACCTAATAAATACAAAACAAAGTTGTTATTATTCATTCCATAGGTATATTAGTGCGAAGTTATACATCTGACGTAGATCTCAACTATTATCTTTGAAAATTCAAACATACTGATTATGTCTTGGAAAATGAAAAAAGGAGCTAAGTAAGGTCTATTTTCCTTATTTTGATGGTAAATGGTATCAAATCAATAAAGGTTAAGGTGTTAGCAATGAAAAAGTAAACAGATCTTTTAGCATCTGTTAAAGGCTCAGTAGCAAAGTTCCCTTTAAGTCCTACCTGCCTTGCCAATCTCTTACCAAACAACACTGCCAAGTCCTATCACAGACGTGGCTAGCAATAGTATAATCCTATTGCTTGGAAGACTTAATACAATCTACACAAGTCTTGCTGTTGCATTTGACTTTAATAGGTCCGTCTAAGTTCAGAAGATTACCTTAAACTGTTCCTTGCAAAAAACTTATGTACAATTACTTGTACATTTTGTAAAATCATGTCAGCAGGGTCCGTGCTCCACAATTGTTCTGATGGAGCCAGTTGTGTATTGTGATCAATAGTGACTTTGGTTCTGTACATATCATTAAAAAACAGATAAGCATAGGCATTAAAAAAAGAATCAAATCACATTTCCATCCATCGAAGAATATTCTATTAAACACACTCAAGCATATTATTGTTCTTCTGCTTTAAACAAATTCTCTCACAAATTCCCTTGAGCCTGCCCATTTCAAAGGACAGTGAATCGGAATGTATTGTGTCAAAATGATGACCATAACAGACTAGAACAGGGTACACACCTTGGAAATGGTGCTTCCATTGAAATCAAGAAAGAAGCACTTTTTTATTATTTTTGAATCTATTCCATTAAGATCTTATCAACTGCAACCCATTTACAATTGAACTCTTTGTGCTAGATAATTTTATCCTTAGTGCACAGATTTCCTTATCCTTTTTCCCTTCTTCACAGATTTCTAGCTTTGTCTAGATACTGCATATTTCAAGTATCTCGTATAGTTACTGCTTAGAACAGGGCCTCGTACTGCAAACCTGCATTTAAATTTCCACTCTTACACCTACTGGCTACTGGTAGGAAAATATGAAACCTACAACACCTACATCATGTCATATTTTCATTGTTGATGATCTTAAATCTTTTGACAGTTTATTTAAATTCTATTCTTGCAGAAACTGCTTTTCTAACTGCTAACCTAGATGATAAAGTTTCCATGTTCCATTGATAAAATATGAAATTACTATACTTAGAACTTCATTCAGCTTTTCTTCTCAGTATCATCAATATACTTAGACCGCAACTTAACTAGTGTATATATATATATATATATATATATATATATATATATATATATATATCAGTAACTTCACATGAGAAGTCTGTACTAAGAAAGTAAAAAATACAAGACATATAAACAATTTATCAAACAGTTCAACTTCATTGGAAAACTTTGCATTCACAGAAGTAAATACACATAATGGAATACACCCACTATAGTCACCCACCTCCCTGCTTTAACAACTCCCTAAATTCTTCATCAGTGCTTTTAAGCATCACTGACAAAGGTAAAGTGATTCCACTCTGCACAACCTCGGTGTGTCTGGGTTTTATCATGTTTTCCAAACTAAAAGCAAAGTACTGAGGAAACTCTTCCAGCTCCTCCACTTTCCTCCCCATTTCCCCAGCAAAATAGTCATACTTTGGCTGAAAATTATTCTCTATACTGAAAGTGAGCAGTGCTGGGCATCTCAACGCCATACTTCTAATCTCATCCTTGGAAAGTCCCAAAGTCTCCAAAAATCTAAGTACATATTATAGAAGAGAAACTTTAAAAATGTAGGTTCTCAATATTTGTACATATTATATGGTAGGATAGGATTATTTATCTCTAAATGATAAATTGAAAATTCTCGTCATTTATGTTTTTTATATCAGTCCTGGATGCAATTGCAATTAATAATTGTTTTCTGATTATTAAAACAACTTTTAGTCAAGTTTTTTTTACAGAGCATAGTAATATAGCGTTAAAAGTAATATAGCGTTAAAAGTAATAATAATATACTGTTGCTGGTGTTTGTTGTGCAACCTGTAACATTTCTAATTATATTTAAATGAGGTGATAGAATTAATTGTGTTCCTTTTATTTTGAAGTAGACGCTCAACTTGGTTTCGAGCGTGTTAACTAGCTTCAACAATTAGTTGTGTTACGTTTGATTGAACTTTACAGAAATTAATAACAATCTACTTATAGGAAAAAAATAAGGTATGGGAGATCGTCCCCTTCTTTGCACAGGTTCGTACCAGGAGAGACCTTAATGGAAGCGCTGAAACAACTAAAATTTTATTTAGCACGGGCTCAAGAACTGATGGTGAAACAGGCCAACAAAACAAGAAGACCAACAGATGTTGGGGTTGGAGATTGGGTGTACTTAAAGATCAGACTGCACAGGCAGACTTCTGTGCTGTCTAGACTACATCCTAAGTTAGCCGCTTTGGGCCTTTCCAAGTCACACAGAAGGTCAGAGAGGTGGCTTTTAGGCTCCAATTGCTAGATACCACACGGATACATCCAGTGTTCCATGTATCCCAGTTGAAGAAGGCAGTGGGGGAAAGAAGTGTGGAGAAGGAATTGCCAACAGACTTGCAAGTGGATGGTCCGTCTTTTTGGCCTATTAGAATTTTGGATAGGAGGCAGATACAATAAGGGGAGGATGAGGTGCAACAAGTGTTAATAGAATGGCAAGAGGGGGGACCAGATGGAGCATCATGGGAAGATGCAATGACTATCAAAGATCAATATCCGAACTTCAACCTTGAGGACATGGTTGATCATCAGGCGGTGAGTATTGTTAGGGGTTGGAAGGTATATGAGAGAAGAAGGTATAGGAGAGAAGGAGAAGGCCGACCGGTGGAAGGCGGAGAAAGGTCAAGCCGCCCGGTGGAAGGCGGAGAAAGGTCAAGCCGACTGGTGGAAGGCGGGGAGAGGTCAGGCCGAACGGTGGGAGGCGGTGCGGAGTCAAGTCGAGAAGGCGGTGAAAGCTCGAGCCGAGCAAGGGGAAGTAGCGAAGAACCTGAGCTGACCGGTTGAAGACCTACTATCCTAACTGTGTAGCAATTAGGATAGGCGGGAAAAATATTTAGTAATAATTATAGTAAATAATGCTATATCTTAGGGAAATATTCAGTATTAGTTAATTATAGTAAATAAAGCTATATCCTAGGGAAATATTCAGTATAAGTTAATTATAGTAAATAAAGCTATATCCTAGGAAAATATTAAGTATAAGTTAATTATAGTAAATATAACTATATTCTAGGGAAATATTTACTATAAATAAGGCTAGATGCTATTGTTTAGGGCATGCTTTTGATTATTGAGATTGTTAACAGGGCAGTCCTGTGAGGGAGGTTATGCTCCCAGTTATCTTTGTTTACTTTTGTTTATTCAGAGAATTTTATTACCATTAATAAAAGAAATTCATTCGTTCATTATCGTTTTCGGCCTACTGTGATCGTGATTAATTACGTCTCCTACTCGGATACGTAACAATTAAGGTGAGATAGGGCCAATGTTTTTATTTGAATCCTTTATTGATTTTTGTAAATTTGTTTATATTGAGTTTTCTAGTATTATTATTTTTATATTGTGCCCTTCACTCCATACTAAACTAAAAATTGTAATTGACTCTAAATCTGTGCTTACCGGTGATAATCATTATACTTAGCCCTAAACAGTAAATTACAACGTGAAGTCCACACTAGATAATGCCAATTCCCATGAGTTGTTCATGGATTTCGCAGAAGAGGGTTAGAAACCCTTTTGTTTTAGGTGAGTCTATGGTTCCTTGATAGGATTTTATATTTCGTGGTCCCTTCCTTTGATGTTCCTTAAAAGGTATCTGTGATCAAGTTGATCAACTGCAATTTTAACATGAAAATCTGTTGTTCTAATCTTTATTGTGCATTATAAACATCCAACAACTTTCATTCCGTTTAATTTTGGTCGGGTGCTTTATTTTGGATTGATTTGTGTCATGTTCTTCTGACATATGTTTTATATGGTAAATTATGTTCTTGTGAAATCAGTATGGTAACGTTTAAATTTGGTTGTCTTATTCAAAGTTGCTGATAAGATAGCTAGGCAATCATTCGGCTAGCATGGACGTAGCACATTATTATTTAAAGGGGAATGCTGATGCTGTGGAGTTTTGTCCGTATGATTTGTATCATAACGTTTTGGGGGTATCCACTTACACATTACAAGAAGGTTGTCAGCCCAATCGACATGGAAGCATATCGCTTTTCAATGTTGATGAGGACAAAGGCCACCTTGACATGGTTTTTAGTGAGGAAACTGCTGGGATTTTTGACATAAAGTGGAGCCCACCAGGAGGACGTTTGAATCCTTTTCTAGCTCAAGCAGATGCTGATGGATACTTGAGAATTAAAATGCTGGAAGGTTGCTCTAACGGAGTGGAAGGTATGGATTTAGTCCTTGATTAATTTCTATAAAGCACTGTATTCAATATGAACATGTCAACTTAGTAACACTCAAACTCAAAACTGTATTAAAATAAAAAGTTGTCAAAGTTGAGAGTTCGTACCGACTGATAGGCTGAAATTTGACCAAATATATAAATATTTAGAAGTAATATTAAAAAACTAGGTAAAATTTCATCCCAAGTTATAGTGGAGACGTTGCATGTACTCAAGATGAATTATCATTTGTTTGGCTCTAAAACTGAAGATTCGTCCATGTTACTAATAAAATGTTTGAAAGTTTAGTTGTTTTAGCTTTTTCTACATGGTATGTTGGAATGATACAGTGGTGTTTGTATGAAAGTTTTCGATAACAAAGCTAGCTTAGTCCTTGTTGTTTGTTCAAAGTCTCTCATTTCACACTCATCTTCGCTTCTTCACAATGGGTTGACAACATGGGATTCTTGTGATCTTGAATTCGCAATGGATGCCGAGTTCTTAAGCATCATTACCATAGAAGAATGCCAAGTTGACAACACTGAGCTTGATAACAAAACTTCATGCTAATTGCCTTCACAAAACAGACTATGGTGAGGCTCTGATTGTTTTGACCCCTATTGAAAAAAATTGCATTTATCTTGACTTCCTAAACAACACATGGGCAAACATAAACACTTGTCGCTGGTCAATTGAGTAAATGAATTACATTTTATTTCCAGACTCAACGAGTCTCTTCTCCACTCAAGTTTATTCCAAGTCCAGATCTAGAAAGGAGTTCAACAGTCAATTGGCTATCTATACTTAGAAGTGTAGCTGTTGGAATTTACGAGTTGAGACTTAAAAGTTTGATGACAATTTCTCATGTAGTCTTAAAAATCCCACCATAAGACTGATATGTATTTATGACATCCTGCCATCAGTTCTGGTTCCCATTTATGGCCTATTTTGGCATTATAATCTGTCTGTCTCTATTTTATGGCCTTTTTGAATATAAGATTTATCCCTTGTGTTAGTATGAAAATTGCAATCATTGTTAAAAATTATTTGACCTCGTGTTTTAGTTACTTTATACACTTTTCTGTTATCGGCTATTTTTTTTATATATGTTTGGTTTTCTACGCAAATTGCAAAGATGTCAAGTATTCTCTATTTCTTAATGTACTCATCCATGACATCTAAGTTGTTTCTAAATTGGTATTTTGCTAAATAGATATCCTGTCATCTTTACTCACTTACCTTGTAGTAAAGATTTGTTATTGATTCTTTGTCAGGGGTTAATCTAAAGGAGATCACTAAGGAAAAAATCAGCAACTCTATGTGCTTGTACCTGGATTGGAACCCTTCAGCCACATCTATCACAGTAGGACTTTCTGATGGCTCTGTGTCTATTGTTTCTGTTCTTGAATTCAAGCTGGAAATACAAGAACAGTGGAAGGCTCATGATTTTGAACTTTGGACAACCTGCTTTGATACTCACCAACCGAATTTGATATACACTGGCTCTGATGATTGCAAGTTAAGTTGTTGGGATTTGCGAGATAGACCTCCCAATGTGGTATTTCAAAGCTCTAAGGTCCACAAAATGGGTGTTACTTGCATTGAGAAGAGCCCCCATGATCCAAATATCTTGTTGACTGGTAGCTATGATGAATTCCTGAGGGTATGGGATTTAAGGTCTCTCTCAAAACCCCTTAACAATACTTCAATTAGCTTAGGGGGAGGAGTTTGGAGGGTTAAGCAGCACCCCTTCATTCCAGGCTTGGTCTTGGCTGCATGTATGCACAATGGTTTTGCTATTGTTGCTATTAAAGGTGACAATGCTGAAGTATTGGAAACTTACAACAAACATGATTCTCTTGCTTATGGAGTAGACTGGCAGAAAGGTAAAGCAAATCACTTAGGTGGGAAAACCAAACCATTGATGGCTACTTGCTCATTCTATGACAAACATGTTCGGGTGTGGAGGTCAGCAAATGATATTATCTTGTAGAATGCTCATTCTTGCTTAACTTTAACACATTAGGAAATGTGATGCACAGTTTATTTATTCAATCATGGTTTGCATTATTTTGACAATTTCATTTGCATTTAAAATCGTTTTTTCCCCAAATTAACCGTCACTGTTTGATTGCGGTAGTTGATTGAAAATGAGTTTACTGTTAAAGAAACACCAAAACTATATAATATGTGTGTGTGTGTGCATAGGGCTTATAACCAAATTGAAAACCCCAAAACATAAGAACTAATTTCAAACACTTTTAAAAACGAAAGATTGAATTGACATTATTCAGTAAAATTAGGAAAAAAAAAATTATGAAGCCTTAATTCATGCTTCTTTCTTAATAGTGGTGTATTATATTGAATTTAATTATTTATGATATGAAATGTAACATATTAAGAGTCAAGCCCATGATTCTAATAAGTGCATATGAACGGGTAATCTATTAGAAATATGGATGAGATACAGATGGATTGAATGAATTGTTTATATATATATATATATATATATATATATATATATATATATATATATATATATATATATATATATATAATTTTGGTATATGCATGTGTTAATGGTGTTTTTCAAAATGTATTAAATGAAAATATATATCTCATGAAAAAAATTCAAGAATAGGTAAAGAGATGCACAAATTTATTTGTTTATTAAATTTCTTTTCTTGAGATATCTCTATATTATGATTACCTCTGAGGAGAAAAATTCATTTCAGAAAAAACTTTGAAATTTAACATAAATATAAAATATTTGTTTATTTATCTCGTAATGACTAAAAGCAATATAATGTTAATAAAATTTTACACATTATATTCAAGTAACTCGTACGTAAATTTACTTGTTCATCCATATTTTTATTTTTTTAATTTAATCTTTTTGTTGAATAGAGTGAAAATCTATATTTGGGATTAATTTCCCTTGTGTTAAATATATACATAGGGTTCTTTATTTATAATATAAGAAATATAGACTAAGCCCAAAATACAAATAAGAAATAATAACAAACAAACTAAAAATAAAAGATAAATATAAAATAAAGATAATATATCTAACACTTCCCTTAAGTTGTGCATACAAATCGTATGTATCAAACTTGTTACTAATATAATCCATAAAGACTTAGTGAAAATATCCACTTCTACACTCGAGTGACACCAAATTGTTAATGATTTGGAAGACAACATAGAAGACAAAATATCAATCCAAAAACTTCTCTAAGCAATAAATTTGAGAGGTTGTTCCATGTAAATATCTTCTTGCAAATCGTCGCTGAGGAATGCCACCAATAAATAAAGAGGTATTTGTTGGAGAACCACCACGATTATAAATAAACTAAAAGAACCATCTTTTTCATAAAAAAAAGCATATATGAATGGGTTAAAAGCAATGGTGACAAAAAAAATAAGGTCAAAAGAGACAGCAACTGAAGAAGCCATGGATGAATAAGGGAGAGAAATATTATAAAAATTCAAGATTCTCCAGTCAAGGCACAAGACCAACCTTGATGCTCTAAATAGCTTCTTGAGAGGAGACAAGACGTGCGATAACGAACGATGAACCTGAAAGAGGAAAACGAGCGATCTCGACGCTCTGAATTTCTACTAGACATGCCACAATGCACGTAAAAAAAGGAGCAAATCCATAACTTTAAAAGGTACTAAGAGTACATAGGAGCTCCAATGAAGGCGTCATTGATGACATAGTGGTTTCAAAGCCATGTGATCATCGGTCGAAACTTAAATTATGATAGTGACAGTGGTAGACAATAGCGGTAGATGACAGCCTCGTCGGTAGCGACGAATATAGTGGCAGAGACACCAAAATTTTTCCTCAAAAAGAACCTTATGCTCTGATACCGTGTTGAATATA
Organism: Vigna nakashimae; assembly: GCA_034642375.1. NCBI lineage: Eukaryota > Viridiplantae > Streptophyta > Magnoliopsida > Fabales > Fabaceae > Vigna > Vigna nakashimae. The sequence goes on from CM067763.1 coordinate 11,632,779, forward strand.
GTGAGAAACTATATTTGGGATTAATTTCCCTTGTGTTAAATGCACACATAATATTCTCTATTTATAATAAAAAATGAGTTAAACCCAAAATACAAATAATAACAAACTAAAAATAAAAAATAAATATAAAATAAAGATAATATATCTAACACTTTTAAATTTAAAATAACTTTAATTATGATCTCCTCCAGTTTTTTTATTTTAATTATAAATAAAATATTATAATTTTGATCATCAATATATTTTTTAAAAACTCAAGTAAGTCTTAAAAACATTTTAATCTTATTTTGTGTTTAAAGACTATATATATATATATATATATATATATATATATATATATGTATGTATAAATATTTTTACTTCATTTAATTTTATACATATATTTATTGATTTTTAAATCAATATTTTCTTTTTCTATATTTCAAAGTCATCTTATTTTATATAAACTACACGACCAAATTTTAAGGGAATAAAGAAAACGCACACGCATTTTGGCTACATTTATAAAATATACGTTACATATAAATTTTTCCACATTTGTTCTTTTCAAATTATGTTCTTCTATATAAAAACACGACAAAAATAAAAAGTAACTATTTAATTAAATATATAAAGAACAACATTAATATATAACTAATTTCCATTAAAGTTACCAAATTTTATCCATCTAATCAACTGATCATACAAAATGATTGAGTGCTTTCCAAAAACTGATATTAAGTTTTAATTCAAAGACTAATACATGTCATTGCACAGTTTGCATGATAATATGTCATTTTTGTATATATATAGTAAAGTATTTTTCGTAGCTCTTTATCTCAATTTGATGTTAAAATCTTCATCAACCTCAACACTTATCCTCATTTATATGATTTAATGCAATAGTAAACCTTAATTAACATCTCACTGAATCCTTTAACTTTCACACAAGTCATCAACCGTAATATTAGTTACATAATACATGTAATCATCGTAATCATATCACTTTGATACTCATAAACATCTCAACATCTTTAATGTATACAAAATTAATTTCGTATGGCATCCACCAATTACACTTCATGCTTATAACTTAGTGAAACGACCTAATAAGTTCCAAACCCATCTAAAAACTTGATGTATGGCTTGAGCAACCACATGTTGTTTGAATGATGAACATTACAAGAAATTTGTTGTTGACATGTTAATATTTACCTACAAAATGGATCAGTAGATAAATTATGGTTTATGTATGAATATTACGTACATGTAAATGTCATACATATTGAATTACCCATATATGTAATACTAACATAATGTTGTAATATATGCAATTAAGCTATACATAAGTTTGGCATTGGGGCACAATTTTTTTCAAATAATATAATTTGCATGTAACTAGCCATGCATTACAAAAAATGGTTCATATTGAAAAAAAATTATTAAAAATAAAATTTACGTAAACTTTGTAATTACAAAACAATGTCCTTTTGCTGAGAAGAAATTACTAAAATTTCAAATGAGTCTAAGTCTTATATTGATTAAAAATGAGAAAGTAGAGCACCATATAAATGTGAAGATCCATTAACTTATTGTCTTAAGGTTTTAGGTAAAGGGTGTTGTTAATCTCTTATGTGATTGGACTATGGTCTTATTGACGTTGTATTTTTCTAGTGAATCCCCTTCCTTGATAAACCTAACAAGTGGTATTAGAGTCGATTGTTAGTCTTGGTGACCACTTAGATGAGTACAATGATTGTAGAAGGGACTCACCCTTGAAGGGGCACCATATAAACTTGAAAACCCATTACCTTAAGGTTTTGGATAGAGAGTGATGTCAATCCATTATGTTGTTGAGCTTAGGTCTCATTGGTATTGTATCTCTCTAGTGAACCCCCTCCCTTGATAAACCTAATAGAAACTACAAGTCATCTCGGAAGTAATTGTTAGATGCACTTTAAAGTCACAAAAAATGCTTGATGCATGAGTTTCCTATATTTTTCTGTAATTTCTTTTATTACTCTTCTTCTTTTTGCTATGTTGCTCCTTTTCTTTTTGTATCCTTTAACAAATAAATATACTTATTTCAATTGTGGTATTCTTTCTCACACATTGGAGTTTTAGACAAAATAAAATGGATTATTTGGTGTTCAAATAGCTAGCATAAGGTTCTGTATTCCACAATTTCTTTACAAGTTAATATATTGTAACTGTTGCTTATTTTTAACTTTTACTTTTTCTTATCATAATATATTTTTTTCCACATAGGAGTCATATTGAACTCCCACATTTCCTTTTGATGTTCTTAATGATAACCCTCTAAGAAGTTTGAATGAGTATGTTTCTTGTATAGTTGAAATTTCACATTTTCATAAATCAATATCAATTTCTTTTGTTAGGTAACGCGTTACCTTTTGTTTTCATGTATTCTAATCTAGTTAGATTGTCACTATCTCACGATAAGTAACGTATGGACGATTATTTTATGTTCTCTTTAATTATAACCTAAAATTATGGAAAAGACCTTAGTTACCATGGGTTACATATTTTTATAGTTGATTTTTCTTGTTACCGATTGGGCATGAGAACTGATTTGATCTATTTTTCACCTACAAAGGTTATTGTTTAAGTTTGTCTTTCTAATCTCATGGTCTTCATTAGGTTGTTTTAATTGCAAATAAAAGGTACCTATTAATAAAAGGACTTATCTTTGATTATATATACTTAATCATTGACAAATTTAGGATGATTTATGAATTATTGTTTGAATTTTGTATTAAACAAAAAACTATGTTGTAACATAAGTGTTTAACTTTACTAATGGTCTAAGTGACACAAATTAAGACATTATGGTGAGAAGTTGAAGAAAATTTTATTGCAATGTCAAAACACTTATTGTGAATTCTAGGTATAGATATTCTTTAAACCTACTGGATCATGTAGTTGAGGTTTGTATACCTAAAATATTAAAACAGGTCTAATGTTAGTATCTAGTAGTTGTAGTGAGTGCTTAATTCAAATCTTCCAAAAAATGTTAGTAAAGACTATATGAATATGCTTGTAATTGAAGAAATGATATGATGAATTGATTGGCTTGTAAATATATACTTATGATGAATTATAAATAAAGTTGTTTCATTTTGATAGTTTAATTTTGTATATGTAATTGTTTGTGTGGTAAAACATGTGTATATATTTTGTTATTGTTATTTTTCATGAACTAAATACTATAGGAAAATAAATAGTTTTGTGTAAGTTTACACTTTTTTTAAAAATTATACAAACTTTTTCTTATTTGAAAAATTCTTTTTCTTATATGAGTTTGTTTAATGAATATTATTAAATTTAGTTTCTTTTTTGTTCAATTTTTTTTATTTTCAATTTAAAGTATTATTATGTTGAATTTGTTCTTTTTTACCATTTTAAGTGTATGTAATTTTCATAACGACTAGTTATTTCCATATATAAAGGTAAATTTCTTTCAATTTGAATTACATTTAAATTTAAGAGTAATTCATGAACGAAGAGATTCTATTTTAAAATACTTAAGGCACATTTCTTTTACATTAATTAATTAAATAATATAGTAATTAGCTTACTAATTTTTGTTAACAATTTTGGGTTATTATATATATATATATATATATATATATATATATATATATATATATATATATATATGGTGTTAGGTAATTATATTTTATTAGTTAATTGTAAAGTGATATAATGTAAATGTGACTAAGAGCATATATGTCATCAAAGATTTATTGAATCAAGAGAATAATTTACGAAGAGAATATCTCAGAAGAGAAAAAATAAACTCAAGAAAATCTCTCAAGCGTCATTGTAATATTAGCTTACGATTTATAAGTGGAGAGAAAAGAGAAAAGAGAGAAACACTCACGAGTCTGTAGACTGTATTGTATTGAACATATATCCTCTCTATAAAAGTAATCATCTAATGACTTATAAGCAATTAGTTGATTGAAAAATTCGAAGAGAAATAAAACACTTGTTGCTAACTCAGGAGAGTTAAGGATTACTAGGCAACCTATCGGGGATACCATGATTGTTTAATGGAAACCAGGAGTTGGTTAACACAACTAGCCTAGGGTGACAAGAGTTATTCATTGACTAGGGATAGCAGAAGTGGTGAAGAATACTAGGCAACTAGGAGTGAGTGAAACTCAACTACATAGCGTATCAGGTTGATACCAAGTAGGGATGGCAACAGGTCGGGTAGAGCACAGATAGTGTCTAACCGCAACTCGACTCGCATGGAAAAAACTATACCCGTACATGTCTCGCTACCCGCCGGGTAACCACATAAAAAAAATCCGTTGGATACCCGTTTTCTAGTAGTCTTTGTATTATTATCCCAGCCCAATTTCTGGCCCAAACTATATTCTCCTTTTGGTTAAACCCTTTGGTTAAACACCTTTTGGTTAAACCCGTTTCCTAGTAGTCTTTTCCTCTTTCGCTGCTCCAACAGAAACTATTTCAGTGTGACAAAACTTCCTTAGCTTTGCAATTACTTGTACTGGATCAATGTCCCCAATTAAGTTTAATTTCTTGTCTTTCATATCCACAGAAACTGACTCCACACCTGCAACAGTATTTCAAATACGATTTTAGTAATTGAGCCATTGATGCTATATTATCTGGACTTCATCTCTTTGAAACAAAAACCAGTTTCATTCAAGCTAATTCAACCGAATTGAGTGAAAGAAAACCAACTTTTCCTGTACTACAATATTATCTTTTCATTTTTTATATCCTCACTTTTGTCCCCTCAATTTGTTTGAGCATTGAAAGCAGAGAAGCTAAAGAGACGAGGAACTCAAGAATTTGAAATTTAATTGAATACTTGAAATTCCAGAGACAACCTTCATTGCTTTTTGCTTGATTTTGTCTTCATGTACATCCACCTTCAACACAACTTTCTGTTACAGCAAAATCAAGCATTTGTTGGATCTCTCTAAGAACACTCTCACAGGGGAACTACCACATGCAATAGCCTCTTTGCGTCTCTATTCTCTCAACCTAAATGACAACCTTCTCGGGGAGGAAATTCCTGAAATTTTAGCTTCAAATCCCAACCTGCATCAGATGAAACTCTTCAACAACAACTTCGTCGGGAAACTTCCACAAGATCTGGGAAAAAACTCAAACATACAACATCTTTTAGAGCGTCTGATTATGTCCGCCAATCGCTTCTCAGGAACGCTCCCTGAGCAATACGATTTGACAAACCTCCAATCGCTTGCGTTTGCTGGCGGAGAAGGCCCACTGCACTGTTGATGAGGTATAAGGTAGGGCTAGGAATACTATAGAGAGAGTAAAAAAAATTAAAATGTTTCTTTTATCAAATTCCACGTGAGAATGCCACGTTTCAAAAACTAGTCATGTCAATATTCCACCTCATAAAAAATTTAACTCTGTTAAGTCAATTTAACGGTAGGGATCTAGTTGACTCAAATTATCACTATTTAGGATTCAATTGAGAATTTTAAAAGAACGGGGATCAAACTGGGAAAACTCTACATAAATAAGGACAACTAAAGGGGTTTAACCTCTCCTTTTGAAAACTTCGAAACCCTAATTCTTAACTTTGGCCTCATGGTGGTGGTTGTAATTTGTCAACCTCTAAAACACTATCAATAGCAACAGCCAAACACCCAGAACTCCCTTCCCTTTCAACACAATCTTACCCCAGGAACAAAACCTATTGAGTCCATTTTCTCCAAGCTTAGATCTACACTTAAGCATTTCGACCTGGAATTTGAACCCAGAAGACGCGCCATATCCCTCTGCCTCTCATCGTCGTGCCGTCTCGTCACGTCGTCGATCACTCTGTCCGCTACCTATGCCGACTCGCGGTAGACTTAGTCGTCACCGTTGCGCGCGCCTCGCTCGAGCTCTAGGTCGCGAGCGCTCCGTGTTCGTCTCCTCCTTCAATCACGACAACTGCTATTCTTCATCCACCTAGCACATCGTCGCTTCCTCCTCCTTGTCAGCGATGACCACGACCTTCTGTTAATCTCTTTGGCAAGTGCACCAAATCGTTCAAGTAATAAACCGTGATAAGACCAGGTATCGTTTTCCCAAGAGACTCGTAATACTAGAAAATTGTGCGATTAACAACTCATCTAGACTCAAGAACAACTTATAATTTAAGAATATGTGCAAAAAGATAAATTCACAAGTAATTACAAGGTTGGACTTTGGTATTGAAGGCACTTGGAAATGGAAAAGACTAGAAATGGTATGAAATGACATTGTTAAGGTTAGTTTTCACCAATGCACTCTTGTGTATAACCAATTTCATCTCCTCTCTATCAATTTACTAAAGTCAATCCACTAAAACACTCTAGCCCTAATCCCTTAGGTGAAAGAGCCTAGGTTTTCCTTATCAAACTCCAATCCCTTGGACAATCTAACAAGCAAACCTGCATTAAGAACTAGGATCTAAGACAACATGTGAATCATATCCCATCCCTGGCTCAATGACCCACAAGGACTCTTGTTTCAGTTCAAGATTTCATATCTCATCCCTGGCTCAATGAAATCCAAAATCAATTCATGAACATCCCCATTACATGCAAGTTTTAAGATCAGAAACAAGAATACTAGTAATAGATAGAAAAGACATTTATAAATACGAAACAATCATTCATTAAACAAGAGTTCATATGCTACATCTAACCCTAACAAGATGAATCTGGTTCTCCATTTCCATGGAGAACCCTAAAGCTTACAAACATGGAAGATGGAAGAAGAAGGAGACCCAAAGGAAGAGGATGAGATGTTCCCACAAGCTCCTCGTGCCCTCCATGAGCTCTAGACGTGAAATCGTACCTCAAAAGAACTAAAGACCATTTTTCTTTCTGCCTCGTGAGTATGTATACTGCCCGAATTTGGCTTAAGCTAAATTATTCTCGCTTAAGCGAGAATAAACTTCTTGGAGAAGATAGTCATTCTCGCTTAAGCTAAATTATTCTCGCTTAAGCGAAAATGACTTTTAAATCAATGATTTCCTGATCACCGAGGCTCTTCAATGTAATGGAGGATCTTCCTAACATCGAAATAAATAAAAAAACAAGGGATTAGAGTATTATTTATGTAATATAGCTCAAAATATAGATAAATACTAAAACTAAATAAAAGAGAGGATTTAAGCATGTAATAAGCTAAAGAAGAGTTGATTTTGCTACTAAAATGATGCTTAGATAATGGTAAGAATTAGCATTATCACCTTCGAAGGATGAATGTTGCCGGGGGAGTCGTTCACCTAGGAACTTCATTTTCTTCTCTCCTTCTGTGACTACAATGCTAATAATGGAAGGATAATGTATGAAAAAAGATAATGAGATTTAGGGTTTCCTATTTCTTTAACGGCAGAATGAGATTTAGGGTTTCCTATTTTTTTGACTGTAGATAATGAAGAAGCTAAATATTTGAAAGTTAGAACCTGTGGGGTAAAATTGAAATTTCATTTTTTTAAACGGGTAGCGGGTACCCGCAGGTACGGATAGTGTGGTACCTGAACCTGACCCGTTAAAATGCGGGTATTAAAATACCCGCTACCCGCTACCTACGGATACCTTATACTCACAAATATTAAATACCTGTAGTGGATTTTACTCGTGGATACCCATGGATACGAGTTTTCTAATATAAGGATTGTCTAAGGATACTAGGAGCGGTGAGAATACTTAGTCGTAATCTTGTTGAAGATTATAGTGGAACCCTCTAAGGTTAAAGGAGATTGGATGTAAGCTTAGTTAGAGCGAACCAATAAAATATATGTGCATTTCCTGTTTACTTTTCTCTTAACGCTTCTCTTATAAAACTTGCAGTTTATTTTCATTTTAAATATAAGAGCTTTCCATAATAAACAATTATTCATTAAGAGGAAGTCTTTACAAACACTACAGCTAATATTCTGAACAACACTTGAAAAAATTTATTGTTTAAATCTAGTCGTAAGATCGAGTGTTTAACAACTTACTTGAAAATTCTTGTCCTCGACAAATGTGTTGTATTAGAAAGGTTGCAGAAAAGCTTTTCATTAACACTATTCAACCCTTCTTCTAGTGTATTCAGGTACTTTAGTTGGTATAAGAGCTAACCTCACGGGGTTAGTTCCTAACAGCACTCGAGGAGACGATTCTGAGGAATGGAAAATGAAGGATACACTGTCAACCGTCCTCCCCTATTCAAGGGTGGGAAATTTGATTATTTGAAGAAAAAAATGATTACATTCCTTGAATCATGTCACATTGACATGTGGGACGTCGTACAAAATGAAAACTACATACCCATTGATAAAGAAGGAGAGCTACTCTCAAGAAGCAAATAGACTGACGGGTAGAAGCAACGCTAACTGTTAAATTTCAAAGCTCGTAACTCTCTAATATGTGCCCTCTCTAAAGAAGAATATATAAATGTTCATGCTTATCAAGGAGAAAGAAATGTGGGATACCTTGGTTCTCACCTACGAAGGATCAAATGAAGTTGAAAGGAACAAACTGAGCCTACTGACTAGACAGTACGAGTTATTTTCAATATTGGAAAACCAAAAATATCCAAAGTATGTTTAGTAGATTCCAAATGATCCTTAAGAAGCTCAAATCCTTGGAGAAGTCTTACAATAATTTTCATATTTTTTAATTTTCATATTCAACCCTTCTTGTAGTGTATTCAAGTACTATAGTTGGTATAAAAGCTAACCTAACGGGGTTAGTTCCTAACAGGACTTCAGAAGACGATCATGAGGAATGGAAAACGAAGGATACACTATCAACCGTCCTCCCTTATTCAAGGGTGAGAAATTTGATTATTTGAGGAAAAAAAATGATTACATTCTTTGAATCATGTTACATTGACATGTGGGACGTCGTACAGAATGAAAACTACATACCCATTGATAAAGAAGGAGAGCTACTCTCAAGAAGCAAATAGACTGACGGGTAGAAGCAGCGTTAACTGTTAAATTTCAAAGCTTGCAACTCTTTAATATGTGCCGTCTCTAAAGAAGAATATATAAATGTTCACGCTTATCAAGGAGAAAGAAATGTGGGATACCTTGGTTCTTACCTACGAAGGATCAAATGAAGTTGAAAGGAACAAACTGAGCCTGCTGACTAGACAGTACGAGCTATTTACAATATTGGAAAACCAAAAATATCCAAAGTATGTTTAGTAGATTCCAAATGATCCTCAAGAAGCTCAAATCCTTGGAGAAGTCTTACAATAATTTTCATATTTTTTAAATTTGACAATTATGGTTTAGAATTGGGGAAAAAAACTTAATTTTAATAGAATTAGGTCTTTTGAAGAAAGAAAAGGAATTTGGGGATTTTTGATATAGGATTAGTGAGTTCGTGAGCGAAGTGGGTTTGTGAGGTAAGTGGGTTTGTGAGCGAAATTGGATGTTTAGAGATTTCGAATCACATTTGGGGATTTCAAAGTGCAAGGTGGGTTCCATTCAAGGTGCAAGGTGGGTTTCATTCAACGTGTAAGGTGGGTTGTATTCAAGGTGCAATGTGCATTTTTGATGAATGTGTTTGTACATTTGCTTGATGTGTGTTTTGTTATGGTCCCTCATTATTGTGTCTTTCGTTGTGGTCCCCCATTATTGTGTTTCGTTGTGGTTCCCCAATATTGTGTGTTTCGTTGTGTTCGCACAATATTGTGTGTTTCGTTGTGGTCCCCCATTTGAAAATGAAATTTTTTTATGGTATGTTGTTTGAATTGTTTATGGTGTGTTTTCATTGGTTTGTTGCATGTAGTATCTAGGTAGAAGCACAAAAAAATAAGGCTATGTTGATGCATGTGAGAACCAACAAATATCAAAAGCTGTGATTGGTAATTCTAAAATATACCATAATTAGGAACCCTTTTAGGCCAAATTTTGATGCTCACTGGTTGAACATGTGTGTGTTAAAATATACCATAATTACGACAACACCTACCATGTAGTCTTATTATGTACCCTTTTATAAACTGAATGTAGTCTTATTTGGCTAAAGTAATTGTAGTCTGATAGGAATTTTTATATAGACATATAATAGTTGAGATGGTTAACTCTGATATCGAAGTGGTCTTTCACCTTGGGTTAAGTTTTTGAATAATGGGTCACTCAAATACGAGTTTGGTGAAACAAGTACTTTGGTCATTGAGCCAGATAGATGAAACTACTTTGAAATTTTGTCCTTCTGAAGGAGATGGCTTATGTCAATGTTAAAGAGTTGTGTATTCAGTGAGTGGTGGTTTTGTGTTAGAAGGAAGGTTGGAACTATTAAATGATGACAAAGGTGTATGTCATCTAGTCAATATTGTCATATTGAATGGTCAAGCTCACTTGTATGTTATACACATGGTATCCGACCCTCAGTAAATTGATATGTTGGAATATTTTTGGTGATGATGAGGTTGGTGTGGAAGGGGAGGGTGAGGGAGAGGATGATGTTGCTGTTGAAGGGGAGGGTGAGGATGAGGATGAGGTTGGTGTGGAGGGGGAGGGTGAGGGAAATAATTACTATCATGTTAGTAGTTGGAATGGGTCCCAAGAGGATTTGTTGAGTGAAGATGATCTTGTGGATGTTAGTGTCCATAGAGATAAAGTGGAAGATGATTTTTGTGAAGGTAGTGTCTAAGTTGAAATGGGTAAACCAAGTGGGTCTTCTACTCTATTTGAGCATGTACAGGACAAGGGTTTATTTGACAGTGAGTTAGAATTTGATACTTTAGGGAAGAACATACAAGAAAATCTAAATATTAATATCAATAACATATAAAACAAATTTGTAAGAAATGGAACATTGGTGTGTCTAGGTCTACAACGTTTAAGGTAAAAACAATGACATACAAGAAAATTGATGGCTGTTTCAAAGAACAATATAAAAAAGTATGTGACTATGCAAATGAGGTATTGAGGTCAAATCCTGGATCAACTATCAAAGTTAATGTAGAACCTAATGACGACTACTAAATATTCAAGAGACTGTATGTGTGTTTCAAGGCATGTAAGGACAACTTTGTATCATGTAGACCTATGATACATTTGGATGGGTGTTTCTCGAAAGGGAAATATAGAGGTGAGCTATTAAGTGCTGTTGAAAGAGATGTTAATGACCAAATGTTACCTTTGGCATACACTATTGTGGACGTGGAGAATAAGAAAACATGGACTTGGTTTTTATAATGGTTGATTGATGATCATGGTGGTGGTGCAATTTGTTGAAGATGTACATTTATTTTAGATCAACAAAAATAAGTAATATATTTCTTTATTGTTTTGTAGTAACGGACCTTAGCCTTACATCTTCATAGGTTTGAAGTTAACTATCATACATTCATTAATTACTTTCATAAGGACTTTTGCCAGCTTTACAACAACTTTTACCTAGTGTGGACCAAAGGTTCTGTGTGTGCCACATATATGTAAATTTTAGGAAGAAATTTCCTGGGAAAAATCTCAAACGTCTATTATGGAAGGTACCATCATCAACACACCCTCAAACATGAGAGACAGTGATGAGAGAAATGAAAGACTTGAATGAAGACGCCTTTAAACACTCGATAGCTATTCCACCAAGGCATGTATTCCAAACTTTAAATCATGTAAATTATTTACAATTGTGTGTTTGTGTTTTAAATGTTTAACTCTTTTTTGAACTAGATTTTGGTCAAGGTCAAGGTTTACATCAATAGCTGCTTGTGACACCCTTGTCAATAATATGTCTAAAGCTTTTAACAATGTCATATTAGATGCAAGGGGTTAGCCCATCATAACAATGATGGAATGCATTCGTACCTACTTGATGAAGAGATGGGCAATAGAGAGAAGATAACTACATGTGAAGGTTCCCTATGTCCTAAAATTACAAAGAGACTACAAAAGGAATTGCACAACACAAAATATTGGAAAACTAGGTATGCTTTGAGAACAAGTTCAATTAATATAAGGTTCTAATTCCAATTTTGGTTTAGGTTTTGATATAAAAATCAATGTATACTTTCATTATTAGTTTGGTTGAAATTAGTTTAGGCTTATGATGATTCCACTTTGGTTGGTTTCTTAGCATATTTAGTCTATACTTGAGTCCAAATTCTTAGCATATTTTGTGGAGTAGGCAATTTCTTTTAGTTGTAGTTAGAATACATATTAGGATCTGATGTACAAAGGTATGGTTTCACTTGAATTGTATATAATTTTGCAGTTGGTTAGGACTCAAAATATTTGAGGTGAGACACACGTCTACCATTAGTGACAAGTTTGTGGTAAACATAAATAAAAGGGAGTGTAGCTGCAGAAAATGGACTATAACGGGAATCTATGCTCTCATGCACTGACAACTATGACATTTTTAAACATTAATGGAGAAGACTACATCCCACATTGGTTAAGAAGGTCAACCTATGAAGAAACATACATTCCAATGGTATACCCTGTCAACGGTCCTTATCCATGGCAAATGACTTCAAATCCAGATGTTTTGCCTCCACCTAAAAAGGTTTTGCCTGGTAGACCAAAAAAAAAAAAGACTAGAGTTGTGGAAGCTAAAGAAGGATGATAAATAACTAAGGCAAGGTGGAACCTATGAGAAATAGAGAAGATTGGGAGAGAATATCCCCTTGTGTTAAATACACACATAGGGTTATCTATTTATAATAGAAGAAATATGGGCTAAGCCCAAAATACAAATGAGAAATAATAACTAACTAACTAAAAGATATAATATATCTAACACTCCCCCTCAAGTTGGAGCATATAAATCATATGTTCCAAGCTTGTTACAAAGATAATCAATTCTAGGTCCTCGTAAGGACTTAGTGAATATGTCTGCCAACTGGTTGCTTGAGTTAACAAATTCAGTCTTGATATCTCCGGATATGATTTTTTCTCGAATGAAATGACAATCAACTTCAATGTGTTTGGTTCTCTCATGGAAGACAGGGTTAGAGCTAATATGGAGAGCAGCTTGATTATCACATATAAGTGTCATTTGAGTGACATCTCCAAATTTCAATTCACCAAGCAATTGTTTAAGCCACACAAGCTCGCAAGTAGCTGATGCCATAGCTCTATATTCTGCTTCTGCACTGGACCTTGCCACAACACTTTGCTTCTTACTTTTCCAAGATATCAGGTTGCTACCAATAGAGACACAATATCCAGAAGTAGACCTCCTATCAGAAGGGGAACCAGCCCAATCAGCATCTGAATAACAAACAATTTTTGTATCGTTGTTAGGGCCATATAGCAAACCTTTTACAGGTGATCTTTTAATATACTTCAGTATGCGAACAACTGCATCCCAATGGTCTTCACATGGGGAGTTTAGAAATTGACTCACCACACTAACTGCGAAGGAAATGTCAGGACGCGTAACAGTAAGATAGTTTAATTTACCAACTAGTCTTCTGTACCGTTCAGGATCTGAGAAAGGCTCCCCCTGATTTGGTAGGAGTTTGATGTTAGGGTCCATAGGTGTCTCAACAGATTTACAATTCATTAACCCTGTTTCCTCCAAGATGTCTAATGCATACTTCCTCTGAGATATGACAATACCATCATTGGATTGTGCTACTTCAATACCCAAAAAATACCTGAGTTTGCCAAGATCTTTGGTTTGAAAATGATGACAAAGGTGTTGTTTCATCTGAGAGATGCCAAGATAGTCGCTTCCTGTGAGAACAATATCATCGACATACACTATTAAGTAGATACATCCAGCACTCGAGTGGCGATAGAACACTGAATGATCCGCTTCACTGCGAGACATACCAAATTGTTGAACAACACCGTTGAATTTACCAAACCAGGCCCGAGGAGACTGTTTTAGGCCATATAAGGATTTGCGAAGACGACATACCAATCCAGATGACTCCCCCTGAGCAACAAAGCCAGGCGGTTGCTCCATATAAATTTCTTCATGCAAATCACCATTGAGGAAAGCATTTTTGACATCAAGTTGGTAAAGAGGCCATTGTCGAAGAGCGACCATGGCAATGAAGAGGCGAACAGAGGTCATTTTTGCCACTGGAGAAAAAGTATCACCATAATCCAAACCAAAAATCTGTGTGTAGCCTTTGGCAACCAGTTGAGCTTTCAGACGATCAATCGTGCCATCAGGACCAACCTTGATAGCATACACCCACTGTTAAGAGATTTCGGCAAGCGTACCGAATCGTTCAAGTAATAAACCGTGGTAAGACCAGGTATCATTTTCCCAAGAGACTCGTAATACTAGAAAATTGTGCGATTAACAACTCATGTAGACTCAAGAACAACTCAATGTTTAAGAATATATGCAGAAAGATAAATTAACAAGTAATTACAAGGTTGGACTTTGGTATTGAAGGCACTTAGAAATGGAAAAGACTAGAAATGGTATGAAATGACATTGTTAAGGTTAGTTTTCACCAATGCACTCTTGTGTTAAACCAATTTCATCTCACATTCATCAATAAACTCTGAGGCACAACATCTCACAGGTTTACTCAAGGTTCCAAAATTTGATAAACATCATGCCAAGAATATTGATCACAATTAAAACCAAGCATCTATCTAAACATATACAAGCAACCACAATCTCTGTTCAACAAGCTCAACCACATAATCTCAATCAGATTTTCAAAACAATTCTCATGGATAAAGAGCAAGCACAACAGATTTGTATTCAATTCAAGCATAACAAATGATTCACTCAAATCACCAGACCAATTGCACAAGAACTATCCACAAGGCAAGTCAAAAAGAAATCAAAAACACAAATACTGAAAGTAAATAAAACTTGAAATTAAAACTGAAAAACCGAATCAAAATGAACTCTTTGCAACTCCAGCAGTGTAGGACACTAGCTTCACTTTTCATATGTAACATCTTCCTCCTCCAGTAGCTTATACCCCGCAACTGCTCCACCTCCCCCATCAGTAGGGGCTTGGCCCCCAGGCCATGCTACATGAGCAGCAAAGTCTTCAAGTCATATGGTTGCTCAACTCACGCATGCCTCAAAGGGTGACCACGGGTGGTTTTGACACCTTTAAAGTTCTAAGAAAGATGTTATCTTGCACAAAGTGAGCTCAAAGCAAAATTAGTATCCCATAGTCAATAATTGAAGAGAAGAATCCAAGAATAAACTAAAAGAAATCTGCAAAAGAAAGCAAAGAAACAAGACAATGAAATCCAAAACAAACAAAGCAAAAGTACATGAACAAAGAGGGAAGTCTTAGAATTAAGCTTCCCAAAGGTACAACAACACAAAAAGGTTTAAAAACACAACAAAAGAAGTGTGTGAAAGAGTGCACAAGAAAAGGGAAACTCAAAATCAATCAAGAAAAACATATCTGCAGAACCAAAATTTTTGGTGTTGGGCGCCCCTGGTGCAGTTCACGCCCGGGCGCCCCTGGTGCAGGGGGGCTTGGGCGCGATTCAGTCAATCTGGTGCAGAACGACCACTGGTGCAGCTCGCGCCCGGGCGCCCCTCAGCAGAGGGCGCCGGGCGTGACTCAATCAATCTGGTGCAGAGGCCACTGGTGCAGCTCGCGCTGGGCGCCCCTGGTGCAGGGGGGCTGGGCGCCATATCAATTTTCAGCAAGATGCAGATTTCTGCGAAATTGGCCACTCACCATGTGATTTTTGGTTCCAGACCTTCATTCAATGCACTCACACACCAAACAAGCTAAAACTAACCTAATACACTTATACAAACCATAAAAACAACATCACAACTCAAAAATCACAACAATGCAAAACTATACAAACATGCAAAACATAAGTAACTAATGCAAATAACACAAAAATCACACAAACACTAGTAAAAAGGATAAGAAAATTGGGTTGCCTCCCAAAAGCGCTTGTTTAACGTCATTAGCTTGACGGATTACTCATTGAAGCGCAAATGTTGATGTTGGTGTGCTCCTTCCACCAACTCTTCTTGAACCACTTTCTAGCCACCAAATCAACTCTCATAGCTTAAATTCTTCTTTTTAGCCCTTCCACTACCTTGACATCTTTAAATACTCAATCCTCTTGATCAACTTTGGCTTGCTAGGCTTGAGTTCCTTATCTCTCATCAAAGGGTGGTGGTGACTAGTCTTTCTCTTTTCCTTCTCCCTTTCTTCTTCATCTTTCACTTAGCACTTGGAGCATCTTCAAGGGAGGAAGAATTTGGGGCAGCTTGTGATGCTCAACATAGTTGTCTCCTTGTGTCCTATAATTCCTTCAAGCTCAGGGTCTTCATGATGCTTTTGAGGCTGCAGTCCTCCTTATATGAACATCCCCCTGCATACACTTAGACACAACTAGGCTAAAGCCATAAATTAGCCCAATTAAAAGTGAAAATCTATTTACAACAAAAGAGTTAGTTCTATATACAAAATCAAGTCTACATAAGTTAGAAACCTCACAAAAGTCTAGTATTATCGAGTCCCCGGCAATGGCGCCAAAAACTTGTTAAGAGATTTCGGCAAGCGTACCGAATCGTTCAAGTAATAAACCGTGGTAAGACCAGGTATCGTTTTCCCAAGAGACTCGTAATACTAGAAAATTGTGCGATTAACAATTCATGTAGACTCAAGAACAACTCAATGTTTAAGAATATATGCAGAAAGATAAATTAACAAGTAATTACAAGGTTGGACTTTGGTATTGAAGGCACTTAGAAATGGAAAAGACTAGAAATGGTATGAAATGACATTGTTAAGGTTAGTTTTCACCAATGCACTCTTGTGTGAAACCAATTTCATGGAGAGCCTTTAAGCTTACAAAATGGCCATGGAAGAAGATGAAGAACCCAAGAGGAAGAAGGGAGTGTTCCCACGAGCCCTAGCAGCCCTCCAAGCTCTCTTCTGAGTGAAATGCACCTCCAAAGAACCAAAGACCCAAACCCCTTCGCGTTTTAGGGTTAAATAAGCTGGATCTGACACATCAGCAAAAGTCGCGCCCGGCGCCCCTCTGTCACGCCCGGGCGCGAACCTCTCTGGACAAGTCACGCCCGGGCCCTATTTCTCACGCCCGGGCGCGAACCTCTCTGGAAAAGTCACGCCCGGGCCCCATTTCTCACGCCCGGGCGCGACCAGCATACAACAACTGGCTTTTGTGCAGGTGGCGCTGGGCGCCCCTGACCCAGGGGGGCCCGGGCCTGACTTTTCAGCACTACATAATTTTCACTTTTTCCGCAGATCTGCTTGCTTCTAGTGGTTGGTTCAGCTCTCTACATTGTTGGAGACTCTTCCAAGCTCATTATTAGCTACAAAATAAGGGATTATTGATGAAAGTACATCAAAGTAGCCAAGAAAACGTTTATTTAGAAAACAAGACAAAAGAAGAGGATTTAACAAGTTATAAGTTAGAAAGGAGTTGATTTTGCTACTAATATGATGCTTAAATAATGGTAAAATTTAGCATTATCACCCACCTGCAACCAACAACAGACTTTCCAGATGGTAATTGGACCAGCTCCCAAGTTCCATTTTCATGTAAAGCACTTAATTCATCCAGCATAGCTTGACGCCAACCAGGATGAGTTAAGGCATCACTCACAGATTTGGGAATTGACACAGAAGAAATGGATGAGAGACAAGTATAAAAAGATGGAGATAATCTGTGGTAATTAAGAGCAGTATAATGGGGGGAAGGGTTACGGGTAGAGCGTATACCTTTACGGAGGGCAATAGGCAAGTCAGACTCAATTGCTGGAGCCGGAGGAGACACATGAGGCGGCACCGGAAGTGAGTCATGAGGGAGACAATTACGGCGACTATAAACCTGAAGGGGTGGAGGTGAAGGATGATCCTGTGGTGAATGAGAGTCTAAAGAAGGAGAAGACAAAATGGGTGGAGCATCACCAGGAGGATCACATATAAGAGGAATATCAACAGTAACAGGGAGAGGTACAGAACTAGAAGATAGATGTGAAAAGTAAAAAGAAGACTCATCAAAAGTGACATCAGCAGAGATAAAATGACGATTGAGGGAAGGGGAAAAACACTTATAGCCCTTTTGTGACCGTGGAAATCCTAAGAAGACACATTTGTGAGACCTAGGAGATAACTTATCAAGACCAGGACTAAAATCATGAACAAAACATGTAGACCCAAAAACTCGAAGAGGTAATGGATGCAGAGGATCTTGAGGAAATAAGATAGAATGAGAGATTTTGTTATCTAGGACGGAAGATGGCATGCGGTTGATAAGATAACATGCTGTGAGAACTGCATCACCCCAAAAACGTGAGGGTACTTGACCATGAATAAGAAGTGTAAGAGTTGTTTCAATATGATGTCTATTCTTGCGCTCAGCCACCCTATTTTGTTGAGGGGTATAAGCACATGAGGTTTGGTGAAGAATGCCATGAGAAGCCATAAACTGTTTAAACGGTTGAGAAAGGTATTCACGGCCATTATCACTACGTAAATTTCGAATAGAAACCCCAAACTGTGTCTTTATTTCATTGAAAAAAGTTTGAAAAATAGAAAACAACTCAGAACGATTCTTCATTAAAAACAACCAAGTACATCTGGAATAGTCATCAATAAAGGTAACAAAATACTGAAAACCTAAAATGGACTTAACACGACTAGGTCCCCAAATATCAGAATGAACCAATGAAAAAGGAGACGACGCCCGTTGTGAGACACTACGAGGAAAGGAACTACGAGTATGCTTCCCTAACTGACAAGACTCACACGACAAACTTGATAGTGTGGACAACCTCGGGACAAGTTGTTGTAGTTTGGCAAGACTGGGATGACCGAACTGAGCATGAAGAAGAGATGGTGACTCCATGACAACGCCAACATGTGGAGAAGGGCAGAGATGATAAAGGCCATGAGACTCACATCATGTGCCAATCATGTGTTTCGAACTCCAGTCCTGCAACCAAACAGAATCTTTAGTGAATGAAATAACACAATTAAGTGTACGAGTTAAACGACTAATGGACAATAAGTTGAAGGGAGACCCAGGGACATAAAGTACATGATCAATGGATATGGATGGAAAAATATTAACAGTACCAATACCATGAGATGAGACTCTAGACCCATCAGCCATTGTTACTGAGGGTAAATTATTCGGACATGACAAGGAAGAAAACAAGGACTTATTACCAGTGATATGATCGGTGGCGCCTGAGTCAAGGACCCAAGGTCCGAGGGAGTGAGTTAGACCAACAAAAGGTGTACCTGTACGTGCAACAGATGCAGATGTAGTGGAACCAGAGTGCTGATGATCCTCATACCATTTGAGAAATTCGTTGAAGATTGCAGGTTTGTCTACGATATTAGATGAAGTAGGATGGTCTGCAGACGGTGATCGGGGAGGTGGATCAGAATTTGCCATTGCTACAGGTCGAGGAGGACGTCCATGGAGAGCATAACATCTATCAATTTTGTGGCCTAAGTTGCCACAATGGTCACATTTTAAACGTCCTTTACTTGGCTTGCGAGACCGACTTCGATCATCACATTGAGCAGCCATAACAGAGGAATCATCAGTATGAGGGGATGTCTCAGTGACGGGTTTGCTCAGTATACGCAAAAGAGCAGAACAAGTAGAAGTAAAGTTGGGTATGATAGGAGAACCCAAAATCTGATCACGGACATGAGAAACATCATCAGAGAGTCCGTATAATGCCAACAACATGAAGAACTTTGATCGTTGTTCCAATTCTTCAGCAGGAGTGGAAGCAGGAGGTAATATATCATTAAAATCATGAAGAAGGGCATGAATTTTACCCAAATATTCTGCCATAGGACTAGGATTGCGCGGACCAATAACAGTTAATAGGTCCTGACAAACACCATAAAGACGCTGAGTGTCATTTGTGTATAACAACTTCGCTTGTGCCCATACTTCTGAACATGTTTCATAGGATCGAAACATTTGTTTCAGTGAGGAGTGAATGGTGGACTTTATAACAATGCATAACTGAGCATCAATTTTCATCCAGCGGGAAGTGTCATCTATGAGAGCAGTAGTCACATTTTGAGTAAGATGATCTAAGTACCCTTGACTCTTCAACCAAAGTTTGATGTCGGACGCCCATGTTGCATAATTTGTGCCATCTAACTTGTCAATGGACAAGTGTACATTCACATAATTGGTATATATTGAAGGATCAGAAGATGAGCCACCACTAGAGGTGTTTGTAGACGAGGAAGACGCCATAGAGAAGGAGAAACCCTAAAAATTCAAAGTGCTCCGATTGACGCAACGACCACAGATCCAGAAAGAGGGCGAGGAGGCGATCACGGCGGTGCTGATCGGCGGCGGAAAGCTCCGGCGACGCAGCGGCGGCAGCGGCGAATCTTGTGGCGGCGCGTGACGGCGCGTGGGTGCTCCAATCGCTGCGATCTTTGTGCGACGGTGGTTGCCCGGCCGAGACGATTCCGATGGTGTGGTCGTCGGTCGATTCTGGAACTCCGGCGACGGCGGCGGCGGCGGTGACGGCGGCGGCGGCAGCGGCAGCGGCGACGACAGTGATGAGTGCCGGAGACCGTGAGTTGACCGGAACTATTCCTGTGCTCTAGATACCATATGAGAAATAGAGAAGATTGGGAGAGAATATCCCCTTGTGTTAAATACACACATAGGGTTATCTATTTATAATAGAAGAAATATGGGCTAAGCCCAAAATACAAATGAGAAATAATAACTAACTAACTAAAAGATATAATATATCTAACAGAACCCATAATAGATGTGGGATATATAGAGAACTTGGGTACTTGGGCTAAAAGAACTAGTTGCTCACAAAACACCTCAAACACAACATCATGCAACAACAAACTCAACTCAATCTCAATCAAGTTAGATTACTCAATACCAGGTTCAAGAACCCCAACAAAGTGAGCCAACTACAATACCAATTTAGATGTCATAAGACCATATTAATGCCTATATTCGTGCTTATTTTGGGAGCCATCTAAATTGGATTTTCAATAGGAATTATGCACTTTATTTAGTTAGGACCTTATTATATTCTTTTGTGTTCTCTGTTGAACAACAACATTGTCTGTTCAATGAATATTGACATGAATATCTTGTGCATTTGAAGCACACTTTCTAATTTTAATGTATTGACATCAATATTATTGGAAGCACAATTTCTGAGTTTATTCTTAATTTGAATGTGATTTAAAGCACAGCATCACTTCATCAATATCACTTACAATGTATATTGAGAGCAAAATTTAAGATTTTTCATTCATTTAATAATAAACACAAATTACAATATACCCAACTTGGTCATGGCAACATGTCACTAATACAACACTTCATGGAATTTTAATCATAAGACAAACAAGGATGATGTTAATCAAACCCATAAAACATAGCATCCATATTAACAACTTCTCCCATTTCTGAAAAACCATAATTGATTTTTCTATAGTATTAATCTTTCTCCTTTGCCATGGAATAGTATTATCCCTTTCATCCACATTATCTTCATTGTGCTATTTAAAAATATTGCATCCTTGAAATTCTTCATTTTGACTCTGTATTTCAAAATGTCCAACAATAATCATTTCATTAATCACCAAGTTTTTTTTATCACAAATTAAAAATTAAAACTACTCAACAAACCTTATAATTAGGACATTCCCAAAATTGTTTCCACTCGTTCTTAACAGTTTTTGCCACTCTCAAGACAATAACCTCCCTACAATGGCATATTTGGGTTCCAATGAATCCTATAGATGAACCACCACGAGAGATCCCCCATGAACAAGACGAACAACACTAATTCAATGACATTTCCATGCGCAAGGACACAAGCACACTTCGTGGAATGGAAGAACCAACCCCAATGCACAACAACCAACCGTAACGAAAGAAGAGAAGACGAAGATTTCCTCAACCAACTCCCAAAGATGGAAGAAGACTTCATAAACCAAGGAAGAAGACTTCAGTTAGAACACCCACCTAGAAGCTCCTTGGAGTACAAACCTGACAACCACGTATAAGGTCTCCTTTCTAATCACAACACATTTAAATATTTATAATCTTTAAAAAAATTGTTTTTGCCACATTAACATACTCTTTTGTTACATCACCAAACATTTAACTTTATTTCTCAAAAATTAAAGGAATGAACTTGATTGATGCAAATTATATAAAACTAAATTAAGACTTTTATAAAAAGAAGAACTAAATTGAAACTTAAAAATGAATTTAGTGACTAAATAAACAATTAAATATTTATTTTTCAATTAAAATCAGTCCATTCTTTATTAAATTTTCAATGCAATTAAATTTTAAAATCTTAAAACCTTAGTCAATTATGAATGTGTCTATTCAAACTCAACCACCTAGTTGATAACTATTAAAGTTTCAACGTGATCACTTTTTAAAACAACTTTGACACAACCAAATAGTACAAATTTCTTGTCAACTAAGTTTGTCAACATATTTTAATTAATTAATATCATAGTTTAAACATTGAACTAGTTATATTATATAACTCGCTATATATGAAAACTTTTTTAACAGCAAAATATATTTTAATTAAATTTCAAAAAAATGTTGAAACCTATTTTAAGGAAACCTCCTTTGCTATTAACTTGTAGATAGTTTAAATAAAACTAAAGTAAAATATTTCAACAAATTTTAGATTTTTGTAGACATAAAAAAATATAAAAACAAAAGAAAGTATTTCATTAGTGATTTCCTACGGCATTAGAGATTCGTTATTAGTAAGACTTTTTTTTCTCTGATTTGTTTACATTTATATTATTTGTGACATTAGACGTTTATGTATTTTTTTTATGATTAAAATTTATTAAAAATGATAAGTTGTTTTTATATCTTATTTAATAGTTGTTTTATTTTTAAGTTTATTGAGATAATATTATTAAAATCAATAATTGAAGGATTGTTCTTAAGATATTGTAATGTTTATTTCAAAGTCTAAAACTTTCTTCACCGTTATGCTTCTTAGGCATATCGAATTTAAGGAAAAAAGTGTGTATTTAAATTAACTTTTACCTCACTCCAAAATTATGTGAATAGAATGACAAGGAGTGTTGATGTTATTTTTTTATTATTTATAATAAAAGAATTCACTTATTATATATGGATCTTCGTTTGAAAGATATTTGCAAGTATTTTAAAAACGATAGATATTTTAAAAAAACTATTTTATAAATTTTTAAAATAAAATTTAAATAAAATTAAAAAAATTTAAATTTAATGTAAATTAAATTTAATCTAATAAAATATAAATTAATTTTAGTTTTAATTAAATTAAATTTAATAAAATATAAATTAAATCTTAATGTTAATCTTTTACGGATACATGTAAATACAAATAATATCATATCACATCTAACTTCTTTATAAACAAATATTGAAATAATACTATCCGTACTCAAATAATTCATCAAAAATTTTATCCGCCATTCCTAATTATAATAAATCTACATTATAAAACTAAAGAAGTTTATATATTCATTATTAAGCTTTTTACATCAAATCTATTGAAATAATATCACTAGGTTATCACATAACAAATATTGTTTTCACTATTTTATTCTAAAAAAAACGTTTAAGAAGATTGAATCATATATATATATATATATATATATATATATATATATCTAAACTTCCATGTTGTACGAAAAGCACTAATTAGATTTTAAAATTTATGAGGTCTTATTAATTTAATTTTAAAAAAATAAAATTAATTATGATAATCAAGTTTAAAGGTTAAGATTTGTGAAACTAATTTACTATCAAATTTTTATTTAGAGATAATTTAACGCTAAAAAATTTAATATTAAATAAATAACAAATGGATATTTGCCCGAATTAAGAATCTCATATTCTAGAGGTGGGTGCCACCTAAGTCCACGTCATCTACCGATTTCCGTGTCTTCTTGGTCTACCGTCCAATCGTCTCTCACCAACCCATTCACGTTTTCTTGGTCACAAATGACGGAATATTCCAAAACTCCGTCACTTTCCAACCCAATGAAATCACTCTCACGTCACGTCGTTAAGTTTCTCTGCACACGTTACTGTTCCTCTCAAACGAATATATACATGAAAATGCTTCCGCATGTTTTTCTTTTGCTCCATTTTCCTTTCTTTCTCTCTCCCTTTCTTTTTCTCATACTTCTTCTCTCCATTCTCCCAACAAAATTTCTTTGTCATGGCGATTCCAATTCAGTTTCCCTTTCTGCTTCGGTTTTTCTTCCTATTTTCTCTCTGCTCCTTTTCCGTCTCTGATTCCGATTCTCCGAGTGCGCACCAGCACCATGTGTTTCCGCGGCCGCTGATAGTGGAGTACGCGGGGGTGGCGGAAGTGGCGGAGGAGGTACGCCTGCGGTGTGGCGCGTGGCGCGTGGCTGGGGAGGCGAACAACCTTGGCGAATGGAAGACGGTGCCGGAGGTGTGCGTGGAGTACGTGAAGGAGTACATGACGGGGAAAGGGTATTTGGTGGATCTGGAAATGGTGTCCAAGGAGGCGGAGGAGTATGCCAAGAGTGTGAAACTCAGTGACGATGGCAAAGACGCGTGGATTTTTGACATTGATGAGACCTTGCTCTCCAATCTTCCCTATTATGCCGCACATGGATATGGGTAATGGTTGTGCACTTTTGTTTCGTTTTACTCCAAAGTAAAGAAAAAGTAGGTAAATTTGATATTGTGGACATGATCTCAGTTTGGATAAACTTCTTTGTTAATATTAACTTTCTTTTTTAAATAAGAAAAAAATTAAAGGTGATCTAGAGTTTTTTTATTAGCTTATGTATACACCTGTTTTGAGTAAACTTTTTTTAAAAATTGATTTTTAATTTATGAATAAATCAATTTTAATTTGTGGTTATCTTCCTTTTTTTTTTTCTTTTGTTGTGATTGATTTTTTAATAGACTTTGATACTAAGTTTGTTCTTGGGTAAACACTTGAAAAATGTAAGTTACCAAAACTTAGATCTTTGATTGTACTAAAATTGAAAAATGTTCTTGAAAGTATAATTTATTTATCACATTAGCTCTGTTATTAAAAAAACTATTGCCATTTTTCTTCTTTGGATTTAACCACTTGTTATCACTTTCGTATCTGAAAGAATTTTCAAAATTTTAATTAACTCCTAATTTCAGGTACTAATTGTCATGAAAGTAAGGGTTAGTGTAAGGACCAAAACGCCTATAGTATTCAAATGCATCTCTCTTGTTCACTTTTGTTATTTCTCTTTTTGTTTGTTAGAAGAGATGTGATACACGTATAATAATTCATATAACAATTTGTGCAACATTTTTTTTGTCTATCTCCATTACATTATTTGTTACATATCATGTTTCTCTGCTTTTCACTCTTTCTTTCTCTTAGTTGTACAAAATGCTTACGATTTATCGTTCAAATAACATTTCTTGTGTTTTAATGTGCTTGCAGGCTTGAGGTTTTTGACCATGAGAAGTTTAACGATTGGGTGGAGACCGGTGGAGCTCCAGCCATAGAACCCAGTTTAAAGCTCTATGAAGATGTTCTGAATCTGGGATTCAAGATTATTCTGCTGACTGGACGGAGTGAAAGACACAGGAGTGTTACTGTTGATAATTTGGTCAATGCTGGGTTTAAGGAATGGGACCAGCTCATATTAAGGTAATTCCTAAATCATATTTGCTAGGTTTAGGACAGCAAATGATGTATGTTTTTTAAGTACATTAAAAAAATGCGGAAAGATTCTGAGTATGTTCTATAATCCATTCTGTTTTAAATATCTTGGATCTTTCATTCAAGCCAGGTGGTCGAAATTTAGAAAGCCTCAGGTATCAATGTGTGATCATGACTAAAAGGTTCCTCCAAGCATAAAGATAACTAATGCAGGACAGCGGTGCATAGTTGTAGAGAAGGCCAAATGGAGGAAGAATCTTATTAACAATCTTCTAAACTTTAAATTGAGCTTGCATATAGATTTCAAGCAGCCTTGCCTAGTCAATGGCGATAGATGAACATAATTTAGTTTTTATAAAATTAGTTTTGCTCATTAGCAACATACAGTTGAAGTACTTCTACAGTTCTACTATAGAAGAATTTTAGGAATCACGAGAGCACATGATAAGGTCACATAGAATTTCCTAATAACCTGCATTTTTATTTTCAAATGACATTGCCCCTTGTTAGATATGTGTTGACAAAACTCAACAGTGTTGTATTGTACTTGTCTAGTCCGTGAAGTTGATCCTAACTCCTAAGCCAGTGAGAGAAGACTTCGGTAGTTGTTATTTTATGCTGCAGTAATTGACAAGATTCTATGCTCCTTCCTTGCCTCTGCTCTCCCTGGTTTCAATATACCTAGTGTTTCTCCAGTTGGCATTGCTTTTGGTTTCTTGAGTTCATTTGCATACTCCACATAAAATCCAAGCCAACTTGTCGGCATCAATATTGGCATATCTTGTTAATGACTAGATTCTGTCGTTAGATAGCATTACAGAAAACTATTGAATTGCTATTGTTTTTGAGTTAGATGATGATATGTTTGTCTTCTTAATATCTTATCAATGATAAAATTTATTAATTCATTGATGGTCTCTAACGTTTTAAGTAAAACAATTTGTCTCCTAGCCAAATTATCTAATGTTTCTCTTCCTATTTGTGTTTCGTACATATTATATTTTTGGGCCGGATGCTGACAATACAAATGTTATCTCTGTTAGAAAGCATTATAGGTTTTGAAACTCTTTCATATATTATGCTTTTTATAAAGGAATGTGCACAAATGTGGCAAGTCTTGTGCTTCTTTTTCTCTTCAACATTTCATGATATATGCTCCTTATTCTCTTTGTTGTATCTGTAAATTCTTTAAGGTTTGCCTTCATGTAGATTTTTTGGATTAGGCCTTCACTGATGTAGTTAATAAATTAACTTGCTATTATGAAATGAAGAAATACGAACAAAAGAATAATTTAACGCATTACACACCCTTATTTCCTTTCATAATTTATTTTCTTTTCAACAATTCCAGACTCCAACCTCTTGGTAGTTAAAGTGGACTGATTTACTCAATTTTGATGGATAAATTGTTAGGATACCTGGAATTTAACCCCATATAGTATAATTTTGAACCTCATATAGAGCAAGTTGGGTGAATATATCCTAATTAAATCTTAATCATAGGATTCAATTAATTTACGCTCTTAACAAACGATTGCAAATGGAGATTACATGCCCCAAACACCATCATGGTTCTATATAATGTAGACAGTTTATAGGGTACAAAAGGTAATGATGTACTTGATGGTTGTCTATTACCAGTAATAATTATATCATAGTCCACACGTATTCTGGAGTTTTGTTCTTCTTATCTTGGCAGTGGCAATAGTCAATTATACGAAGGAATATCTGGTTGTAGCCCTATTTCTTTTATGGTTGTTTATATTCAAAGAATCTAACATCTTTTCTGCTTTTCTGCTATCATCATATTATGTTTATGTCATTAATTTTGACTAATTAGTCAATTCACTCCCTTTCTTTCACTGTTTCTTTTCTGCAACTTCTGTGTTATATCTGCAAGGTAAAAGCTTCTACCTGAGAAGTTTTCTTTGTACATGCAATCGTGTACAGTTTTAGGATGATCGTGCTTGTATTTTGCACTCTGAAGCTATTTATTTTATGCTGAATTTTGAACCTGTTATTTTATAATGTTCAGAAGTTCAGCTGATCAAGGGAAACGAGCTGTACTCTTCAAATCAGAGAAGAGGAATGAGATGGAGAAAGATGGATACAGGATTCTTGGAAACTCTGGTGACCAGTGGAGCGATTTATTAGGTTCTTCACTGTCTGTTAGATCCTTCAAGCTTCCAAATCCCATGTATTACATCCCTTAGTAACCCTCATTTATTTGCAAATATCTGCTATCTGAACTGTACATAACCAGAGTGACTCGATTCATATCTTGAATATCATTGCAAATAGTTCCTACACTATCTCAATTAAACTTGTATTAAAAACTCATAATATTTGTATTTATACACTAGGGCGTGCTTGACAATTCCAAACAAAACCTAAATACTTAAAACCTGAGGAATATACACAAGCTAATACAATTGAGTCATGAACCATTACTTGGTATAGCCTTGAATTATATATTTAATTCCTTGAAAACCAAGAATTTGATATCTTAATATATTATATTCCAGACTCTGAGACTAATACTTTACTGAATTAGATTTTGTTTTTCCGGCCAAGTGTTTGCATATGCAAAGTTGGGAATTGGACTGTCAATTGTGCTGTATTTTATTGGTTTCTTCTTTTACTATACAATCAATCCATGAGTTAAAAATAAACACAATCCAACCTAATCTAAAATGGTTCCGAATGGATACCTATTTCTTTTATTTTTATTAATCATCACATGTTTAATTTCGTCAATTATAAACATGAATTAATTCTCAATTTAGTATATCTAGTTACACAAATAGATTCATAGGACTTAGACAACTTAGTCGTATAAGAATATTAAGCAACTTCATAAATTTTATGTTTTGATTACGATAAAATGGATTAACTAAATAACCAATTAATTTTTTAAAAAACACTATTTTGCGTGTAGATAATTTGCTATTTAATTATTAATCTTTCTGTGCTAAAATAGATTTCTATACGCACATATTAGAAGTTCCTTAGCATAACATAATTTTTTCTATAACATCAAAAGATGGAGATTATTGCTTTAGTGGTTATATTCACTGATATAAAGATGCAATACATTCTTACAAGCATATTATTTTGGATTTTGGGTACAAGGTCAAGTCTTCACGTTAAACTAGTTGATTTTCAAGTTGTTATTCTCAAGACTTAAGAACAATAGATGTATAATTAATGTGTAATCTATTTCTTTACTTTGAACTATTATTTATATGCTTTGTGAGAGACTTTTGATTAAGGTTAGTCTAATTACAACTCAAATATGATTAATCGTGATTTAACCTTTAAGTGGGACAATTTTAGAGATAATCTGCTTTAGCTTGATCGATTGGTCTCTACAGTGTTTAGTCTGGTCTAATTCATCCAATGAAGGATTAACCTTTCGATTAATAGTTAACCGGACGAGTATAATATAGACATAATTTCATTTCTTTTTATGAGTTATTATTTTTATAATGAGAGAGTTATTGTAATACTTTTTAGTACTTGGAGTTATAGCTATGTTAAGAAACGACTTATTGTTTATCTTCTTCCTAGGAGTTTTTTCTAAGCTTCACCTTTTAATCTGTTACTCAAGCCAAAAGTAGATAGGTTATAATATAAAATACCTTGTTATAATTTTTATAATAATAAAGTGTTAAAGGATCTATTTTTCTTGCAATAGAAAGTTTATAGAATCAAAACACTATTTTACTCATCAATTTACACGTTAAAATTTGAAATGTAATTTCAAATTTGTGATTAATTCAATTAGATATATTCAAATATAAGAAAATTCAGTTCTGTCTATCTATAATACCATATTTCTTAATTAGGTATGATTAATGTAAAAGATAAATGAATAGCATAATAAATTAACGAGAGAATTGTCCACGCATAATTATATGGTTTAGATTTTACGTTTTTATTTGACAGTTGATGTAGTTATTTGTTTTTTATGTTTTAACCAAGTTACTTAGCTTTTAAGATCTCAGACTAAGTCTTTAGTGCTTAGAACATTTCCAATGAAAGGTTTCAAAAAAAATCTTCATGAATGAAAAAACCATTTTAATAATGCGAGTTTTATAAATATAATTATAGAAAGTTATTAATAAATATATATAAAAAAACCCTTTAAGTAAAAAGAGGAACTAATGTTTTATTGATAAGGAATTTTTTTAAAGAAAGTTTTTATTGAGTGATGCACTTAACTCCATGTTTAGAGACCGACCAAAAAACATGTATTGCAAGTTTCTTTTTGAATTGTTGTAAGCTATGGTTTGAGTTAAAGGCTGTCTAGAACTGAGTAGCTAACCTGAACCACCCTATAGTTGTGTTTGGCTAAAATAATGACTGAGTTCATTCAAAGTCCAATAAAGACTAATAATCTCTGAAAAAAATTTCACTTTATTTTCCTCTTTTCTTCTTTTATCTTTACTGAAAGAGCTGTTGTCACTATCCAGAGCCACCCTTCAATAAAGAGTGCATTAATGGATACCTCTTCCTTCACACTTTGATCTTTTAGGACCACTCTATGCTGCCATGCCCTCTTTTCTCAATCTAACATTTTGGGCATTCAGTTATGTATCTCAAAGTTGGTAGGGAAAAAGTTACTCCATTTAGATATTTCATAGCTTAGTAATTGTGGACTGTTGAAATGGAACCATCTTTTGCAGGTACAGTAAGATACTTTCTTTCCCTTTAGTACTTCTATCTTTATTTTACTCACACTTTGCTTTTCACAGATCTTATGTCATATTTTATCTCCTGCATTTAGATAATATTATTCAATATAGATAAATACTTAGATTGTTAAAGACCAATCACGTTCAATTTCTTTATTATTAATGGAGTTCAAATAAATTTAATGGAATTAAATAATTTTATATTAAGACTATAATTTTTTTTCTTATTGTACTAAAATCAAAATATACTAATATAAAATAAAAAATACTAATATTTATGGCATAAAGATATAGAAAATCACATTTAAAAAGTAACAGTGATTTAAAAATTATTAAGATTCGATTATTTTAATATTAAATGGTTTTAATATAAATAGTTTAGTCATTAACGAGTTTATTATTTTAAAACACATAATATTTTTATAAAACACTTTTTTAGAGTTTTCTAAGTTTTCTTTAAGAGTTCTTATTCTTTGTTCGTCTAATTGAAGAATCGAGACTGTATGATTAATTCATGTGGCTAGTTTTTCAATTTGGATCAATCAATTTCTTCGTTTGAGTAAGTTGAGTTTCAACCATTTATCTTGATTTTTTCGTGTATCTATTGCATATGGGTCACGTTTAACTTGTATGTGTCTTTTGTAATACCCAAAAATTAAACATCTCACACACAAATTATTTCATTAATAATAAAAACATCGTACAATATTACAATCATCCATTTATGAGTAACATAGTTCACACTAGAAATACATTATTTTTTTTATTTTATTTTTAGACTACTCTTCCTTTTTATGCTACTTCCTCCTTCACTTGTATTGGTTCGGACGTCGTTCCGTCATCTGCTCCCGTATAACATAAACGTTATACGATCATCGCAAAAATAAGATTTTCCGGCACAAACAAACAAGTAAGGGTGAGCTACCATGCAAAATTCAAAGAAAAGCATTACACTATTATTATACGTAATACATTCACCATAAATTCTTATAAGATGCAATTATCATACTAGACTCTATTATCCGGATATAATGTTGATGGAAGTCTCAAGTGGTCATGCACTTGTGGTGACATCTATAACACAGTTATGGCCAAATATAATATATCACATCACCCACAAGGTTAGTCCATTAACGTCTATGAATATAGACTAGGACCTCCTACTACTATCACCATATAACACATCCTTCTCTAATTGAGACTGGACAATTATTAGAGTTTTAGAATAACCACCAACAACAGGACCCTCAACATCAACATATACACTAATACCATACCATTATAGAGTCTCTCCCCGAGACTCATACTATATTTCAAATGCATAATTTCATATCAAACATCATAAAATACATTGATAATAGTATTCATACAAGATAATTATAAACAAATTAACAATCATAAAATATTACTATAATTGGTCAGACAAGAATCAAGCATTTGACAATCATAAAAAAATAGTCTTAATATAAAAATTCTTGGGGAAACAAGAAGTTGAATCTGGCAGAGCTGGTTAGACAACTTCTCATCCTTCCAAAAATACAATATAAATAAATAAGGAAAACAAAAAAAGACTGCGGAAACAAGAAGTTGAATCTGGCAGAGCCGGTTAGATAACTTCTCATCCTTCCAAAAATACAATATAAATAAATAAGGAAAGCAATAAAAAGTTTGGGAAAACAAGAAGTTGAATCTGCCAGAGCCGGTTAGACAACTTCTCATCCTTCCAAAAATACAATATAAATAAATAAGGAAAGCCGTAAATAGTTTGGGGAAACAAAAAGTTGAATCTGGCAAGGCCGGTTAGACAACTTCTCATCCTTCCAAAAATACAATATAAATAAATAAGGAAAGCCGTAAAAAGTTTGGGGAAACAAGAAGTTGAATCTGGCAAGGCCGGTTAGACAACTTCTCATCCTTCCAAAAATACAATATAAATAAATAAGGAAAGCCGTAAAAAGTTTGGGGAAACAAGAAGTTGAATCTGAAAGAGCCGGTTAGACAATTTCTCATCCTTCCAACAATACAAAAGAAGCAACTAATAACATACAAATAACATAACATAATCAATATCACATTTTACAACTATCAAACTTGGATCTCCTTACAGTTGAATGCCACCCATTCATGGCTGCGCGACCATTTTTGCGAGTGGTTTGGCATTGAGCAGTGACTTTGTATCGTTGAGCACCAATGTAGTTTTCTGGTTTTAGTTTGAATAGGTTGCTCTAAATCTTATGCATGCTTATGATGTAAATTATAATGCTTATGGAAATGTTATATGGGTGTGAGTATGAATGAAGTATGTGGTGAAGATAATTTCAAGCAAAAGTTATTCTAATGGTTTCAAGTAATGTATATATCGATGTAGGGATCCCGTATTGGGAGTTATCATAACACTCTAATAACCATGTAATTTCAAGTAAAGAAGAGTGGGGTATGTGTTGAGAGAAACATAAGGTCCTAGTCTAGGGGCTTTACTTGGCCATAGATGGTTGACAAACTAACTTTGTGAGTGGTAGCTTGGATAGGCAAGTTGTTCCACCACCACAAGTATATAACTCCTAAAGTTTGACATCGATACATGTATCTAGATGATTAGTGATCATATTTAGAATGAATGATTGAATGCCTTTTATATATATATATATATATATATATATATATAGATATAGATATATAGATATCTATATATATATCTATATATATATATATATATGAGATATATATGAGTTAACATCTATGTTTGTGTTGTATGATAACTCTTTAGGTACATTAACTTACTCTTTCTTTTTTGTTATTTGTTTGTGTTTTTCTTGTTTGCAATGATCACATTAATGGTGGGAGTAGATGAAGATGTTCCCGTTAATCCAGCTAGTGTAAAACGGGAGTGGTGATGAAGCTTAGAAGTAGGTAGTTTTGGTTTCTTGTTTTATTAGTTTTGGAAATAGTATTATGCTTTTTATTCGGTGTAATACTACTTTTATGTGTATATGACTATATGCATATTAATGTTATGGTTATGTTTGAGATGACTATAATATAGTCTTATGTACATATTTTATTTTATTTTTGTCTATTCTTTCATTGTTTTTATGTGTGATGTCTGTTTTCGTAGTTATATACTATTAAAATACGATGTTACATGTTGGGTTGAACATATTATTTACTTTTTTTTCTTAATTGGTTTGAAAATATAATTTTCACTATACCAAAATTTCACTTAATTATTTTAACTTTAGACACTCTTATAGCTAAAGATATGGAGAGATTTTCCATTAGAAGCATTCAATTTGTGTGTTATTTATAATGATGGTTTAGAGATATATTTATAGACCTTAAAATTGTTAATATCTATTTCTTTTATTTAGAAAAAATGGATATTATTAAATAAGATGAAATAAAGTAAGATTTGTTACCATGAGTGTTGGACGCAAATACTAAGATTAGAATGTCATACTAAAGGAATTTTGGATTATTTGAAAAGAGAATATGAAAACGAGAATATTTGAGACATGAAAGTTTTAAGTTTGATATAGGAGTTTGAGTTGCAAAGGATGAAAGATGTTGGGGAAATTAAGGAATACTCAAACAAATTATTGGGTATTGCTAACAAGATAAAATTATTAGAAAATGAGTTTCCAGATTCTAGACTCAATGAAAAAAATTTGGTGACAATGCCGAAGAGATACAAAGCATTTAATGCTTCACTGGAAAATACAAAAGATTTATCTATAATTACTTTGACAAAAGTTATATATGTCTTGCAAGCACAAGAGAAACAAAGATTAATGAGAGACGATAATGCGGTTGAAAGTGCTTTACTTCATACTGGGATGCAAAATGAACAAAAACAACAATCCACATGTTTTTACATCTTACTCGTATTGCAAGAAAAATAATCATCAATCCAACCGATGTTGGTGGATGCTAGATGCAAAATACAAAAAATGTGAAAAAGGTATACAAATCTCAAGAATATGAAGAAGATGTCAATATTATAAAGCACAAAGCAGAAGAGAAACTACTTACACAATATTTGCTTTGAATTTGATTAAAGAAGAATTGACTACAAATGATATAAAATAAAGATAAAAAATAAAAAATAAACATCTCTTGAAGAAATTTGAAATTCAAGTTGAGAAATTAGATGAAAACTCATGTTATAATCAAAAGTCCAATGTCACTATTATAAAATTTACTATAGTAGAAAAAAAATATAATAAAAAATTAATGTCAAATTAAAAGAGAATGAGAAAAAAAATGAGAAAAACAGAAGGAGAAAATCAAAAGAAAATAATCAAATTTAAAAATACGAAATTCAAATAAACATGAAGGAGAAACGTGTAGAATATTTACTTAATATATTTTTTATTTAAATTAGTTTTTAAAAATCTTCTAATTTAAAAATATTTTCGTATAAAGATAAAAAATATATTTAATTATTATTTAAATTTAAAAAATTAAGATTGAAATATTATAGAAATTTAATATTATATTACAATTTTCTTTATATATAAAATAATAAATAAAATAAAATAACAAGTTTCATAAAATAATCTACCTATAAATTTGTAGTTTTTAATTTATTTTATTAAAAGATACAATTATATATATTATAAACAAGGATGGGGAGTGTATTAACATACTTTTATGGATGGAAGTGGCAGAACCAAAAGACGTGTCAGAGTTTTACTGTTTTTAGGAATTAATTTCTCATATTTTAAATTGATTAATAATTCCTAAATCAAGAAGAAATATTATTTTTTATAACTAATCAAGATCTTAAAAACATGATATGCAACATTAATTACCCTTTACTTTTTAATTTATTTTTTTTCTGTTTTCTCATATAAAAGGTTGCAGTCATTTGAGACCAAAGGAATACTTAAGTGGATGCCGTTTTTATCGTTTTTGTTGTCATCTACTTAACCGCAATCAGCGCAACATCGGAACTAAATTATCATTCCAATTAAAAGTAATAATCACCGATTTCAATTTCAAATATGAACAACTACCTTTAAAGATTTATTTTAAAAATTGGTATTTTTATAAGTCATATTTTTTACAAAAATTCTTATTAATTATATTCCAATAAGACAATAATAGTATTTTTAATAATAACTTTATTGTATTTTTACAAATATTATAATTAGGAAATACAAATAAATCTGAATACTAGTATTCTTTAAATTGACCTTGATATTGATGAAGAATATTTAGATTAATTGAACATGTGAGTGTATGTATTTGTTTATGTTTGTGTTTATGAATGTTCTATCATTTTTTATATACTATTTACTTTTTCTTCATTAGTGATGTTTCTTTTTATCTTCTATTGCCCCATGATAAATCACAAGTTATGCATAAGTTATCTCATAGAAAGGGAAACCCTAAGAAAGAAGAGATATGAAAGGAAGAAAGGAACAAGAATAAAAGAGAAAGAAAGAGAAGAAAAATGAAACACACTACAAAAATACCAAAAGGACAATCACAGAAAATAAAAGAGAGAAACAAGGAAAGGAGAACAAAAAAATAGTCACATTTTCTATAGTAAATAATATCAATGGAGGAAAACAAAAATAGTCACATTTTCTAGTTAATGGAACAGCAACATCAACTACTTTTTGGCTTTTAGATTTTAAGGTTGGATAACATATTTCATTAAAAACCGTAACACAATCACATGTCTAGTCAAGCTTACATTTTTATGCTGTTAACAGGTGAGCCAACATTGTAACTAAAATATACACAATCACCATTTATTATTTTTAATAAATTATTTACTATAACTAATATTAAATTATCGATAAAATTTTATTGATGTTCTATATGATAAAATAATATTAACTAATAGAAAAATTCATTAATAAAACAAAATTTATCAATAAATTTTATTAAAAAAATTTAAAATTTTAATTATTATGTGTATTTTCACTGGTAAAATGTGTTGGTAATATTTATTATAAGTTATAATTTTTTGTTATTAATTGTCAATAAAATTTGTTTGTAATTTATAATATTTATTATTGATGGCTATTTCTATCGATAAATTTTATTAATAAAATAAATATTAAAATTTTTGTTATGGGTTTGATCATGTCATAATAAAATTTATTGGTAAATTTGTCACTAATAGATTTTTTTTTAAAATTTGTTGATATATTTGTTCGTGATGAATTCTTTTAAACTTTGTTAATAAATTTGTCAGATTTTTGTTTTAAAATATGTTGGTAAATGAATTTTTATTTAAATTCATAAGTAATCTCATTAATAAATTTGTTAGTAAAATAAATGTCAATTCTTTTACCAAATTTAACAAAATATTTGTTATAAATTAATTGGAGATAAGTGGTGAAAGGAAGAGAAGGAGAAATAGGAAACAATAACTGTCAAAACATTAAATTTCCCATCTTAGTGGAAAACGTGTGTTTGTAAGAGGGGAATGAGACTTAGGAAGTGGAAGACAGGTGGCTGCAGGAGAGTGGACGATTGGTTTGCTGAGGGAATATATAAGCTAAAATTTTAAAAGTTGGTTCCACTTTTTGCATGTAATCTTCTCCTCCAAACCTTCTGAACTCGTTTCTCCTTCTTCTCTCTAACTTCTCTCTAAAATTATCATCTTTTTCTCTATTAATTCTCACGTTTTCTTCTATCTTATCATCCATCAGAGTGTATGTAAGGTTGCTGGTGGCAAGGATCCTCCTTTCAACCGATCGTTTAGTGGTTTGAACTAGTAGGTTCTTTTAATTCTAAGAAAATCTAGTTTTTGGGCACATGCAAGTTTAGTTTCTGGTTACATGTTGTTGTCTTATTCTTTTCCTTCAAATCTGATCATATTTCTGGTCCCTAGGTTGGTTCGTTTCTTTAAACAGTGAATCTTGGCTGTTGAGTGTTGGTCGTGGTGTAAAGTTGGTATTGTGAGCGATCGGTCTGTTAAGAGGTAAGGAAAGCTATTAAATTTAATTATGCATGTGATGATTTTGTGTATGTATGGAATGAATTGATTGATGATTTGTATATGAGTGTATGAAATGTATGTTTCTGGGTTTTGGGTGGTTCTGGATAAGTCTATAAGGATTCTGCAAAATTATGTAGAATAGTTGGATGTTCGGTCTCAACCGTATGGTTATGGTCAGGGAATAAGTTATTAATAGAGTTAACATTTTAGCCTTACCAGGGTATAATCGTTCGATTTATAGGAAGTGATTAATATATCACGTGTTGATGGTTATATACCTTTATAATCAGTCTTATTGGATTAGGTATTTTAGTTTGTGATAGCTCATATATTACTATTAGTAGACTTCGTACTTGGACTAGGCTTAAATTACGTTCGTTTATGATCAGATACAAGTTTATGGGTATTTCAGCCAAAATGTCTTAACGTTCGGTTTCCTTAAAAGTACTAGGTTTGATGAATAGTTTCTAGGAGTAATTATAAGTGTTCGGTAGAAGCTCTAGGCGTTCGGTTTTGTGAAATAAGTGAAATACCGTTCGGTCTTACACCAAGGATTAGTAGTTATAAGTGCTCCATATAAGCTCTAAGCATTCGGTTTTGTCAGATAGTGAAATAGCGTTTGTTCTTGTTTTGAATATAATAGAATATCGTTCGTTATTACTTTGAGGATATTGAAATACCGTTCGTTCGAGTATTGAGGATAGTTAAATATGGTTCAGTCTTATATTAAGTATTTGGTTTAATTAGAGTGTTCTATTCTTAAGCTGTGTTCGGCTCATGTCAAAGTCATATCTATTAAATAAACGTTCGGTTATATTCGTCTGTTGTTTAGATCCTTTCTATTCTTTGGTAACTGAGGGTGGTGTTATTTGAGCATTCGATCTTCTTATATGAAATGTGGTTTGATCTTTCAATGCTGATGTTATGGATTGGTGCTGGTTGCTTATTTATAACAATGATCTATTATGTATGGGAAGTATTATTGGTATTCAAGTAAAAGTTTATGTTTCAAGTAATGTGGAAGAGAATTCCGGGAAGGAATGTCTCAGTGTAAGGATAATGTTGTGGTAAAGTATGAATACGGATAGTGAAATTCACGGAGTTTATCCTAATATTCTCATGATTACCAGTTCTTAAGTAGAGATGTGTAAGTCATTGTGTGAGAGTGGCAGGAGGTCCTAGCCCATAGGTTCTTGGGTAAGTTATAGCGGACTAACCTCGGGTGGCAGCTTATGGTTTTCCAGTTACTACACCACCCGAGTGCACGAACGGCCTCAAGCTACGTATTCATACAATCCGGATGGTAAAGTCAAGTGTCAGTCGTACGTGAATTATAATATTCAAGTTATGTGTGATATCTACGTTGGCTCTTGTATGTTATATCGTTCGATCTGTAATGATCTATAGTTTTATTTCATGTATGAATGCATGCTTTATTGAATTATAGTAGCTTACCCTTATTTTATGTTTTTATCCATGTTGCTGTTCGATTTTCTATTGCAATGATCATCCTCGTTGGATGTGAGCAGAATGGGAAGGGCTTACGTTGGAACAAGAGCTAGACAGTGAGACTCCTACTGAATAGGAGATGATCGTTCAGTCATATAGTATAGTTAGTTTTGGTGAATCGACGTTCACTAATTTTTTTCTGTAAATATAACCATTCGATTATATGATGAACGTTCGATAGTAGTATAAGAAGTTCTTGTAAAGTTCGAAAAATTTTATGGTTATTTTTTTAATAACTGTAAGTTTGACTTTCTTATTGTAGTAACTGTTCTATCATATTATTAAATGTTGACACCTGTATATAGTTCTGTGCTATATTTTTTGGGATGTTACAATAACAAAAGTAGCGAAAGTTTTGCTGGTAGCAATGAAGGATGAGGAGAGGAGAAGGAAGAAAATGAGGAAGAGGAGGAGGAGGAGAAGTTAGAGGTGACGAACATGGATGTGGACATGGTGGAGACAACAATACTCAATTAGGAGGAGGAAAAAGAAAAAGAAAAAGAAGAAAGGAAAAAAAGATAAGAAGGAAGAAGAATATCAAATCTTGATAATTACCATTGTATTTTTATCAACAATCAAAATTTATCTGTAATTACTGGAGAATTTTGGTCATTGGTAATTATCGACAAACATTCCTATCCATAGACAAAATTTATTGACAAACATTTTACCAACAAATATTTTGCCATTAGTAAGTCGTCGACAATTTTGATTCAACAACTGATTTTGATGATTATTGATAGATTTTGGTACTTGATAAATCCATTTTTTCTTGTACTAGTTGAGACCTAGTGCAATCTAATATTCAAATCTCCACTATGAATTATGAAATATGGATGATTGGATCACTTTTGAAATAGTATAATTATACATTAGATATGTTTAAAATTAATAAACTACTATAAAACAACAATCACACATGGTAATGCAAGGAAGATCATATGTAGGTGATATATATCACTTACAAATCAAACAACCCAAACTATATTAAAAAGATACCATTAATAATAAAAAATTAACTCATTAAATAATATGTCAATACTAAGGAAATCAAACACCAAGCACGAGCACAAGTAAAGTAAGAAGTCCACATGAGCAATTCAATGCCGAACAACCCATAATTCACCCACAAACGACAAAACTAGAATATACAAATTAGCCAACACAATTAAAATAATTTCAGATTAACCTAGATTCTTGTGGAGCACAAGAACAACGAGAACAATCCAAAAGAGCGAATTTTCAATTTTTTCTATTAACCATAATCATACATCATCAATGAATCCCCTCAATGAATAAAACAAAAAGATATGAAGAAAATCTTACCTCAATGCCCAATGAGGATAGACAAGCGATGCCTCCACCAAAAGTCATATACATTTTCTTTCTCTAGCTTCGAGTTGGCTTTTTGAACGCAAATTAGTATTGAGAAGTAGGGTTTAGGTAAATACAAATTTTGGAACACAAATTTTAGGTAAGAATTGAGGTTGAGAATGACTAATTTGAGGAAAACCTAATTCCTGAAATGGAGAAAACATTGTTGTTGAAATGAAGAATGAATGAGGGAAAACCATGTCCACGGAATGAGGAATGTTCATTTCAATTTTCCCACTCAATTATTGACAAAATCAATTCATTAACAAATAATACTTTCTCAACTAATTTATAACAAATAATTATTACAACCTTATCGACATATATTATAAATAAATATTTTATTGACAAC
This sequence comes from Vigna nakashimae, assembly GCA_034642375.1. NCBI lineage: Eukaryota > Viridiplantae > Streptophyta > Magnoliopsida > Fabales > Fabaceae > Vigna > Vigna nakashimae. The sequence continues at coordinate 11,673,282 of CM067763.1, forward strand.
ATCAAAATTTACTTTATCAACAAATATATCTATCAATAAATAAAATGTTAATATTTATTATAGTTTTCCGTCAATAATATCATATTAACGATGAATTTGGATTTCTCGATAATCCTTTGTTAATAAATTCAATTAAAATTTTTTAGTTTATTTATGACAATTCTTCATGTGTCAATTCACTACATTATCCTTACACATTTTAATTAAATTTGTTTTGACGAAGGTTAATTATTAGTATTATGTTAATATTTGAATTGACTTATTAAATATTTTGTGTTTTATGAATGACAATCGTTTACACCCTTTATATGTTTTAAAACATATAAATTAAAGATAATTAATAACTTATACCTAAAAAGGTAATATATAATTGAATATATTATTTTCCCATTATAGTTATTGTAAATTTTTTTAAAATAATACCAACATTTAGACATCATCTAAAAGTTATTAAAATAATATCTTCATAATGAAAAATATTTGAACAAGTCTTTTGCGGATTGTTGTCATATTTAAAATATTAAGTAATAATAAAATTATTTATTTTTGTATGCAAAGTATAGTATTATAGTGAAATAGTTTAAATGTATAATACTATACGTATTATAGTAGTAATAAAAATACTTACATATATATTTTAATTATGTTGTTGCAATGTTGGATTTCTTAACTTATATTTATCATTCCGCAAGAGAAAGACTTATTCATTGTATTTTTTTCTATAACATATTCAGGATTCCTTTTTTTTCTTTTTAATTTTTATGTTCAATTAACATAACCTTAGGCACTTCAATTAATATTTACATGATTCTAAAATAATTTAGAAGTTTGAATCAATTGTTAAGATTCATACATATTATACTGCATTATCATTTATATATGAGTGTGAAAAATAATTTCATTTAAATTCTTTTATCATTACATTATACGTAGACAAACATGCACATAATATGTATATCAGAATCATCATTATTGTTTTTATACAAAAAGTATTAGTTTTAAAATTGATAATAATCATATCATATTTATATCTGTACTGTTTTATGGATAATTATTTTGATTGAGAAATGTGCATTTAATAAATAAATACATTTACTGAACAACAATATTATCCCTTTCACGCATGCTTGTCTGATAGAAAAATGAATGATACACTTTGAGTATGTTAGTTTAAAATCACTTTCATACACCAATAATTCAATCTCACAAATCTATCGATTATCTTCGTTAAGATTCCAAATCTCTGTCATTCCAACACACAAATGATATACTAGTGGAGACAAAGTTTTTATTGTCGGTGAAGTTAAAATGTTATTATTGGTAATTGTTTGAGGATAATTTATTTTAATAGAAATTTTAAGATATATAATTTGGATAAAAAATAGATTTAGAAATTTTTAGATTACTTGGTTATTTTAAAATATAGAATTCTATATTGTATTTATCAAAATAAGAATTTCTTTTCTCATATTTAATATTTTTCTCAATTTTATATTTTCTTTACTTTTCTTGATTCAATATTGGTTGAGGCGTTTTAATTAGTTGGAAGTCATGAGCTTGATCTCCCGTTAAGGTCTTAACATAATTTCTTTAACTATTATCCATATTAGTTTCAAGTTATCATAGGTATTTTTCAACTAATTTCTTTAGTGTTATATATATATATATATATATATATATATATATATATATATATATATATTTTGTTTTTGAGATTGGGTTGAGTGTAAGTGAAATGTATTGGGTATAAATTGAGCGTGAATAGAACTCACCCGACTTTCGGTCCTGATTTTGTATTTATAATTTACCTCATGGATCCTGAGCTGATACAAGCCCATTAAAATATAAACAGAATAAGATATAAACAGATTACCTGAAAATCTGGTTGGTTTATCAATATCTTTAATTAGATATTCTTTGATTTTAGCACATGCTGGACTATTTGTCCAATAATAGCTTAAGCGTTGGTCCAATTGCGGTCCAATCTTTGACCCGGTTAATCGTAACAGATGGACCTAACGGCCCTGACTGGATGAACCGAATGGTGTTGAATGTTGACCGTTCGGTCTACCCTAGGTACGATACATATGCCCCCAAGTCCGAGTTAATCGTTCGGCTTTTAGCCGTAGTTAACTATAGGACTTATGAATTTGAGGGAGGCTGTTTTTAGTCGTTGTTCACCTGTGGCGGGATTTTTTGAGTTCTCCTTACGAACCTTGCCATGTGCCGAGGGTAAATGATGGGAGTCCTTTTTAGAACTTTTTCCCATTTGTTATGAGGGAAAATAACAACTGAATATGAACTGTCAAAAGAATGTAAACCACTAGACTAACCCATTTTATAAGGTCGAATAGCCAAGTAGGGGAGACCGCTCGGTTAAAGATGCTTGAATGAGAGTAATTGTTCCTCAGCTCTTTGTTTTTTGCCTAGGAGTTCCTAAAGAACTTCCCAGTAGACGAGAGTGACCGTCCATGGCCCAAGAGTTCCTGAAGAACTTCTCAATAGGCGAGAGTGACCGTCCGTGGCCCATGAGTTCCTAGAGAACTTCCCAGTATACGAGAGTGACCGTCCGTGGCCCACGAGTTCCTTAAGAACTTCCCAATGGACGTGAGTGATCGTCTGTGGCCTAAGAGTTCCTTAAGAACTTCCCAGTAGACGTTAATGACCTTCCGTGGCCCAGGAGTTCCTGGAGAATCTCCCAGTAGACGTGAGTGACCATCCGTGGCCCAAGAGTTCTTGAAGAACTTCCCAGTAGACGTGAGTGATCATCTGTGGCCTAGGAGTTCTTGAAGAACTTCTCAGTAGATGTGAGTGACCATCTGTGGCCCAAGAGTTCCTTAAGAACTTCCCAGTAGATGTTAATGACCATTCGTGGCCCAAGAGTTCCTGGAGAATCTCCCAGTAGACCTGAGTGAATGTCCGTGGCCCAGGAGTTCCTGAAGAATCTCCCAGTAGACGAAATTTGTAAGGCTGAGTGGCTAAATGCCTGAACACTTGACGCCATGGAGGACGAACAGTAGAGGCCGAGTGGCTAAATACCTGTGAGAGCTGATGGTCGGGTACTTGTGAGGCCAAACATCTGAATACCTGAATAGTTGAGGCCACGAAATGCCGAACAATAGAGGCCGAATGGCCGAGCATATGTGAGACCGGACGGCCGAGCACTTGTGAGGTCGGATGGCTGAGCACCTGTGAGGTCGGATGGCCGAGCGTTAGAGGCCGAATGACCGAGCATTTTTGAGGTTGGATGGTCGAGGGTTAGAGGCCGAATGGCCGAGCATCTGTGAGGTCGGATGGCTGAGCACCTGTGAGGCCGGATGGCCGAGCGTTAGAGGCCGAATGGCCGAACATCTGTGAGGTCAAATGGCTGAGCACCTATGAGGCCGGATGACCGAATACCTGAATACTTGAGGCCCCGAAAAGCTGAATAGTAGAGGCCAAGTGGCCGAATATTTGATAACTTTGTTTAAAAAAAAAATTGGTCGAGCATATTTGCTTCAACAAAACAAGTTTAAAGAGAAAATAATAAACGTTTTAATAAAACATGACAATAATGTTTAACTGAAGTAAAATTTGATATGATTCTCGTTTCCTAGTCTAGGGATAGTTTTTCCTTTGAGCCAATAAGTTCTTTTAGCAAGATGTCGAGTTTAAATAGTAGTTGTTTCTACTCCTCTGTCCATTTGAGGGGGAATGATGGGTGTGACTGTTAAGCTAGCAATATAGCATTCTCGGGATGTCCATTGATCCGTCCGTACAGTGCATATGGTACCCTTATCTGACGGGAATTTCAAGGCTAAATGTGGGGTGGAGATCACAGCTCCGAAAGCATTCAAACAAGGTCGTCCTAGTAGAGCGTTATATGGAGTATGAGCTTCTTCTAACCAGAATCTTATTCTGAATTCTTTCGCTTCTTTGTCCGTTCCAAGCCGAGTCCTCAAGTCTAAGTATCCTCGAGTATCAACTCTTTCTCCTATGAATCCCACAATTTGCTCATTAAATGGGCATATGGCGTCTTCAGACAAATCCATTTTTAAGAACGTCTTCCAATACAAGATGTTGACCGAGCTACCTTGATCGACTAACACAATGAGATATCTCGGCTGTAATGACCATAAGATCATCTTGATTCGGGTCAGAGGCATGGAAGTCCTCATTAGTGAAGGTAATTGGTGGTAGAGATCGAGGCTTTCTATCCACCATGTGAACGGTTTTGAGTCTCCTTAGGTGCCTTTTCCTTGCTGACGATGATGCTCCTCCTCCAACAAAACCTCTAGAAATGGTATTGAGGTACCTGTGAACCGATCGGTCACGTTCATGATTGCGATTGTGGCTACGGCTACGGCTGTGCCTACGTTCACGTTCGGTCTTTTGATGGGACCGTCCGGTTTCTCTAGTAGGACTTCTTGTTTGGATTCTTTCTTTTCTTATGAATTGCTGCAAATGGCCTCCTCGGATAAGCCTTTCTATTTCATCTTTCAGTATATTGCATTCTTCCGTAGTATGGCCGCGGTTCAGATGGAAATTGCAGCTCTTCCTCGCATCAGCGCTCTTGGGAGTGGCCTTTTCTCGGAGTGTGAGAAGTTCAACATTGAGAACTTCCTCGAGAACCTTAGCCCTTGGTGCATTAAGGGTGGTATAGTGATTAAATCTAGGGAGATGCATAGGATCCTTTTGAGGAGGATCCCCATTGAACGATCATTTTTCTTCTTTCTTATTTTCCCCAGAGGTTTCTTGCTGCTGATTTTTTCGGGATTGCCTTATATATCTTCAATACGAATAAACTCCGCCACCCTCTCTTGGAGCTCATCCATGGTTCTAGGGAGTTTGGCGTATAAATTTTTCGAAAAATATCTCGCTTTTAAGTAAGAAGGCAAGTTGCTGATGATGAAGGTATGATTGATATCCCTGACTCGTTGAGCGGTTTCGTTGTACCTTTTCATGAATGCTTTCGGAGATTCATCTTTCTCCTGTTTGGTATTTACCAACTTCGCGGGCGTGAACTCTTGTATCCGACTATATGCATATTGCCGCTCATAAAGGGTTTGTACAATGGAAAAGCAATCCATTATGTTTTGGGGAAGGGTGTTATACCATGTTAATGCTTCTCCCCTTAGCGATAGTGAAAAGGCTCTGCACAGGACTGGGTCACTGTTGAAGTAAAACACCATTGCATTGACGAATGCTCTCATATGATCATCTTGGTCGGTTGAGCCTTCATACTTGTCAAATGTGGGAGGAGCTTTCTCTGGCATGGCCGCCTGCATGATTGTTTTCGTGAAAGGCAGTAGGCCGGTCGGTCTAACAGTTTGCAACGGTGGGGGCGCTTGGCCATGTGGGTTACCGTTTGAATTGTCATTTGGGTTACCATTCGGATTGCCATTTGGGTTACCGTTCGGATTGCCATTTGGGTTTTCGTTTAGATTGGTGCGATGAGATCGGTCCTAACTAGGATGTGTTTCATTATTTTCGCCGTCATGACCCAGTTGGGCCGATGACACGGAGGGCTGCTTGGACTGTTGTTGACGGCTCTGTTCAGCCCTTAGCGTCACAATCTCTTCTTCACGCTTCAGTTGCATCTCCTACTGTGCTCGAATGTGCTTGCAGTTTTGCTTGCAATTGAGCTATCAAATCTCTGGTAGTCTGCTGCTAGTCCATGCTCCTCGTGGTCACCATCTGGGCTTCTTCTGTCTGCTCACGGCCCTACGATGGACGCCAAAATGTTTCTGCAAATATATCCGAGACCGAGAGACTAACCTGTTGACGTGTCTTTCCCGCTTTCGAATGCCTGGATCACCTTCCTTTCTTCAATCTGAACCACTTGGTCACCTTCAATCTATTATTGTTGCCCGATCGATCTCCTTCTGGACGAGGGGGGAGGTACCTGCAAAAGGCACTTCGACGCCCAAGTTAGGCATGTAATTTTATATTTGAGTATTTGAGAATGGGTTGAGTGTGAGTGAAACGTATTGGAGTATGAATTGAGCGTGAATAGAACGTACCTGGCTTTTGGCCTTGACTTTGTATTTATAATTCACCTCATGGATCCTGAGCTGATACAAGCCCAATAAAATATAAACAGAATAAGATATAAACAAATTACTTGAAAATCCGGTTGGTTGTTTATAACCTGTTTATCAATATCTTTAATTAGATATTCTTTGATTTTAGCACTTGCTGGACTATTGGCCCAATAATAGCTTAAGCGTTGCCCCAATTGAGGCCCAATCTTTGACCTGGTTAACGACCCTGAGTGGATGGACCGAACAATGCTTAATGCTGACCGTTCGGTCTACCCTAGGTACGATACATAGATACATACATATATACATATATATACATATATACATATATATATATATATATACACTTATATATATATATATATACATATATATATATATATATATATATATACACACATATATATATATATATATATATATATATATATACATATATATATATATACATATATATATATACACATACACACGTAGGTTGATGCTATATAATATGAAAAGTAGTCATTGCCACATATAATTGTCAAGTAACATCTCGAAATTGTAACTCTTTAAGCAAATGCTTAAGCCAAACAAGTTCACAAGTAGATGAGACCATAGATCTATACTTTGCTTCTGCACTAGATATTGTCATAACACTTTGTCTTTTTCTATATCAAAAGTAGGTCTTTTATCATAAGGAGATCTTGCCCAAGCAACATTTGAATAAAAAACAACTCTTATATGGTTATTGGAACCATATAACAATCATATTTCAGGGGATCCTTTAATGTACTTTAATATACAAATTATTGCATTCCAATAGTCTTCATAGGGGAATTAAGAAATATCTAAGTTTACTAAAATCTTTGGTCTGAAAATGGTGACCAAGATGTTGTTTCATTTGGGAGATGACACGATTGTCACTGCATGTAAGAACAATGTCATCAACATATATTATTGAGTAGACACATTCAACACTTGAGTGACGATAAAAGACTGAATGATCTGCTTCACACCGCTTCATATCAAATTGTTGAACAACACTACTAAATTTTCCAAACCAGACCCTAGGGATTGCTTTAGGCCATATAAAGATTTGCAAAGACGACATATCAATCTAGAACACCCCCCCCCCCTCCCTGAGCAACAAATCTAGGAAGTTTCTTTATATAAATCTCTTCCTGCAAATCTCCATTAAGAAACACATTTTTGACATCCATTTGATAAAGAGACCATTGTTGAAGAGTGGCCATGATTATAAATAAATGAACAAAAGGCATATTTACCATTAGAGAAAAAGTATCACTAATCCAACCCAAAAATTTGTGTGTAACCTTTGGCCATAAGATGATCTTTGAAGCGATCAATAGTACAATCAGAACCAACTTTGATAGAAAAAACCTATCTACAACTAACAACAAATTTCCTAAACGATAATGGATAAGCATTAAGTTCCACTATTTTGTAGAGCACTTAGTTTATCTAGCATGGCTTAACGCCAACAAAGATGGGCTAAGGTATTACTAACAAAATTTGGAATGGTCACAAAAGAAATAAATGAAAGATAAGTATATAAAGGTGAAGATAATCTATAATAAATTAAAGAAATATAATGTGGAGAGGGACTACAAGTAGAACATATACCTTGGTAGAGGGCAGTTGGGAGGTTAGACTCAATTGATGGAGTCGAAAAAGACACAATAGTTGACACTTGAATTGAATCACTTGGTGGTTGTTGAAGACAATGTCTATTTTTGTGATCAACCACCCTATTTTTTAAGGTGTATAAGCACATGAAGTTTGAGAGAGAATGCCATGAGCAACCATAAATTGTTTGAAAGAGTGGAAAATATTTTCACGATCATTATCACTTCGCAAAGTTTGAATAGAAACACTAAACTGAATTTTAATTTCATTAAAAAAAACTCACTAGAGACAACCAAGTACACTTGGAATAATCATCAATAAAAGTAACAAAATATTGAAAATCTAAATTAGGCTTAACACGACTAGGTCTCCAAATGTTAGAAGGAGCTAAGACAAAAGGGAATAAAGCACATTGTGATACGTTAAAAGGAAAGGAACTACGACTATGCTTGTGTAATTAGCATGACTCACACGTCAAACTAGATAACTAAAATAGGTTAGGAACAAGTTGTTATAATTTGCAAGACTATGATGACCTAACTAAGCATGAGAAAGAGAAAGAGATTCCATAGTTATGCCAACATATGTAGAAGGACAAAAATAATAAAGACCATGAGACTCACATTCGATGTCAATCACTTGTGAACTTCGATCATGTAAACAAATATAATGTTTGATAAAAGAAATAACACAAAAGCATAAATTAGAAGACTGATTGATAATAAGTTAAAAGGAGAATTGTGGACATAAAGAAAATTATCAAAGGATAAAAAAGGAAAAAGGTTAACAGTCCCAATACCACAATTTATGTTAAAATAGAATGATTCGATTCCTCACACCAAGAGGGGGGAGGGGAGGGGGTGAATTGGTGAAGTGTAAAAACAAAAGCTTTTAAAATATTTTTCACAAAAATTGATGTCTTTAAACTTTTCTTGAATTGCACGGTAAAAGATTTTCAATGCAGCGAAAACTTAATCGAATTGGTACATAAAGTAATCGATTGAATAAAAGAGAGTAGGGATCAGAAAATTCAAACATTGAGTTTTTATACTAGTCGGCCAAGCCTACATTCAGTGTCCTTCCAATCACGGGAAGCCAATGCACTATAAAGATTAAGGTTTTAAGGTTTTTATAGAGACCTCACGTCAAAAATATAAAACACCTCCCTAACCCTCTAATCTAATATAGGTAGTCAACAACAAGACCAACAACAAAAATATCCTCTTCTGTTGTCTAACCCCTTTGAGGCACCCTCAAAGTCAATAACACACATGTTCTTCTTCCTGTAGTCACAATAGGAAACTCAAACCAATCTTCAAAAGATTGTAGAATCTAATCACGCAGTTGCACCCAAGTGTGCAAATTTGATCAGTCTTTGAAACACAGTATTCTTGCTCTTCAAGAAATCACAAGTTGTTGATCACCATGGTCAATCTTGTTTATTGGAGCTTTTCCTCTCTTTCTGTAAGATCACACTTTCTGTAAATGATACGAAAAATGTTAGAATCACCAAAAGTTCTTACAAAATTCAAATATGCGTCAATTTATAGTATAACACATATCAGACGCATTTTAATCGATTGAGCTGCTAACATAATTAAATATAACAATTGGTTATAACATAATTAGCAGCCGTCAAACAAATAATTGAATGTACAATTAATGTAGTCGACTATCATTTAATGCTTGATCAACATATTTAAAAATATGATCGTTATGTTAGTTGTTACCAACATTTAACAGATTTTCAAAAAATCAACTAACTTATTTGAATACATAGTGCATGCATTCGCTTAAGTGAAATCTTTTTGCATAGTTTTGAAAACTTTTCTCTTTGAAAAAACTCACAGCACACTTCAAAAGAGTTTGTGCAAACACACGAGTTTTAATCGATTCACCCCGTAATGTAATCGACTTAAAACTGTTGTTTTGTCACACATTTAAAGTTCAACCATAGTGCTTGTGATTTTTCTTTTCCCAAAAACATATGTCATGCATACACATATAAAATCACATATTTCACACAGTGATATGCAATGAACAACACAAACATAGCTGAAACATGTTCTCAAATATGCTTTAAGAGATTTAACACATTAAATAAAAACATATGATATGTAAACACAGAACATGTAACACATAATACATGTATTATTAATTATGTGTTGTTATCGTAAAAAACTCAAACATTACTGAGATTGTGGGTTAAGCTAAACCTGTGCTTCCCCTATCAATGATATGAAATCAAGACAACAAGGCTAGATCCAAAGAGAGTAGGCTACAACGAGTCAAGGGACAATGATCGAAGTCGAAGAAGACGATGCATATGCCACCACATATAACTGGAACAAAGGATGACTGCAAACTTCGACCTACGCATGGTAGCACATCTAGACTCCAATAATGAAAATTTCAACAATGTTGGGATTGAGCATAGCTGTGTTTCCACTTCATTTTAATCAATTAAATTTTCAAATAGTGTAAATTCTGTATGTACTTTTTATTGAAAATTTTAGATATTTTGTTATAGGTATTTAGGCTGAGTAGTATAAGAAAAAATATTTATGCTTTCTTATATAGAATTTTAAATATTGAGATGACTTGTCTCGCAATATGTTAAGTTTTATAAATAATTGTGCGTTAATTCAACGTATTTAGAATGTTTGAGTTTCAAAATAAATCTTGTTTGATGTAAAAAAAGTCCATTTAAATCTTAAATGATTTGTTTTTCTAAAAACATTAATTGAAAAATAATTTTAGATAATATCAATAGAAAAACATCATCAACTAATCTTTTGAATTATTAAATTATTAAATATTAAAATAAATTTTTACATTTAATAATAATTAAGTATTCTATAACAAAAATTTAAAGTAATATAAATATAATTTAAATTATCTGAATAAATCATTTACAAATTCATACAATCTAATTTCTTCAAACTCTCAAATTCCCTATCTTATCTCATTTTTAAAAGTATAAAATTCTAATCTTAACACGTAAGAATTATAAGTATATATAGACAATCAACAACCAAACAAAATAATGCATATTTAGTACTTAAAAATATTGATTTTGACGTACTTCAAACTTTTACATTCTTAATTATGAAGAAATCACTCTAACTAATTGAATGATTACCTCCACCTTCCCTGGGAACTTTCCTTTTTACAAATGAAGTTAATGCCTTTCAATTGAATTCATTTATATATTAATTGGCATAAAACAGTTATGCTGAAAAGTTGAAGCCAGTAACAGTTTATAAAGACTCAGTTTTTACTCTAATAAGCAATTTTTCAAGAATAAAAATGTGACAAGACATCATATTTTAGAGTAAACGAATACCCCATAGATATTTTATTCTGATATTACCTTATCATGACAGAAAATGAACATAACATCAGAAATTGTGTGCAGAATGAAACAATGATATTTGTGGCAGCAAAGTTATGAAGTATAAATGTAGGACTCACCAGAATGATAGAAGCAGGGTTTGATGTTGTGGTGTGGCAAATGAGTATTTTCACATCACATAACATAACATCAGCAATATTCAGAGACAGTCAAATTGGGATAGAACATCACATGCCTTAGATCTGTCTCATATTGCATTCACATTCAGTCATTCCTTCCAGCTTGTATCTTCCAACCCTTTTCCACATTTTCCACCCAGAAATTCTCCATTCCTCTCTCCTACTACCTATGTCCATTTCTGCTTCAATTATTGCACACTTTAGCCACCTCATTCAATTCCCCTTCATCTTAAAATTGGGTTCCACAGCCACAAAGTTCTCTTAACCATGCTTCTCCTTGTCCTATATACCCACATGGGAATATTATCATTTTCCATGTAAAATCACTCTACTTTTTTCATCTACATGTGCTCCTTTCAGTCTGTCTCATCACACCCCAGATCTTAATTATCCCATTTATCCAAGACTCTTGTGTGTGTCATTCGGTCCAATTGTGTTGCTAGCAGTACTCACTACTGGGTGTGCTGAAAGATCAGGTTTTTCAGTGGTACAAGGAGAACCACCCTCCATGTTGATACTGGTTCTTGGACTAGTTTCAGCTACTTTGTTAGTGATTGTTGCAGGTTATGTGTTGTATTGCAAGAAAAGAGTATCAAGGTATGAGAGTAAGGACATTGAAAGCTCGGAACACAAGGAGGAGGAGGTGGCTCAGAAGGAGGATTTGATGATCTTTCAAGGTGGGGAGGACCTTACAATATGTGACATATTGGATGCTCCGGGGGAAGTGATTGGAAAATCCAACTATGGAACACTGTATAAGGCCTTGTTGCAGAGGAGCAACAAGGTGAGGCTGCTCAGGTTTCTAAGGCCAGTGTGCACTGCAAGAGGTGAAGAATTGGATGAGATGATTCAGTTTCTTGGAAGGATAAGGCATCCTAACTTGGTTCCTCTTCTGGGGTTTTACACTGGGCCAAGGGGTGAGAAGCTTCTTGTTCATCCCTTCTATAGACATGGGAATCTTACTCAATTCATAAGAGGTAAATAAATTGTTTCTCTTGCCTTTTTGTACTTCTAATTCTGTTATCGGCTTTTGCAGCAAATCTGTGTGTCTTCTTTCTTTTGGGATGTTCATTTGGTGTTTTGTCCTGATTTTGTCAATATAATAATGGGTTTGAAGGCTTGTGGCAAATCTTGATCTGTATTTAGTTTGAAAACATTCACTACTTAGTTTGTGTTACTGTTACTGTTAGTGTTTTGTTGGGATTTGGGAATTATAGAAGAAACATGGAGTTTTTTTTTCACTCTAAATGTTCCTTCCTCCCTTGCAAGACTCTAACACAGATATTACGATATACTCAATTAATTCATATTTAGTAGTAAAAAATATCTCTAACTTTTCAACTATTTTTGTGTTACTTTTCAATGTTTCTGGTTCTTCATTAATTGCTCTTAATTATGTGTACGAATACTGTTACAAAAATTAGCTTAAAAGAAGCTAAAAGGATTATTGTTTTGGTACAAACAAAAAACTTTGAAAGAAATTACTTTAGAATGGACCGAGTAGTAGTTGGTTCAATAGAAAAGTGAAATGATATTTGTGCAGCTAAAAGAGTTACATCAATTTTACACAGTAGTGACAGAATGTGGTGTTGGAATATGTATTACTTGTTTTTGTTTTATTATTTTAAAGGGAATCAGTATAAGAATTGTGTAAGGTTTTTTATTATTGGTTTGCTCTGTTACTTTAACGAAATAGACCTTTTTCTTTTACAGTGTCTGAAAACTGAATAAACCCATCTTTCTTCTTCTTTTAGTATATCATTGACATTTTCCATGCTGATATTAACACTGCTCAATTTTAATTGCCTTATGTATGGTCATTTTCATGGCATTGATATTCATTCATCTGTTAATAAAATATCAATTAGATTAGTAAGTTACTACATTAAGAAGAGCAAGTGATGATGAAATAATAGCTAGACAGAAAGTTCCCAACCAAGCTATTTGATTCATTAGGCCTACTCTTGACACCTCATAGAGTGAATTTTGTTTTGCATTATATGTTTCACTTATTGATCAAAGATATTCACTATGCAGATGGAAATGGAGAGTGTTACAAATGGTCAAACATATGCAGAATATCCATTGGTATAGTGAAAGGATTGGAGCATCTTCACACATCACAGGAGAAGCCTATTATCCATGGAAACCTCAAGTCTAAGAACATCCTTTTGGACCGCTCTTACCAGCCCTACATCTCAGATTCTGGCCTACATCTTCTGCTGAATCCTACTGCTGGACAAGAAATGCTTGAAAGTTCAGCAGCACAGGGTTACAAGGCACCTGAGCTCATAAAAATGAAGGATGCTACTGAAGAGAGTGATATATATAGCCTTGGTGTGATCTTGCTTGAACTGCTTTCAGGAAAGGAACCTATCAATGAGCACCCTACTCCTGATGAGGATTTCTATTTGCCAAATTTCATGAGAAATGCAGTCCTTGGACACAGAATTGCTGATCTATACCACCCTGCCATTCTTCTCAGAAACAGCAGAGAGGATAGTGTTCCAGTCACAGAAGAATTCATCCTCAAAGTTTTTCAACTTGCTATGGCTTGTTGCTCCCCTTCACCCTCAGTTAGACCTAACATAAAGCAAGTCCTCAAGAAACTGGAAGAAATTATGTTCTAGAATCCATGGGGGGCTTTTCGTGATTATTTTGTGTAGTATTGGCCACTCTGGCAGCAGTGATACTGCACGCTTTAAATTCTTCAAGCTCATCATTAACAATGATGTGGTTGGAGACAATATAACATTTATTATATATATGAGAAATTAGGAAGAAAAAAAAGTAAGTAGTCTGCTTACAAAATGTGCAATTGACAACCAAACAAAGACTTCAGAACAGTTGATGTTGATGTTAAGGATTAAAGTCACATGAAGAATCATAGCTTGAAACTAAAGCTACCAAATTCTGAACTCCAAATCTCAGATCTGGCTCCCAGTTACTGAATTGATTTTGCGATTTCTGAGACTATGCTTGATAAAAAAAAGTGAGCTTGTGACATGGACAATGCCACTCATCCTGATACTAATTGCAGACATTTGAAGGGAAATTACTCAGATTCTTTTACTGTCAAGAATGTTCTGCTGCTGTCCAAGAATTTGTAGCCAGAATGTGAGTTTTGCTGTTGTGGATAACCACAGAATCTGCTGAGAAAAGGTCTTTATACAGAGTGACCCAATCAAATTATATGTCATGACCATAGAGTTGAACATGCAAAAGTGCAAAGGAATCTGAATAATTATGTAGGCCAGGAAGTGGGATCATTTGGTGGCAGATTTTCAAAATCTGACCAAGAACAAGTTACATTGTTTGTTATGGTTAGATCTCTCAGCAACACCATTTCATTCTGAGTATGCCCTTTTGTTTACTTAAGAGAAAATTTTGCAGTTCATTTATCTTGAGAGACCATACTTTCCCAGTTGTAATCTTGTTGATTTGGTGAAATGTTAGTTTTCAGTTATGCTACTTACAATGAAAGCAACTAATTATTGTTCCCTCATTTCAGAGGATTCTGACACTGCACGTTTATCAGTGAGAGAATTAGATAATCAACCACCATTGCAATTTTTAATTTGTGACTGATAGAGAATAGCTGGTGGAGCTGGTGGTTGGAAGTTAGGTGAGGGAGGGTGTACTAATTCATTGCTCATACATCACTATCTAGTTCATAACAAATTAAACATTGTTTGCATTTCTTATCCCTCAAAAAGACCACAATTACAGTTATGAAATTGCAAAACTTGGTCAAATTGATCTGTGCTTTTGGAAATGTGATATGTCACCTTGACTAAGGACCAACCCACCGTAATTTCTCCATACACATTGGGGACATGTGGGGGCAAACCACAGTTTGTGGTAACAAGATGCAGCATTGTGGTTCCCACCTTTTTTCCCCTTTATTTTTATATATGTAGTAGTAGCTTTGTGTCCACCTTGACATAGATAGCAACATAGTTTGTATTAAGAATATTTGTAATAAATTTATCTGAATATCAATGTAATTTCTTGTGTTTGATCAGTGTTAATATCATTCCTTTTATTTTGTTTCTGTAATTAAACAATAAACAAGTAAAAAGAGTGAATGGTTGTATTAGCAAATTCTACATAAAAGAAAAATATGAATCATTACTATTAAATATACGATAAAAAATATTGTTATTACTCTACAAACATTTAACAACATTATACAAATATTGTTATTACTCTTTATCCTTGAAAGAAATCCATGCTTTACTAAATAGTATTATCACTTTTCATTGCATTTAAGAATTGAGCTAATAAGGCCAACTAAATAGTCAAAAGGGATGGTGATGCTTTTGTTTGTGTTCCCAAAAAAGAGAAGTTTTCTTGTCCTTTGGATGGGTTGTATAATTGTATTACTATGGAGTTTTATTCAATTGTTCTATATACTAAAGATAGAGTTTTCTCTAAGCTTTGTTTTATCTTTCTTCATGATCTTCTTGAATATTGAAAAGCAAAGAAAAAAGTGATTAGGAAACAAAGTAGAAGTACATCTTTACATGATTAACCTCATTGTTGCATCTTAGTAATTTATTAAAGCTAGTAGAATCCCATGAATGGTTGATTCACTCTTCATTAATTAATGAGTGAGATATATGTTTATGGATGTCCTTATCCAACACATGATACTATAATTGCAACATAAACATTATGGTTATTATTATTATTTTTAAATGAAAAAAATTATCACACTAGAAATCAATTATTGCTTAAGTTGTGAAATGACCTACAACCTAACCAACCAAACTCTTTTTCCCACTACAAATAATTGGGAAGAAGAAATGTTTCAAATGAGTTTCCATCCACAAGCAATATGAAGCAATAAATTGTCCTTCAACACCCTAAGATTTAGCTACATTTTCTATTGTATATGTTAATTATAGGCCAAGGTTTTAGCTCATATTTTACATATTTATATGATTCATTTATTACAAAAATTCAATAAAAGAAGTTTGATAGAAAGAAAGTGTTTGATTTTTCAGGGAACTGAAGTTCAGAATGTGGGCCTTTTCTTATTTGGTTTATCTTTTAAGAATTGGTAGTTTTAGAAAATCCGTTTTTTAGAAATGAATTTCAATCAACATTCTCTTAAAATTAATTGGAGGGAAAAATGTAAATTTTTTGAATAAAAAAAAGTAACAGAAAAAAAAATCGTACTATTTTATTAATTTTTATTGTTTATAAAATGCATATCTAGTTCGATTTTGGTTTATGAAAACAAAAATCGTTTTTTTATTATGAAATTAAAACTTATCAATTTTAACTTCTAATATTATATGACACTCACTAATTAACTTTTTATGTGTTTAACAAAATGTTTAACGAAAATTCAAATGGTAAAATACATTCTGAAAAAAACTCTTAAAATTTGTAAATTAATATTATTAAACTATATCAAGAAAAATAGTAGAGACTAAAAGTGATGATTTAAAATTTTGAAGAATATGAAAATAAAAAAGAATTCTTTAAATGGAATAAAAAAAATTTATCTTTTAAAAGGATTAAAAATTATTTTAAATTTTATAAGATTGAAAAGAAAATTATAGATGCCAAAGTCTAAACTTACTAATTTTTACAAAAGGTGGAAATATATTTAAACTTAAAACAACGGATTGTTTGTAGATTTCTTGAAAATTTATATAAATATTTGTAATTATGTTTCTTACCAATAAAATTAAATTTAGCTATGAAAAGTGATTATTTTCAGAAATAATGATTCTTTAATATGAAGGAGTAATCCAAAGCAAGAGAAAACAACAGGTGGATTAAAAGTTAAATAAATGGAATAAATTATTAAATGGGTGATAAAAGATAAAAACGTTATTATTATTTGATTTCCTTAGTTTGTTATTATATATTTTCTGCACGTATTTAGAACTGATTCGTGTGGTGTATCAATTTGTATTGCTATGGATTTAATTTTTTTCATAACAAATATTTAAGAGAATTTTTTTCCAGAGATACAGAAAATGTATACTCTATGTTCTTTCTTTTTCTGTTAAAATTTTATTTACTTTCATTAAAAATATTACCAAACATTTTTATACAATTTTCTGTTTACTTTTCATTGAAAACCATACCATCAAAACTGACCAGTTTGTTTACGAACAACGAACGGAGTAGGAAAGGTTTAAAGTTGTGAGCCGTTTCGATCTGCAAAACGGTGGGTTTAAGCCTGCCATTTTTTCTAACTTATTTTTTTTAAATAAATATTTTATAAAAATTTTAATCAGTTAGTTGATGTTTTTGATAAAATAAATTAAAAATATTATTACTTTTTCGAAGTAGAGTGCTCTGTAACGTCCCGGCAACTCACAGGGACCGTTGACTGCCCCCACAGACCACCACGAGGCTTTCCAGAATTTCTCCATGCTAAGCACGCTTAACCATGGAGTTCTTATGAGTCAGGCTACCGAAAAGTAAATGCATTTTGGTGATATGAGTAGCCAAATCAATTCCTTTAAGCTATCTTTCAACTGTATAGTCCCATACCTACACAGTCTCCAGATCCCTCTCATTCCGGTGTATGTTCGATTCATCCATGTACCCCTTCCACCCGAAGCTGCCAGGAGCCGCTCCTTGTCTGTGCCCCTGCACCATGCTTCTTGCACCGGCGTCACTCCCCGCCCTCGTCTCCGTGCCCGGGTGTCACATGCCCACCAGCTTCCGCTCTGGTTCGTCCTCGAACCACACCGTACTGGGAGAGGCTAGGCTCTGATACCATCTGTAACGTCCCGGCAACTCGCAGGGACCGTTGACTGCCCCCACAGACCACCACCAAGCTTTCCAGTGTGCTTTGTCCTCGCTCGCACACTTTCTGGGAAAACTTCCCAGAAGGTCACCCATCCCAGAATTACTCCAGGCCAATTGTAACGCCCCTTAATAAGATGTTACTTAAAATAGATCAAACTACAAACGTTTAAAACATTCTCGTCCAATTACAGATTTATTTATTTATTTATTTATTTTAATTGCGGAAGCAAAGCATTACTTATTATATGTTCTTACATCATATTGAAAACACATATTATTTGTCTTTTACAACGATAAAAAATTAAACACGCCGATAAATAGCAACTTAAAGAAAATCCCAGACAAGTTCTATTTCCCAGCACTCTCGTTGAGCTACTCCATTCCAGTAACATCTGCAATATCATCTACTCCCGTACAAGTACGATCATTGCAGGTGGAAACCAAAACCACAACATGCAAGGGTGAGCCACCAGAAATATCATATTATACACAGATCATACAACAACAAAAAATCACAATAACATATATTGACGCTAAAAAAAATATCACCACAATCTATCCTTTCATAATTCAATGTCGTTTTCTTTGTATTTTCGTCATCACCACCTGTTCTCAATAACAATCAATTATTTGGTCATTTCGTCACATTTCGTCATCATAACCTGCTCTCAATAGCAATCAATTATTTGGTCATTTCGTCACATTTCGTCATCATAACCTGCTCTCAATAGCAATCAATTATTTGGTCATTTCGTCATATTTCGTCATCACAACCTGCTCTCAATAGCGGTGATGAAAATCGTCTCCCATCATAACTTCATACTTGTCTCCCCTGACTCCTCAAGGACTAACGAGTAAACACATTAGTACTACGCGTACAAATGCACTATACTCAGCACGAGCCGAAGTCATGGGCGAGACAATCATCTTCTTACGTAGAAGAAAGTGATACTCAAATTTCTGATCTTCAAATCTATAATCGTATCGAGTTTCTCACACTTAATTAATCGCGCTAGATCAAAATCTAATACATGTTCTCATTAACATGTATTACTCGATCACAATCTGATACATGTTCTCATTAACATGTATTACTCGACAGTAATTGTACTCGATTACTAACTCATACATGTTCTCAATAACATGTATAAAACCAACAAGATATAGGCCACACAAAATAACCCACAATTCTCAAAATTATTTTAAAATACTTTTTCTTTTTAACCCCTAAATTTACTAATTTCACATCCCTGTCCAGAAATTAAAATTTCTGGCGCACCTCCTGAAATTACTAAGTTCACACCCCATGTCCAGAAAACAGAATTTCTGGTGCACCCCCAGAATTATTAAGTTTATACCGCGTACCCAGGAAACAGAATCTCTAGCGCACCCCCTGAAATTATTAAGTTTATACCCCGTGTCCAGAAAACAGACTTTCTGACGCACCCCCTGAAATTACCAAGTTTACACCCCCTGGTTTTTCATAAGCTCAGTCTTCTTCCTAACCCACTTACCCACTCATTTCTTCCACTAAAAGGAAGAGAAAACTCACCCCTTCACACCTCATACACTCTAGATTTAGAGTGTAAGAAGGTACCCCACATGGAAACCATAAAAACATAACTTGAAAAATTACAAATATAACAAGGAAACACATATTAAAGGTATACCCCATGCAAAACATATATCAAGACTATACCTCATGCAAAACATATCAAGCTATACCCAAGAAAACATATGTCAAATTTATACCCCATGCAACCCATATATCAAGTTATAACCAAGAAAAATATATATCAAAGTTATACCCCATGCAAAACATATATCAAGCTATACCCCAAGAAAACATATATCAAAGTTATACTCCATGCACCACATATATCATGCTATACCCCAAGAAAACATATATCAAAGTTATACCCCATGCAACACATATATCATGCTATACTCCAAGAAAACATATATCAAAGTTATACCTCATGCAACACATATATCATGATATATCCCAAGAAAACATATATCAAAGTTATACTCCAAGCAACACATATATCATGCTATACCCCAAGAAAACATATACCCATTCCCACCATTCACCAAATCACAACTAAATAAAGCAAGGCAAGCTCCCCTTACCTCTCGTTGTAGAAATTTTCTAGAGTTTTCTTTGATGTTAATGAAATGACTACAAGCTTCTCTCCTCTTGATGTACCCCAAAGTCACTCCACCCTCTTGGATCCTCTTTGAAACTCCACTAAGAGTAGAAGAACAAAGTCTCTATACCTCTCTTACTAGTGTTCTGTTTTATTTTTTTTTTTGGTGTAAGAATAGTAGCCAATGTTTTTCTCTGACTCGCAAATTAAGCTAATTTAAAAGCCCCCTCCTCTCTTTTCCACTCAACTTCAGACTAAAAAAATAATGTCCACAACAAAACAACAATAAGGTGAGTCCCTCCTATGCCTCCAAAGTCTTTGCAAATATTTCTTTGCTCACTACAAACCCAAACATATCAGACACGGGTTTTGTTTTTTCACAAAACCACCTCTCCAATCCCATGCAAAAGCACATAATACCAAACTATTAAAGAGGAAAAAAAACAAATACACTACCTTTTCCGTGAACGACCTTTCCTAGAGTTAAAAAAATTTCTAACTTACTCTCACTTTAATTTTTTTTTTCTAGATCTAACTATGCATGGAAGAAACAATAAAGAAAAGAAAAAAAATAAAGCAGAACAACCCCTTCTGCATAATTCACGTTCACAAGACAAGATCAACATTTCTTTTTTTTTTTCTCTTTCCTACATCATGTGGGCCACACATGTCAACCAATCATAAAAATGGAAATTGTAAAACTAAGAAGTGTCTGGATAAGAATCGAACTCATGTTCTCTAACATCGATATATATGCACTGACCACTACACCATTTCAAATTTGTTGATAATTTAATGCAAACAATGTTACTTAACCCTTATTTCATATAAATTTCGAAATTTAAGTATAAAGACTAACATTAACAAATTTTTATTCACTTTCTCAATACTTTCTACAAACCAATACATACTACACTTAAATATTTATGATCACAACCAGAAAATAAAATAGAAAAGTTTTATATTTTTCTATGGATCTTACATGCTCTATTATCATCCATTATTAAAACTTAATTTGTAAATGACTTGGGAGAGATTGAAAAATGAAAGAAAAAGAGGAGAATGTCAAGGTCTTTGAATTGATATCAACAAAATAGAAAGTAAAAATCAATGTGGAAATCTTTGATTGATGAAACAGATTTTTTTTACATCTTAAAATATTTAAAATATAATTCCTAAACTTTTTTTTAAAAAAATTGGATATAAAAGATACATTTTAAATTAGAATTAAAATACATTTTAAATTAAATAAAAATGTAACAAATAAAAATATATATTTGAAATAAAAATAGGTTTAATAACACTTTTAGTCTCTATTTCTGTCCATTTTATTTAATGTGTGACTTAACTTTTTCAAGTGTTTGATTCAAATTTTCGTAATTTTATTCAATTTGATAATTTTGTACATGTCTAAATCGTTAACAACACAATGTCTACGTAAACTATTAGTGAATGAGTTGTTAGTTTTTTTTTACAAACTTGACAAGTGAAACAAAAATGATGTGAAAATATGATATTTGGAAGTAGTTTTCTTCGAACAAACTCTCCTTCCCAGCTACTACGTCACCAGAGTCCACAATCCTCCGCTGTCACATCTCCATTGTCGCTGCATCTCTGGTCACCTACTACACTATCACAACACACCATGAGTTTGGACTTTGTGTCATTGAAATCCCCCATTATCCGCCTCTTACACGTCCCTCGAAGACGTGCTCCTTTCCCCAAACTTCTTAGTCCTCTTTCTTGTTCTTGTGGCATGGAAAATTGCTATGATTGTTTTCAAGGAGAGAGTCTCAAAATGAAGACAATGGTGGAACACTTGGAGTTAGACTCATCTTGTCTTTTTTCTGCAATGTATTCATAAAATAAAATTAGTTTATATATATATATATATATATATATATATATATATATATATATATATATATATATATATATATATATATATATATATATATAGGGGTTTGCTAACGCGCGTACGCCTGTTTTTCAGTTGGTACATTTTAGCAATGTATACCGGGTTTTAGTAGACAAAAATATCCTTATATATAATGAATTCTAAGTTTTAAGGTTAAGGGTATTTTAATAATTTTCATTCTCAAAACTAAAAAGAAAAAAAGAAACCCCCAAACCCTTAGTCACCTCTCTCATTCCTCTCAACCATTTCTCTTTCATCTTTCTCACTCCAATCTTTTCTCTGTCATCCCTACTGTAACCCCAATTGAAAAAAATCTGATACACTTGTCGTTAAACAATTTCTTACAAAAAATGATTTTATAATGAGTTTTTATTTTATAATTTTTGTCTTATCTAATTTTATCTAATTTTCACAAGCATGATGACATCAAAGGAATTGGTAATTGGCCTGGAAAAAATCAGAAACACTCGTTGTTAAACAATTTCTTACAAAAAATGACTTTATAATGAGTTTTCATTTTATAATTTTTGTTGTATATAATTTTATCTAATTTTTACAAGCATAATGACATCGGAAAGAATTGGTAATTGGCCTGAAGGGTTTTTTTAGAGATGATGATTCAACATATGCAGATGATGAAATTAGAGAGGTTAGTGAAGATGGTGAAATTGAAGAGATCTTGAATGAACCTTTGCCTGAAGGTGAATATGTCAATGACTCAACTTTTTACAAAGGCAAATTGGTTAAAGGCAAGTGTTTTTTATTTTTTCAATTGGGGTTACAGTAGGAATGACAGAGAAAAAGTTGGAGTGAAAGATATGAAAGAGAAAGGATTGAGAGGAATGAGAGAGGTGAGTAAGGGTTTGGGGTTTTTTTTTTTTTAAGTTTTGAGAATGAAAATTATTAAAATACCCTTAACCTTAAAACTTAGAATCCATATATATAAGGGTATTTTTGTCTACTAAAATCCGGTACACATTGCTAAAATGTACTAACTGAAAAACAGGCGTACGCGCGTTAGCAAACCCCATTATATATATATATATATATATATATATATATATATATATATATATATATATATATATATATATTATTTTTTAAAATTAAATTTAGAACTCAAATAAATTAATTTTAGTTTATAGTAAAAAAATGGATTTATTTATATTTTTTCGTTTTTTTCTAGTTGCATGGGACTTGCATTGTTTATTAACATTTAGAATTTTATGTAGTAGTCAATTTAAGAATGATTCTGAAGTTGAAATGTATATGGAAATAGAAATTTAACTTAGTGAAATATTTGTTGGGAAACTTTTTAGATTGTGTAGCCAAGAAATCTAGAATCTGGAAAGTTGTAGCTTGCCCTAACTTAGTGCACTTTTGCTAACAAATCTAGAATCAAACATGTTTTTCACTTTTGTTACAGAAAAAGTTCTAAATTGGTTATTTATAAACGAACAAAATGAAATATAAATAAGAAGATCATAAGTCTAAACTGTCAAAATATTTTTCTAATTCACCCTTGACAGAGAAAACCACTTACAATTTGAACGAAAAAAAAATTCTACAAACACTTACCATCTAACAACATCTATAAAATTGTCTACCCGTGTGAAAATTGCTACAACAATCTTACAAAATATATAAAATTTTAGCATTCATTTTGACAAGATATCACTCAAAAAGCTTTCTTCCCCCGACTTTCCCATGAATATTGCAAGCTCTACAAACAATAGAAATTTATCATTCTTATCTTTAATATTTCTTTCTTTAAATTGACTTTATTATGTGTAATCCTCAACTCCATTTGCAACAAAAAAGACACTTGACATACCAAACTGATATGCATTCACAAGAAAAACATTTTACTCATTCCTTCAAAACATCACTACTAAATTTGAAAACAAACAAAACTCAAGAAAAAATGACAAAAACTCTAATACCCCAATACAAAAAACTAACCTCAAATTAAGAACGCATACCTGACCTAGCCTTCTCAACTTCCAATTTGAATGAAAAATTAACACATTGTTGCACGTGATCTCCACGAAGAAAACCACTTCCAATTCGAACGAATAAAACCACTTCCAAATACTAGATTTCCATGTCATTGTTTGTTTAACTTGCCACGTATGCCAAACCCTAACAACTCATTCACTGATTGCTCATGTGGACACTGTGTCATTAACGATTTAGATGCTATCATGGAAAATGATCAAATTGAACAAAAATTATGGAAATTGGGACTACATTGAACACTCGAAAAGGTTGAATCCCACATTGAACAAAATGAATGAAAATATGAACCAAAGGTTGTATTAAGCCTAAAAAAATATAAAGTTATAATTATGTACTGTACACTAGTGTCATATTTTCTCAAATCTCAAACTTTATAAAATAAAGCACACATCTCTTTCATTTTCACATTTCTTCTTCATATAATTTAAAGCAAAGAAAAAGGAATTTGAACATTTTCATCCATATCATTATCCACGTATATAAAATAAAGGAGTTAATAATTTGAATTATAATTGTAACAATCTGTATTGAACATAAGTGAAGTATACATAGATATATCATTAGTATTGGCAAACAACAAAGCTTATAAAGAGATGAATAATAACCCCAAAATATACTCCGTGTTTCAAGATAATAGTTTGCAAAAGATTATAACATCGCATCATGAACTCTATAGTTACAAAAGTATGCTATAATAAAGATGTTCTCATCCTTCATTTTCCCAAGCTACTGTAGATCACCTACATCTTACATCACAGTACACCTACTTCACAATCTACTCACTTAAAAACATAATATCATGGCATATTCATAATAATATCACAAACAAAATACATAGCCCAGTTAGAAATGATTTAAAACTTATAGGTTTTAAATAAATTAGAATTATGATTTAAAAGCATTATCCTCTTCCATACTTACTAGTTATTATCATCAATATTAAATCATAGCATTATCTCAGACAAAACAATATTTTCAAACACATGCACAAACTCTTGAAGGACTGATGTCTTTGATTAGCACCCTAAAATTTTGATCTTGTCATTTTTCAACCATTCTAGTTTTCCGAGAGTTATAACTATATCATGTTTTAGACATTCTTTCGATTAGTAAAGCATGATAGAGTAAATTCTAATGTTTAACGAGTTCGACTACTACCGACACCTTGAACAACAACCTCCTTCAACTCTCTCAATTAGTCCTCTTTGTTTACTTGATTCCAAGTACTAGTAGAGTAAGGATAATATCAGTTCAGTCATTATCATTAATGCATCTCACACAACATTTATGGTAGTATGTCCCTTTGGAAATAACTACCTCATCATTCTTTTCTCATACTAGTATTCAACATTCATACAAGCTACCAACAAG
Organism: Vigna nakashimae; assembly: GCA_034642375.1. Classification (NCBI taxonomy): domain Eukaryota; kingdom Viridiplantae; phylum Streptophyta; class Magnoliopsida; order Fabales; family Fabaceae; genus Vigna; species Vigna nakashimae. Next base: position 11,698,706 of record CM067763.1, read on the forward strand.
ATATCAAGCAAGATCACACAAACTTTCAAAAAAATTCAAGCATGTTTCACAAAGTAAATCTTATAAATATTAAATATTAAATAAGTAAATCTTTTCCAACTAAATTTGCTCATTTGGCAAGAAAATAAAACTACTTTGTTTTTTTAAGAGAGAAATTTAACTACTTTCTTCCTTCTACGTTTGGACAATTTTCCTCTATAGATTTGACCGCTAAATTTAAAGGAGGGACTAACATAGATTAAAAAAGATTACAAGAACAAAAAATTAAGAGAACCAAAACAAAAATAAGCAAATTAAACCAAAAGGTTTCGAGCTTTATTCAATTAATCACCAATACAAAATTTTGTGTAAAAGAAAAAAGGAGATTGTAAGATGAAAAAGAAAATTAGTGTGATAGAAATAGAGACAAATATCGCTTTTCCATTGAGATTTGTCATTTCAGTGTGAATTGTTGTAACACAAATAAAATTTAGTATTTCTGTAAAAAAAAAAAAGAAAAAAAAAAGAGATTGTAAGATGGAAAGAAAAAAGAAGAAATTTTAGTGCGAACTGTTGTAACTCGAAATTGAGATTTGGAACTTTATGTGATCTCTCTTTGTTTTTGTGTGTTAATCATTATAGACTAATTTATCTGAAGGTTACAAGCTAGGTTCATATCTTCCACACTATAGCTGGCATTTGATAAGATCAAGCACTTCAATTTTCAGTGTCACTGCAAACAAAAAATAGATGATCCCCATCTCGAATCACACTGATATCATCTATCTCTGCATTCTCTATGGTAATTACTTTCGTAAGCTTGGAGAGTCCAAATTTTTCTCCTGCAATTTCACAAGTTCAAAGTCATCAGAATCATAAATATTTTATCACTGTCTTTTACCATAATAGGACATATTTAATTAAAATTGAAACATCCTAAATCAGTGTTTACCTGCAATATGGAGCAGCTCTTGTAATGAATGAGGTAGCATTATCAACTTGCCATGTTCCTGTAAGCTGGTTCTGTGTTTGCTTAGAAAGTGGATGACAACTCTCTTTTTGAAGAATCTTTCTGTTTCTCTCTCAGTTCTATGGTTAGAAGCACTTGAATAGGAGTTTGAGTATGTTTTTCCTAAAGGGTAATCGAAAGGGATTTCTGGCTCCAAAAATTTTATAATATGTTCATCTACTATCTTCCTATTTTCATGGTTCACTGCAAGGTCAGAAACGCTCTTGTTTTGTTCCTGATCTACAAGAGACTTCTGTTTCCATCTTATAGGGCCTTGGTTCTTCTCATTTTCTTCCATTTCAGCATGATCTTTACGGAAAGTAGCATCAAAATCTCCTTTTCCATCCTCAGGAATATGCAATCTGGTTTCCTCATGACAATTACTTGCAGATGAATCAGGAACACTTGTTTCTGTGTTATCCATTTCATGCATTTGGGGTTCCCTCGGTGAACATTCAAAATCCAAACCTTCATGCCCCTTTATCCTCTGCTAAAACGAATAACAACATTGTTGTTAGGATCATGATGGGAGTAGTATATTGTTTAGGGTGGTTGTGTGATGAATGAAAATGAAGTTTTGTAATGATGTTATTACCATGAAGAGATTTTTCATTATGATTTGTGCAGCTTCTGGATATCCATTTAAGGAGTTCATTAAGGAAGTTCTGCTGAGTCTTAAAATCTGAGAAAGCTCAGTGGTCCGAACAGTGAAAGGCTGTGGTCTACAGTACAACACTCCAATCTCCCCAAATATGTCCTCTGCAACAGCCTTCTTCAGAACCTGAAATTGAATAACTTGATCTATCAGGTTCAGTACTTTCATTCTGCACTAAAAGAATAACCTGAAATATGTTACTCATGACATACTTGCTCATTCCTATCAACATAACGAATCATATCCTGCAAAAACAAATAGTCAATCGAAAGCAAATTCTGTCAGTTATTTGAGATTCATTCATTCAAGGTTAGTTATTACTCATGGTTTAGCTTACTCACCACTGCCCCTGAAACCAGTATGTAGAGGTCTGTGGGAGACTCGTTTTGCAATATCACATCTTCCTTTGGTGGGAAATACAAAGCGTCCATCTCAGTAACCTATTTAAACAAAGTTATTTTCATAAGTGAACTCTAATTGTAGTGAACTCAGGATGTTGTTAATATAAGGTAGAAAGAAGTTAGAATTACCAGTTGGAAAAGAAAATCATCTGATACTCCTTGGAAGAGGTATAGTCTCTGGAGAAGAGGGAAAAAGAGATGGTGTGCAATGCTTGCACGAATTGCCTTTGGCAGGCCATTCAGTGTCTCTTGCTGCTTCACTCCTTCTGTCTTGAATTTCAAACACAAGTGTGACAACATCTGTTCCTGTATGTGATGTGGCAGATGGTTTCTCGATGCAAATTCTGAAGCTGCTCTCACTGTGTCTCTCTGCAACAACAAAACATGTTTCTCTCTGTCAGCTGGGTCTATCAAAGAGTATTCACAAACGAGATAGAAACATCAATAACATATCAATCTAACCCTATAAAGATTCACATCATTATCTATCCAAAACCTTAAAACAATGAATTAATAAGTTTTTCATGTATTCACGTCTTGATTTCCTACAAGAATAACTATCATATCATACATACCTATCTTTGTTCTTCAAAACTTTTGCACAAAAATTATATAAACATAATTTCTCTATTTTCATTCAACAAAGAATTGTAAAAGTGAAGAAGATATGCACCAGCAGACACATGTATGTGACTAGAGTGTGTGGTTGAGCCACGTGTCTCCACTAAATATTTTTTCTGTTTCTACTTTCATAAGCTTTAGATGTGTGCAATCACTACACGACAAAATATATATATATATATATATATATATATATATATATATATATATATATATATATATATATATATATATATATATATATTTTTACAGAGAAGATTTTCACATGCATCTTTGAAATACTGCAGAGCTTGTTTTGGGATCAGCATCTAAATGCATGGTTTGGTGATAAGATACTTTTGGTGGGATATTAGAGCCACAAGATACTTTATGTGGAATTCGTGGTAAGATTATGTGGAATTTTTTGGGGAAAGATTATGATGTGGAATTTAAATATATGATAGTGTATCAGAAAAATCTATGGCATGGAAGTAAGTATATAATAAATTTATATATCTTTATTTAATATAAACTTGATCCATTTTATAATAGTTTGTGGTTTTATTGACAGAATAAAATAATCAGTTGGACATTAAATTAAAACTAGTAAATTAAATTAAAATATTTGATGAAATATTAAACTAATTGACAAGTGTGAAATTATGATGTTTATATATAAGAAAACACTTAATGTTGAACTAATGCTTTAGAATTATTTTGATCACGTGTTAAATGAATTTAATAATTTTTATTTTGGTATTTATTTTTAACCGTTTTTTCTCACATTACCAGAAGATATTGGTGGGCCAATAAACATTGAAGCACGATTAGGGAGGTTTGATGCTGAAAGTACTCATGTTGAACACTGATTAAAGAATATTTATTAATTATTAAAAAAAATAGATTAAATAATTCTATTCCTTTCCTTATCTTCTGCAACATTTTTTTTTATCTATTTCTTTAAAGGGTATTCGAAGTCACTTTGTTAATATTTGTCCAAAATTAAGATGTCAGAATCAAAACCTTTCGACTTTTGGTAAAGTACTAGTTAAGTGCATGATGATTAAGACTTGGGATTTATTCTAATTCATGCTCTACAAATTAAAGTAACACTTAAGTTCCAGTGTTAGAGAAAAAACAAAGTAGGTTAAATTATGGAATAATCTATTTATTATATATTTTTCCTCTTTAAGTATTTATAACAACTTTATTTGAAAGGGTTCAATGTGATTAAAAGGAAGGAGAAACTAAAATAGATTACGAGTATTAAATAAGTATTTGAAAAATTCTTCAAAATATTTTAAAAGTGGATCATCGTTTATTTAAAAAAAAAGAATGAAAAGTGAAAAAAAAAAGAATGAAAAAGACTATACTGGTGAGAATAATTTGTATTAAAATAGTTTAATAGTTTCTTTTAATATTATTTTGAAACATTTTAAAGGTTCTCAATTATCTCTGATTTTTTAGAAAGTTAAGAAGAAGTTTGAGAAAACGTACAAAGTTTCTGGTGCGGCTTGTCCAATGGACAACGAGGTTTGTCATGTTTCCGATGATGTATGAAGTTAATCCCAAGTTGAACAAAATGTAAAAGATGAAAAAGAGCATCTCTCTTGTGTTTGTAGCATGCAAGTCTCCATAGCCAGTGGTAGTAAGTGTCACGATCGACCAATACATGGAAGTCACGTATCTGTCCCACAGACTCTCTTCTTTGAAATTTGGGAACACTGAACCAATCCATGTTGTTTTCGGATCATAGTACCTATCTGCTATCAGATAGTTGAAGCACCCAGCACAGTGCACCACAAACAATGTCACCTGAAAGTTTCATCATACAAAAATTAGCATGAATATTGAATTAAAAACACTGTATTTATCAAATGTCGTGCATTTAAGTTCATTTCACATATACCATAAAAATAAAATAGTTATTTTAAAAAAAATAGAAAGTGAAAAAATGTCGTATGTAAAAAATTTGTATTTTAAAATATTACTTCTCTACAGTTTTTATCCGAAGATAAAAGAATTAATTAAGATTAGGAAGAGGAGAGTATATGTATCAAATCTTATTCTTCTTTAAAATTTGACATTCTTGTATTTTGGAAAAAATGAAGGAGAGAGAAAGAAGCACACCCACTTCACTTTAATCAATGTGGCATAACAACAAACAGTTGCATAGAACCATCCTTACTCGTCCAACGGTTTTGTTTTGTGTGCCACAGCAATAAATGTCATGAATGCATATTGTTTTGATCACATGAAAGGAGTTGAGGTTTTTTTCTGAATTTGTGGTATTATTTATTTTCTGTATTTTGATATATTAAGAAATATACAGTAGAAAAACCTTGAATCGAAATTGAAATTTAGAAGCTTACAGCAATGAGTTTTGAGCACCTGGTCCAGAAGTAATTGAAGCGAATGTCCTTCTCAAGTCTGAAGGAAACCAGAGGAGCTAATAAGGATTTTTGAGTTTGTGAAGCGTTGAAAAATCATAAGGTTGAATACATAACATAATGTTGAACCTTGCAAACAGAGAACTGACACGTCTAAGGCGCCACAACCGAAGCATGTTCAGAATTTTGAACCCAATTTCACTATTGTGATCAGTGAATAGAAGGCTGATGGATTCAAACGGTGCAGTTGAACACACGTCAAAGATGAACCAAGTAGATAGGTACCTACGCGATGTAAGCAAAGCTTTTGAAACCTCAGAGTAAGAGAATGCAAACAGGGTGTTTTGTTTGTCACCGATAGCAAAGAAGAGAAACATAGAGTGTACCTTATAGCAATTTTCTTTGGATTATCAACAAGAAGGTAGGAATGGTGATCGAGATATGCAACAAAGAATGTGAGAACGATGTCGATGGCAAAGAAGGCATTGACAATGTTGTCTATGATGAACAGTTTGTCGTGCTTTTGATGGAGAAAGGCAAACTCAAAGGGGCAAATCCATGCAGAGTAAACAACAAAGACAATCAGCAGCATCTCCCAGGCCCTGATACCATGTCAGAAGAAGAAACACAACCACGTTTTAACATATAGAAGATAACAGAGTAATTAGAGTAAAAAAAAAAAAATCATGGTTCTCACCTGTAACGTGGATCAAAAGGGGAAACTGTGCATCTTCTGAGCCTTGTTTCTTGGTTGATTCTGGCTCCAAGGGATGGCAAGAGATCATTAGACAGAAAGCTGCTATAGGGAAGAGTTGCCATTTGAAACTCGTCAACACAGAACCTCTTGAAAAACTTTTGGCCACTGCAAAATGGCATGGTATAAGGCTTAAACAAAAACAGTAGAAGAAGTTGTTGTTGTTGTTGGTGTTGGAAGGCTGAATTGAATTCTGCCTACAAGTGTGTGACCACATTTATAATGTGGTTGCTTTGACTCAAACGCGTTGGTTTCAGAATTTGGACCTCTTTTCCCCTACCTTTTTGTTGAGATGCCTGTGACATGGCTTAAAGGAATACTTAATTTTATGGCTTAGTTTGGAGGAAAAGGTAGAAAAGGTTGTGATAAAACTGAGAGGGTAGATAAAGTTATGACAAAATACAAGAACCTAATGATCTTTCTCAAATCTTGCAGATAATTCCGTGTGTGAATTGTGTTTACACCAAACTTTTTATGATATCCAAATAATAATTACCACTCAAGTAATGCTATACATATGTATACTAAAACAGAATCATCGGTAATTCTTATTTCTCTTCAAATCTATTAAGATATCAGGGAGGGTTGTTAGGATTATGAGAACAAGTATTTAAACAATATACAGAAACAGTTTTATTTCAAATTCATTAACCAACTAAGGAGCTATAGTAAAATGGGTTAAGTATGAAGATTCTATCATATACTAAGAATCTATAGTAAAATGGGAAAACCCTAAACATTCTGCCCAGAGATTTTGTCTGTTATCAAATTAAACTCCACTTAACAGATATTTGGTTAGTCCGTTTAAATTTTAAATTTAGATTAAAATTTCTACTAAATGTTATTTATATTTTATTTAATAATATTATTTTTTGTTTTTTCAAATTTAGATTAAAATTAGAATTAAAAATTATTTATATTTCATTTAATAATATATACTTTCGTAATGTTTAACAAAAATTCATTAACGAACTAAGGAGTTATAGTAAAATGGGTAAAGCATGAAGATTCTCTATAAAGAGTTATAGACCCCAGTTTCAACCAGTGACTTTTGGTTAACCGGAATGAATCATGAAAGAAAAAAAAGATTATTTAAATTTAGTTTAATAAGTTTATACAACGTTCTTTCTTCTTCTAAATTTCTATTTTGTTTAAAATATATACTTTTTAAATCAACTTCAACCATACAACTCATGAAAAAAAAAATGAAATATATATTACATATTGAAGAGTGAAAAATGAAAGAGTAGAGAAGAGTTAAAAATGAAAGAGTAGAGAAGAGTCTACTTGCATAAATATCATATTTTTTTTACTGTTATCAAACTAAATAAATATAAATAATTTTGGCTTAATAGATATTTGGTTAAATTATCAATTAACTAGTAATCAACTTAAGCTTTATATTTATATAAAGAGATTTATATACACTCTTACTTTTCTTTAATAATATAAATTTTAACTTATTTTACTCTTTTTCTTTATTTATTTTTTTTTCTTATACGTTGGTTTCAATTCTCACTATTACTACTTCTATTTATTTTATTTTTTATCTTGACGGTTAAAAAAAAGGAAAACAGAATAAATAATTGCACTAAATTTGAATTAAAATTTTTACAAAAAGTTATTTATATTTTATTTGATAATAATATATACTTTTGTAACTTTTCATCTTTATAACTTAATCACTTTTACTAATTTATAACTTTTAACTTACGTTTTCTATTTTATATACTCATAATTTTATAAATCTAAAAAATTATATTTTTTAATAATTTTATTAATTATTTATTACTATTAAATACTTTACCTATCAAATTAACTAAATTTAAACAATTACAGAAATAAAATATTTAAAAGTGTTGCAACACCTTATATACACTGATAACATAAAATAGTTAATATAATTGAATGGGTATGTTGTATTTAATAATTGTTATAATATCTTGGAACATATTATAAAAAAAAACTTTTAAATAAATATAATAGAGGAAATTCACTTTTAAGATTATTTTAATTTATTAATATTCATAAGTATTTTTAAGTATCAATTTTATTACTTTATATGCATGCTTCTATAATTTTTTCCATGGAAAATTACTTTTATTTTAATAAATATCTTTTACAAATTCAATAGGTTTTCTTAACTTTCTTAGATTGTTAAAACTCTGATTATTTAGAAAATTAATTTTGAATAGCTTATAGAAAATATATTATTATAGTTATCTTTTAAAAAATATAATTATACAAAATATATTTTTAATTTACACCAATATATAAGGATTTCAATTTCTTTTTTCATATTCTTATTTAAAATTTATTCTTTAAATAAAAAATTATTTTTAATTTAAAAACTTATTTTATCAATTTAATTCTTTAAATAATCATTTATTTGAATTTCATATTTTTTTATTTAGCCGCATTTTTAAACTTAATAATTTTTTAGTTATAAAATTACTTACAAAATAAAAACAATTATTTAAAATAATATTATAAAATTATTTATATTTAATTTTAATTATAATAAATAATAATAATAATACTTTTATTATTTTTTATTACCCTGAAAAAGTGAACACATCACATAACATAACATAACATAATATAATATAACATAACATAACATAACATAATATAATATAATATAATATAATATAATATAATATAACATAATATAATATAATATAATATAATATAATATAATATAATATAATATATATATATATATATATATATATATTGTTATTCGTTGAGAAAAATAATAAATCTTAATAATATATATATATATATATATATGGAATATAAAATTAAAAAAAATGAAAAAAGTTATTTTGTATTAAAATGCTTAAAATTTAAAATTATTTTAAGATAACAACGCTGATTTTCTTTTATTCATAGGGAAAGTATGATTAAAATAAGTATTATTATTGTTCTTATTTATAAAATTCTAGAAATGATATTTTAGAAGATGTGGTAGTTTAAAAACAGTGAAACTCAGTTATTTTAATATTAAATGGTTTATTTATAAATAGTTTTTTTATAAACGAGTTTTATTAGTTTAAAATGTACCATTTTTTAAAAAATCATTCTTTTAAAGTTTTCTACCTTCTCTATTCTTGAGTTATCTCTTTGACAATCAGGAGGTACCTAATCGACTACAACAAGGAGGTCTATGTTTCTACCCGATTAGTTTCTTCAATCGAGTAAGTAAGTTTCAACCATTTTTTCTCTTTTTGCTCTTAATTAAGATCATGCTTAATGATCTCTTGTTGTATGTAAGTTGTAATGTCTTTTCCTAATTTTCTATTGATCAGAGGTCTTAAGGATTTTTTCTGCTTCCAATTTGGTGTTGTGTTGGTATTTCTAGAGTTCCTTGTACTCTAAGCAAGGATTCAACATTTTTAGAGCTCTTTAGTTTCCTTGAGAGGTAAGGGAAGCTAGACCTTGTTTTAGATTATGTTTATGGTTTGAATTTAGTATCTATGTGAATGATAATATGATTTTAGTGAAATAGCTAGGTTGTTGCTAAAATTCTTTGTGTTTAGATGATGATAAATGATTGTATGATGTTGAATGCTTGATGTGGTGTGTTTGCAAAGTTGTTGCTATCACGATTATGTGTGATGAAGTTGTATGATTATTGAAAATTGGATTCAAAGTGTTTGGATCGAAGAAGAGTCAATTACTTGGGGTTTTAAGTCTAAAAAGTGAGTTTTGATAGGTGAGTTTGAGAAACAGGGGTTAGTGTGAGAGAGCAACTATTTTAGGACTGTGATGAGGTCATTTGAGACTTGCTAGAGGGGATATTCAATTGAAATCTGATATGGAATTAGAGGTAGTTCATTTTAGGGTTTTGGGGGTGTTTCTAGTGTAAACATTAAGGTTTTGAGTAATGTGATTGTGAGGTAAGGGGTGGAAACTATTTTGGGAAGTTGGGAGTCTGTTATGAGACTTATTATGACTTTTCTAGACATTTAAATGAGTAAAATCTGGTGTAAAAGTGTTAATTGTATGATAGGGTGAGTCCTTTGGTTAATTTTAGTTCAATTTTGAGGTTTTACCTAATGAAATCTTGAAATGGAAAGTTTGTGAGTAAACTAAGGTATTGGGGTATGTTATCTAGTGTATTAAGACTTATCCATGTTGTTAGATTGTTGATATTGAGTGTTGTGATAGAATTGAGTTCAGGCACTTTTGAGTCGTTGAGTTGGTTTGATACATCTAATTCCTAACCAAATAAGCAATGTAGTACTCTATTTTCATCTATAACATGTTTTTGTAGCAATATTAGTGCTACAAATTCTAAATTGATCATTTCAATATGTTTAAGATGCACCAAAACCAGAAAAATTAGGTTGCTGTAAAAAACTAATAAGAATAATCGATTATCTCACTTGATAATCGATTATTCTAGTCAGAATGTCATTTTTTTTCAAAGCTCTCAGGAATAATCGATTATCACATTTTCATAGCTCTCGAGAATAATCGATTATCACATATGATAATTGATTATTGTTGTTCGAAAATCATTTTGGCATAAATCCTTTCAAGAATAATCAATTATCAAGTATGATAATTGATTATCTCCTTTAAAAAAAACTTAAAATTTAGTTTTGTTTAGGGTGTCCTGTATGCATATTGGTGTCCTGTATGTATATTGTGTGTGTTTTGTCTTTTGTGATAATCGCTTTAAATGATGTGAGCTTTGTGAGGACGTCCTTTCCATTTCAACATGAAACAGCAACACAGATAAAATGTTATTCTCCAAGTATAAGATCTTCATCATCAGTAGTCAGTAGTTTCTAGTATATTATCATCTATGTAATGTTATTTTGATAGTTTTATTCTACATTCTATCTTTATTTATATATATATATATATATATATATATATATATATATATATATATATATATATATATATTTAATATAAATGGTAGTATTAAGAAAATAAAATTATATAATAAGTAAAATGTTTGTATTTAATATTAAATTTTTTTTTATTATTGAAATTATATTTAATTATTTATAAATGACAACTAAATAAAAGAAGTTTCATTATTTTGAAAATGTTAACAAATTTGGAATAATATATTTAATAAATTTAAACAGTAGTCAAAATATATATTTTAGAATATAAATTTAAATTTTTTTTATGTATATAATTAGAGCTGTCAAAACGGGTAACCCGGCCCGACCCACCACGGGTTGGTCACTTAGTGAGCCAACCCAACCCGGCTCATTTATTAGCGAGCCGAAAAAATTCGAACCCGACTCGACCCACCACGGGTTGGTGGGTTAAACGGGTTGGCTCATTTAATTAAGTTCTTTTTCACTCTCTTCTTCCGAGATTCTTATAACATATTACTTTGATCCATCAAAACAGTAATAATATGATCAATTAATATAAAAGAAAATAAAACATCTATTATAAATCCATAGGATTATGCTCTCTTGAAGCATCTTCTTCTTTATCTCCATCGACAATACAATAAAAAATAGTGTTAACTAATAATATTGAAACATAAAGTAATAAATAATTAAAGACATATTACTAAGTAAAAGTTATACATTTTGAATAATTAATTTAATTTTAATAAAAAAAATAGAATTTAAATAATTAATTTAATTAATTTGATTTAATTAAAAAAAGTAGGTGGGTTGGTGAGCCAACTCGACCCACCACGGGTTCAACCCATGTGAGCCGGGTTCTTAGTGAGCCGGGTCAAAATTGGCTCGCATAAAAAATTTGACATTTTTTTTCAACCCATTTTGACGGCTCTATATATAATGCTTTTAAGGTATGCTATATGTTTTCGATCTTTTGACAAGCAACTATTTTTTTGTTATTATGGAAAAGGATGAATATTTTTAAAAGCGTTTTCAAAATATAAAAAGAGGAACTGATCCGAAATATAAAAAAAAAACATTGAATTTGTTATAGATCTTCTATCAACTAAATATAAAATAGATTTATAACATATAAAATGAAATAATTTTATTTTAAAAAAAATTAAGATTGTTTCGATTTTAGTTATGGAGTGATATGGTTAAAAACTATTTTGGAAAGCAAAACCAAAAAAAAAAAATTAAATCAATTCTTAAATAATAAACTATGTGAGATTATAGAATATGGTAAAAAATATATTTATTTTCTATTTCTATTTCAATATTTCAATATTCAATATACAATGTTTATTATATATGTTAAATCAATAACTTTTGTTTCTGCATGGTGGAAGGGTTTTTTTTTTTTTTTATTCTTATGAGTGATGGATGAAGATTAGGGTTACATGTTTGAATGGTCGTCCATCTCTTAAGCTCTTTGCGTGACAATGAGGCTAATTTTTACACTGGGTTTGTGTGAGAATGAAGCTGTGTTTGTGTTGGCTTGAATGTTCATGAAAGGACAAAAAACCAAATAACCTTATTCTTATTTTATTCTAGAAGAAACCAGCAATTCATGGGACCATTTTTACAAAGTCTTTTCATGGGAATACAATTCATGACAAGATCTCAAGTCTTTCAACTTTTTTAACCTAATTCAATAATAATCTTTTCAAAATTACGATTCTTCTTTAATATTTTATAAGTTTCAAGTGCTTCTTATGTTATAGATCATTATTGAGTTTTGCTTAAAAAACTGTCATTTTAATATTTTAATATTTTAAAAAACTATTGGAGAATCCAAATTCTAAACCCATGATTTTTTTTTCATGTTTAAATATATTTTTTACTATTAGATAATGAATTTTTAGATAATTTTTCTTTTTCTCTCTTAAAACTCAAATTATTATTTTCTATTTAAATGTTTGAATGTTATCAAATGGAGAAGAGACATATAACATACTTTTAAAAGTGTTCTAGTAGTAAATTGATGGAAAATCAAATTTGATTAATTTTAGAAAATTAGGGTGAGAATTACATGTAGTTGAAACTAGGCAAAGAAAGAAAGTAATCAAATTTAAATATTTTAATTATACAAGTTCCGTTCGATCAAGATATATAGAGTGACAATATTCTGTGTAAGTTAGATTGTTACTTTTTTTCACAGTTATTTATTCTACTCATACTATATTGTAAATAATATTAAATTATTCATTTACTTGTTATAATTATGATTTTTTTATTAGTCTTAATCTTTTAAAAAAATTATTTTTAATTTTCTACAGGTGTGCTTTAATCCTTTTAGTATATATATATATATATATATACATCTTTTTAATATATTTTAGTCGATGCACCAAGAATTAAAATAAATTAAATAATGTCGTTTTCATACCTTAGAATCACATTTTCTACAAGTAATGCTTTTTTTTAAAAAAAAAATATATATTATAAATATATTTGGTATGTATAAAATACTTTTGTAAACGACAAAAATAGTTTAAGGGAAACTCAAATTCCCACCTTTTTTGAGAAAAAAAAATAGAGATAAGTTTAATTTAAAAAAAAAACAGTGAAATTGATTTTTAAAAATTCATACAATCGTAAGAATTAAAAATTTCTGTTGTATAAGATTATTCAGAAACTTAAACTTTCAAAAGTGAATGCTTTTAAATATGCAAACTAAAATTAACTACTTTCTAATAATAGAAATTAAAGTAATTAACCTCTTTATTTACATAATATGCATGCATGTAGTCATTGATCCTAAACTTCTGCACGTAACAAAATTCTTATGCCAATGTTTTTCAACAAATTACCAATTTTTAGTGTTTACGACTTCTGTTATCAATTTTCCATTTGAAGAACAAAAATGTATGGTAGACTTCATGCAAAACATTTTTCTTTTTCTCTAAGTAATTTATTTGTATCTGATTATTATAGTAGTTTTCACAATTTTGGTAGTTTCAATTTCAAATGAGATGAAGCTATTGATGCCATGGCAGCTTGGTTGACCATTATAGCCTTTTCTTTGAAAGCATAGATTCTGAAATGAAAATAGTGATCATTACAATTTCAAATCTGACCAAGGACCTAGAGAAAAAATTAATATATAAAAGAATAATTTTTATTTAAAATTTATCAACTAAATTAAAATATAATGTTTCACATGGTAAACATATCATATCAAAAAATAAATTTTACTTAATTTAATTCTATAAAACTGATTTTTAAATGCATTAATTTAAATGATATATATTTATTTTACTTTTAGTGAACATGTATTTTTAACATTTTATCATATCAAAACATACCCCTTTTAAAGATGATATTAGATATTAGTAAACCGTTCAATAACTGATAATAAAATACTCAATAAATAACAAATTTTATTAAATAAATTATGAACAATTATGATATTATGTTAAAAGATGACTTTAAAATTAACTTAATTTTACAAATATAAATCTCTAAATTTTTGTTAATATAAAAACTCAAACAAAAATATCCATTTAATTTTATATTTTAATTTCATGAAATTTTAAAAATAAAAGTAAAAACTGTTTGAGTCAGGATTTTTGAAATTGTTAGGGATATGAATCCTTGAAAAAAGTAAATTAAAAAAATAGCATTTAGATGAGCGAGAATATAATAAAATTGTTTTAGGGTGCACCACTACCTGGACGAGTAGAATTGCTACACGTGTACAAACTCCTTTCCCCTAATTTAGATCCTATTTGAATTGGCAGACATGTGAATGCTGCTGATTCTCACCGACCTTAGATTCGATGTGGCCCATGATATGATTAGTTAATGATATATTCAAGATGGTTAACATATGTTTTCTTTCAAACTTTCTAGATTTTTTTTGTTTGATGCACTCTTCCTTTTATTTAATTAGTAAAAACAATTTGATTATTATAGGCTTAATATTATTTTTGTCTTTATTTTTTTTAAGATTTATTTTTTTAATGTTTAACGCGATTCTAATTTTTATAATTTATCTTTAATTTATTATTTTTTTATGATGTTTTTAAATGGTTAAGAATAGATGAATAGTCTCTTTCTTAATATTTTTTATTTTTTATTAATATTTTTAGAATTTTTTTTTAATTTTAAAAATGTTATCAAAAGTTTATATGTGTCGTATGGTAATATTAGTGTCACGGTCAAGTCAATGTGAGTGTCAATGTTTCATATTATTTCGTCTTAATTTTTTTTTAATATTATTTAATTTAATCATAACTTTTGTTAATTTTGTTCATTCATTTTTATTTTTTTCTTTTTTTAAATTGAGATTAAATTAAATTATTATTAAAATTTATATTTGTATTAAATGTTTTTTTATTAATTTTAAACTAACTTATTAGATTTATGTTTCTACATGTAAAATATAGGTCTAGAATATATTTAAAAATAATGAAGAATTCTTCTTTTAATTTTAAAAATAAAGACTTTTCATTCTAATTTTAAAAATAAATTATAATTTTCCTTATAATTTAGAATTTTTCCTTTAATTTTAAAAATAATGGAGAACTTTCTTTACAATTTTAAAAATAATGAATAAATTTTCTTCTAATTTTAAAAATAATGAAGAATTTTCCATCAAATTTTAAAAATAATGAAAAAAATTTCTTTTAATTTTAAAAATAATAAAAAAAATCATCTAATTTTAAAGATAGTGAAGATTGTTCCTTCATCGAAATTATTTTGGAATTTCAGCGTCATCTTCTTAATTCAAGATAGTTCATGCATCTATTTTGTAATAGCCTAATATGCATGTTTTCTTTAGTTTCCCAGAACCAAATATATCTATTTGATCACATCATCAATGAAATATGAAATATAATATTTTCTTAATGAGTTTCATTCTTGAAACCTTGATCCTTGTGGTCTAATACTATCCCAAGTATCCCTTATTATACTATCCCAAGTATCCCTTATTACACACTCATAGAGGCAAATATCATACCAGTGATTCATCTCAACATTCTCATCATATACATATTGATATGAATATATATATATATATATATATATATATATATATATATATATATATATATATATATATATATATATATTCCAATATATATAATTACCAAAGAAAAAAATATCACATTATAAACATTATAAAAAAAAATAACGCTTAAGTGAATTTCTATCGTTTGATTGACCTTATCTTGCTTGAGTGACCTTGCTTCTTACAACTAAGGAATATTTTCTCTCTTGAACAACCTCATATCAAAATTTGTCTTTTCACCTCCTTACTCAAATACTTTGCCTTTTGTTTGAGTGTGCTCACAACTTGAGTGATATATTTATTGAAACTCTTCTAACTAGTTTCATGACATAAAATTCATTGTTTCGTTGATACTTAAGTGTTAAAACATAGTTTCATAGTAATCATTACACATCATTCTATCTCTTGAATGTCTTAGGTATCTCTAGAGTGATAATGAACAATTAGAAAAATCATTCCACACTACTTGAATATTAATGGCGAATCTTAGTTTGTATACACATAAAAATATAATTTTAATTTTAGCATTGTATAAATTTGTAAATAAAATTTCAATATTCATAAAATATTTGTTGAAGGTCCATCACTGTTTAAGAAGTGCACTAACACTTTTTAAGTAATGTCAAACAATATTTTTCAATCAGTAAATAGATTTTCCATCTAAACTTTATATTTATATCTTATATATGCATCCTACAAGGGATATAGGTCTACACTCATGTAATTCGATCGGGTTATCCACTTTGGGTACTAGAGTGATAAATGAAGCATTGCAACCCCTAGAAATGTTTCCAAATTTATAGAAATGTTTTACCTATTAAAAGTCTCACGTTGATTAAACATGATAAATTCAAATTCATATGGTTATCTTACTTATTAAAAATCTTACATTAATTAAACATGATAAATTCAAATTAATTAAACATGATAAATTCAAATTAATATGTAAGTGAAGAAAATCTTTCTTTACTAAGTTTATTAAATGAATTTGAGTTAGACTTAAATTTTACTAATTTAATATGCTATCATGTACTAATTTAATATACTATCAAGATTTGAGTCAATTATATATTTGTTGTTGAACCTGTTTCATTTCAATACTTAATGTCTCTTAAATGTTTCCGATATTAAGACACCATATCCTATGTATCAAAAATCACACATCAATTAAAAAATATGTTCAGCTAATATAAATTATATATGTGAAGACAAACTTTCCTCTGGCTAAACCAATTTAATAAAATTGAATTGAGCATTTAAAATTCATTATATATTTTAATATTAATTAAAATGTATCATCTTTATAATACTACAATTTACCTTCATATTACAAAATTTTATCATGTTTTATTGAATAAAAATTTTAAATGTGTGAATAAATATATTTATATATTAATTACAAGGTTCCCTTATAATGAGAGGTGTATATAATTGAAGAGACAAACTTTATTAAACTAGTTTAATAAAGTTGGATTAAATATTTAAATTTCACTATTTTAATATTAATTAAAAAAGTATAATCTTCCTAATTGTACAATTTACCTTCATATATTACACAATTTTATCATATTTTATGGAATAAACGTTTTAAATATATAAATAGACCTACTTATATATTAATTTTTATTTTTTGAAATGTGGCATCCTATGCCATATCTATTTCATGTATCGATACCATGTCCGAATCCGTGCGAATGTACATCTATAAAGTGTATGTGGTACAACATAAAATGAATAAATGGTTGTGATGTGAAGTTTGAAGCAAGTTACGAGAAAGGAATAATGCCAAAAAAGCTTTTTTTTTTCCCGATAAGAGCATTGAAAATTTGATGGAGAAAGAAAGAGAGGCATAAAACTCAGAGGTTGAACTTTGGTGAAAGGTCTCATTTGTTCAGCGTTTACGAAAGATGGTCTCAATCAGACCACTGCTTCCAATGAGTGTGTTGCAATCATATTTCCCAATCAACTTCACCCCAAATAAAATTCGTTACGAACCATAAAAAATCAGCTCACACTTATCTTCTTTTTCCTTTTCTTTTTTCTATCTTATATTCTATTTTCAAAGTTTATACATGCGTCTTGGAGTTTTTATAAAATAAATTTATACTATATAAATAAATATAAATTTTATAGAATTACATTAGATTTAAAATCTACATTTTAAAAAAATTATATTTTAATTTTGATTATTATGAAATAATATTTATTGTAAAGACTTAAAAACTAATACTAGTTTAAAAATAGTAAAATTTGATTATTTTAATATTAGATGGTTTTAATATAAATAGTTTCGTTAAAAACGAGTTTCATAATTTTATAACACATTATCTCTCTATAAACTATGACTTTTCTCTAAAAGTTCTTTCTCTCTATTCATCTGTTTGAAGATTGGAGATTGACTAAGTGATCATCGCGATAAGATCTTCAAGTCTAACTGATCAATTTTTTCTTTTTCCTTTGGTAAGTTTCGTTTTTCTTGTATATGTGGCGTTTGAGTCTTTGATAAGAATCCTTGTTTATTAGTGGTCATAACGGTGTACACTGATCGTGCTTCTGTATTTCGTAAGAGTAGATAAGATTTCCAATGCATTTGGAGCTGTTTTAGGCTTCCTAGAACAATTTGGTCTTCTGTCATGTAAGGGAAGCTAAACACCTCTTTTCTATTGTTTTAGTACTTTTATAACCTGAGTTGGTATGCTTGAGTTTAATATAGAGATTAAGCTTGTTTGATATTTTGTTGTATTGTGGTATAATTGCTTGAACTTGATCTAAACGTGTGTTGTCTGATATTGGAAGAGACTTGCTATGATAGGTTGCTGAATTATGCTTAATTTTGGATGATTTATGGATGATAGGTTGTTGGTTTGGTTAATCAATTAGCGGTTGAACTTTAGTTTGACAATAAGTTATAGAAATTACAAGTTTTTAGTCTAAAATTTTAGGTTTTAATAGGTAAAATTCTAGAGAAGTTCATTTAGGAGAGAACTTGATGTTTGACATCTGTTTTTATGTCAATTAGGACTTGGTTATCCATTTAGTTCATTAAATTCTTATATGAAATATGTCAAATCTGCTTTGAGTTAGTGGTTTGGTTTTGAATTAGAGAATATGGGATTCTGAATCAATTGAGCTAATTTGAGTTTAATCTTACATCAACACCTATTTTAAAACTTTTCATTGAGTTAGGAATACCAATTTGGTCATCCGAACATGTCTTTAGTTCCCTAATTCACAGAAATGAAGTTGTTGATTTTTGGTATAACGTTGAGTGGCTCTGGTATGACATTGAGCGCTAGAAAAATATTGAGCCTCTGATTCTTGGGTGTTTAGTAGTGCTTTTGGGTACTAAGTGCAACCTAAGTTAATGAGCCACTAGTTTTTGTGTGTTAAGCGATATTTTGGGCGTTAAGCATTAGTTTTCCCCTACAGGTCTGGACCTCTTTCCCCTATAATTCGTTGGGTAGGAGGTTTGACTCGCTTGGGGAGGGCTTGAGCACCGGGCGTTCCCTGTTTCGTAGTATTGTTTGTTTTTTTTATGTTTTTTTTATTCTTTATTTGGTTTAGACTGATGTAAATTGATTCAATGCATGTTTATTTTGTAGTTCAAATGGAGAATAATACTCATGTATGTGTTATATATGTATGATGATGTTCAAGCGAAATGAAAAGTTTGAATTAAGTATGTTGTGAAAGGGATTCCATGAGGAAATCCTTATTGTTCTTTTGAAGTGTGATGTATTGAAGTAAGGACTTCAAGATTGGGGGATGATTCTAACACTCTTAATAACTTCCAATCTTAAGTAGAGATGGATAGTTATGTCATGAAGAGTAGTAGGAAGTCCTTTGTTTGATGGTCATGTATTGGCCATAAATGTTTAATGTATTAACCTTGGTGTGTGGTAGTTCGATATGAGTGGACTGTTTCACCATACATGCACTAGTAAAACAAGATGTTTTTGACTCGCACATTACGCTTCGGTTTCAGACAAATCGAAGCATAAAAATGCAGTGACAATTCCGTAATTTTATCAAAATTATATGCCTCAGTTCACTAAGAACCAATGTAAAAAATGTATACTGCCTCAGTTGCCAGGGGAACCAAGGCATATAAACCTATAAAAAGAACAAAGGTCAGACTTATCAGTTGACACCTTTCTGAAAAGGGGCATACTACCTCCATTGCCACGAGAACTGAGGCATTTAACCTTGCAAAAAGCACAAAGGTCAGACTTATCAATTGACACCTTTCTAGAAAACGGGATATTGCCTCCGTTGTCAGGGGAACCGAGGTATATAAGCCTGCAAAATGTAAATAGGTAAGACTTATCACCTGACAACTTTCTGGGAAAGGGAATACTGCCTCGGCTTGCTTAGAACCGAGGCAGTATGTCTGGCCACAAATCTGACCCTGAACTTTCCAAATGCATGTAATGCCAACTAATACTACTGTTAACTCATTGGCAAGTATACCAAATCATATCAAATAATAATAAATGGTAAGACCAAGTATCGTATCCAAAAGACTGATGACACTAAATAATCGTGTAATTACTTAATTAAGACTGAAAAGCTATTTTGTTGGTGTTTAAATGCAAATGTAAAAAAAGTAAATATGAATGCAAATTGATCAATTAAGGCTTAACACAAGAATGAATGGTGTTGATAATATGAGATGATTATGCAAATTGATCAATTTCTTGCAGTTTCGCCTAGTTGCCCTAGGTTGGGGCACTGGGCGCTAGTGATGTGGACTTGGACCCGTTTTCTATTATTATTTTGATCTATTTAAGGACTTTGACGTCCTAGGGATTGTATCTTTTGATGGCTTGAGCATAGAAACACAATTTTTACCCTTGTAGGGGCAAATTTGGGTAGGTGACAACTCTCCTCTTCTCTTTCTTGGGGGCAGATTTGGGGATGTGACAACTCTCCTTTTCTCTTTCTAGGATTTTTCTATCGTTTCCATTCTTTCATTCCATTGTTCATCTAGTTTCTTCATGACGATGGAGAACTAAACTCTTTTGTTGTTGGGGAAGATATAACCTCTAAACTCTCATGTATTTGAATTTGTTCTGAGTTATTTTATGTTTCTTTCATTAATTGTTAGGAATTTTTTTCCTTTGCTAAATTGTTATATTTTATGTTTTTTTGAGTATCAGAAGATATCTTATGAATCACGATCTGGATAATTTCTCTCAAAAGCAGTATTGCTTAGGGATGGGGGTATGAGTTTTGGTCGTCTTAAGCTCCTAATCGTAATGCATAATCAATTATTAGGGATGCAAGGGATTATGGTCTAGTAATTAAGGATAGACTTTCTTCGTCGAGGGATCAAGTTTTAAGTAATTTAGAGAGTGACATTAACAAGTTAATGAAAAAGATGAATTCTTATATGCATGAGAGTGATTAGGTGAAATCTAAACCCCAACAACATTATCATCTCATATTATCAACTTCATTCATTCATTCTAGTGTTTAGCCTCAATTGATCAAATTGCATTCATGTTTATTTTTATTATATTTGCATTCAAAACCTCAAAAATTGTTTCAAAGTCTTAATTAGTTAAGCAATTACACAACTATTTAGTGTCGTGAGTCTTTTGGGATACAATACTTGTCTTACCATTTTATATTACTTGATACGATTTGATACACTTATCGACATCTTAACATGTGTCCATATCAAAGAAAACCAATAATCATGCCATGAATGAGTTAAACATAACAAGCATAGAGCAACAGAGAATAACCCTAACAATTAATGAAAGAAGCATAAATAAATCGGAATCAATTCAAATACATGAGAGTTTAGAGGTTACATCTTCCCCAACAACAAATTAATTTAGTTCCCCCTTGTCATGGTGAAACTAGATGAACAATGGAATGAGAATGAAAGATAAACCTCGAGAACCGAAAAGGAGAGCTTCCGCATCCAATTCTTCCTTTAGAGAGCTGAAAAAGTGTGAATTTACGTCCCTTTTGTTAAAAGATACCCCGTCTAGGATGTGAAAGTCCTTATATAGAACTGAATTGGATCATGAACCAACATCGCTAGTGCTCAACACCCCTACTTAGGGCGCCCAGGCAAGCTTGCGAGAGAAGTGTGCTCAACGCCCTAGGAAAGGCTCTCAGCGCCCTAGGAAATGCGCCCAGGCGTGACACGGTTCTCGAGAACTAGCACTCAATGTCCCTGAAAGAGCGCTCAAGCGTGCTTTCGAGACAATCAACGTTGAGGGCTCCAAAAAAGGGCACTCAAGCGTCCTGCGAGCTTGTGCAACCTTCTCTTTTGGTGCTCTTTCTGTCCTTTTTGAGTTCCAACTCCTTAATATTTTAATCCTCTTCAAATTCATTCCAATTTCCTAAAAAATCAAGGGAATTTAGTGATAAAATTCTCAAGTATAACCTAAACTCTCTTATTCACACAAATAAGCTAAAAACATGAGTTCAAGCAAGCTTCTAAGTAAAAAAGGTTGATTTAGTATCAAAATTGCATCACAGATAACGATATATTCAACCGTTATCATAACCCCAAACTTGAAACTTTGCTTGTCTTCAAGCAAAATAAAACCTGGCTTAACAACATAGCAAAACTACAATGGTCTAGCACACCAAAAAAACATTTTTCTCTAAGGTAAGTAAGTCACTCATGTCTGCTCCTCACACTACAAGAAAAAAGTGTATTATATACAGCAAAAATCCGTATATAAGACCCAAAATCCGTATATAATACGTGTTTATATACGGATTACATACGGACAAAAATCCGTATATAATATCGTCGTAGCTAGGTTTATATACGGATTTATCCGTATATAATTGATGTACAGAAATTATATACGGATTTATCCGTATATAAATTATATACGAAAATTATATACGGATTTATCCGTATATAAATTATATACGGAGAAATCCGTATATAATTTCTGTATATAAATTATGTACGGATAAATCCGTATATAATTTCTGTATATAAATTATATACGGATAAATCCGTATATAATTTCTGTATATAAATTATATACGGATAAATCCGTATATAATGGTTTAAGAAGAGCTAAATAAATGTCCTGTATATAGCAGTTCCCCATGCACAATATACAAGCAGAAAGACCCAATATATTATCAAGTTCAGAGTTAAACAACTATTAATCAACAGTTCCAATAAAAATTAAAAGTAGCTCAGAACTCACTGTCTCTAAAATAGGTTTTTTAAATGTTAGATAATCGATAGGGATATACCACTAAACAGTTTAAAAGACGTGGGAAGGGTTCTTCGTTGAGTGGTCAATGCTAAATCAGATTTCTTTGATAAGTAAAGGGCAAGATCAATAATGATGGGCCTTGCTCTTTGATTCCTACATAGAATAAGTAATATAAGTCAGGGGAGAAAAACATGCAGAATATAGTCTACAAAAAATTTTCAGATGCATAATAATCAAATTCACTTACAATTTCTAACCAGCAATGTGTGTATGCTCAATGAAATTTAGATTCCTTGACAGATTCGAGAAAACATAAAGCAAATCTGCAAAAGCAGAAAACAAATATCAAATGGGTTCAGGGAGTAAACTTTTTGCATGTTTGTCTTGATAAATGCTTAAACTAAAACTATAAACAGCATGGAATGATCTATACGAATCTGGATTTATGCCAAATGATACACTATCAGACAGAAAGAAGATGTTGAAACCAGAAGACTAAAATCATTGAGTACAAAATACCATGAAGCAAATTGTTACGCAGTTATGCAGGTACTATAAGCTTTCCTTCTTGGTAACAGAATCTATTTCAACAACTTAAAGAATAGAAGAAAAAAATCAAGCAACCTCAAAGAAAAGTGAGACAAATTATAAGATAATATATTCATATGTACAATAATCATATAAACTATATACCATGAAGCTGCAAATTCAAGTGCACAAGTCTCATTACTATAGTGCACGTGCAAAATCTTAACTACACTGGCCAATTCTTAAGCAATCAACTTTGCAACAAAGGAGTTACAAGTTTTCAGAACAACAAAAAACATTAATTAGCAAATATAAGCTCAATCATTAAATAAGAGGATATCCTAGTACCATAAATGCAACCAAAAATGCACTGCAAGGTGGACGGGAAATTGTTTTCTGCTGCAATTGACCTGCAGAATATAAACATCAATCTTTTAACTGTTTACAACTATTGATAGTACATATAACTTCACAAAAATGCCAACTAATAAGAGTAAATTTCAATGTGCAGATTAGAAAAGCTACCCTTCAAAGTAGACTATAAGCTTAAACGATTAAAGGAACTCGTGGTCAATAAATATTTATGAGTGGAAATTGACAAGCTATATAGACAGCACAACTTGCACAATCTAAAGTTAAATATCCACATGGTTAAGAGAGAGGAAAAAAAATAGCACATCTTGTTTCCTTACTAATTCACCACTCAGATTCATGTAAGTCCGAGGAGGCTTTGCAAGGAAGACAAGAACTTCACCAACAAAACCTGCAACAAACCAACTTGCGAAAAAATTTTATCAATACAATAAACATAGACAGAAAAACAGAA
Source organism: Vigna nakashimae (assembly GCA_034642375.1). Lineage (NCBI taxonomy): Eukaryota > Viridiplantae > Streptophyta > Magnoliopsida > Fabales > Fabaceae > Vigna > Vigna nakashimae. The sequence goes on from CM067763.1 coordinate 11,722,959, forward strand.
AATAGAAATATCTAAGCAAGGCAGCGGGTAAACCTTTTCCGAAAATGGCTTTGGAATAGGAAGTGTTCATAGGAATCCCCTAAGACTCAGCAAATGCATCAATCATCTCAAAGCCCACCTAGACAATCATCAAATCAAACTTGTATTTCAGATTTAGCCATTTGTTCAAGAGGATTTCTTTTTTCCTATTTAGCTATTGATCTGATCTCTGTTCTTATTTACTTAGCAGTCTTTAGAAACTTATTTTTAAATGTTTTAATGGTTTAATAACAGTTTAACCATTTTGACAGTTTTAAACAAAAAAAAAATGCCAAAAATAAAAGGTGACCAAAGATGAAAGGAAAACAGCTACATTAATAAATACATCACCATATGCTATAAGCTTGTGCAAAACAACCATTGATTAATCTTAAAGAAAAGTACAAACCAGTATATGGACAAAGCAATTGAACATCAAAACTCTGAAACTCAAGCAGAGCAATGTACTATATTTAAAGAAGCATGTAAGTGTATGTATGTTACATGAAAATTCAAAACCATCAATACCTGCCCCTATACTCATTGTATTCATCTTATTCAGAATCAAATCACGTTACTGGATAATTAAAACCAAAGGTTTCTAAAAATGTGAGTAATATTTTTGCAATTTTTTTATATTATCATATTATCGTTTCTGTGTATATTCTTTTCCCCGAATAATTTATCATCTAAAACTAAAACTTGTTTATTTTATTCCCATTTTAAAAATATTTTTATGAAATGAAATTGATAGTGTAAATGAGAATTCGTTATCACCAAAGATTATATAGCATGAGCTATAAGGATCTATTACAGTTAACAAGCAAGGAATAACTATACAAAACAAAAAAGAGAAGTTAATTCATGACATCAAATGATTAACATTTAAAATAAACACTACTAGTAAGGTAAGTTTTTTCTCTGCTATTTTTTATTCCAGTAAGCTTCAAAGAAATTAGATAAACTAAAATAGGTCTACTATGTATTTACACTTTACTTTCAAGACTAATATATACATGAAAACTTCCTTTTTCCTAACATTAAAAATGAGCAAAAAGAGCACTAGCATTAAAAATGAATTTGGAAGCTCACATGGGCTGTACGGAAAGTGAGAAAGAATATGGATTGTGCAGCAAGCACACGGCACTTCATATGACTCAATAAAAAATATATATAGAAGTGGAGGTCCAGCACGTGAATGATGGGCATTCATTTGTTTTTTTAATTCAAAAGTGCACATGGGAGGAGACAAAAACACACGGCTGAAAACAATAAGTGGAGGACCCTTTGTGACATGGAAAGCACTATATTATTGGAGAAATGAGAGACTTGATACGTGAAAGAAGAAGGGGGCAGTGTGGAATTAATGGAAAGGAAATGACCTCTTTTCTTGGCTGAAACAAAGTACATGATGACAAGGAAGCCACCCACATATAGGACAGACCAAGGAAGAAAGTGGAGAGCACATAGTTAATCACAGTGAAAAACAAATAAGTAAAAGTAAATAATTAGTATGCATGGGTTTTACTGTTATAGAGTTAAGCATAAAAAAAAGATAGTTATAACAGAATCACAACATTAAGACACATAAACAACCTTGCGAGTTAGTAATTAAAGGAAGACTTAGCAAAATTGAACGGCATTGCAAAAGATAGCACTATATTTGGGTAAGAGAACCTTTTTCATTTCAGCAAAGGATTTTCATTAATGGAAAATGATTGAGATCATTTGATTCAACAACATGTTTTATGTTTTCATTTTCTTTCCTATTGTCAAAATTTGTACAGGAAACAATGTAAACAGATAACAGATAAATGTTGCTTCCACTTTCATATCCCAACTTTTGGAAAGAATAAACAAAATGAAAACAAGGTGTTACTTTGTAATTGAAATTGAAAGCACTAAACAAAAATAAGAAACATTTTTCACAAACCAAAGCAATAGAGAGAAGAGAGAAATTAACACTTAAGTAACTTATAAAAGAATCCATCTTTGCAGTGGAAATCAGAACATATAAACAAATTAACAACCCAAACAAACAAAATGAGTTGTCTTATTATAATAAGTCCTTTATAATTTAAACAATAGACAACTCAATCATAATGAAAAAATTGAATTCATCGCAAACATTCTCTTATAGAAATATGAACATTAGCAAACCGGCTGACTACCATCAACAAATTTGGTATGAGCCCCTTCATCAATTATGCATAAAATGTCTTGAATTTGCTTGTGTAAAAAAAATAAAGAAGAGGAACAATATGCAATAAAAACCATTGGACACTTTGAGGATGTCGTAACCGAAATCGCGACGGGACGACGATCCGAAAAATAAAAACTGTTTTTGAAAAAAAAAGATTTTGGAGTCGCCACCATAGTTTATTCTGGAAAACTACGGAAAAACCATAAAATGATAAGACCTGGTCTGCGAAAATGAGATTCTAAGTTCGGGAGTCGGTTACGTGTAGGGAAGGTATTAGCACCCTACAACGCCTGCCCTAAGGCAGTACCTTTAACTAAATATGCGAATATGATGTGGTTTTCAAAATGTTTAACTATCCCCTAAAATAAGATTCTAAAGAAACAACATGTATTTTTTAGTTTTTTGAGCCCGACAAGGATTGACCTTGCTCCTACGTATTCTCATTAAGAATGAGAAATCAGGGTTCCGTAGTTCTTTTAGAAAATTGCTTGAAAATTTATTTGAAAATTGTTTGAGAATTTTGTTTGGAAATGATTTTGATTTTTTTTGGAAAATGAACCTGACAAGGACTGGCCTTGCTCCTACGTATCTCCACTTTTGATGGAGAATCAAGGATCACGTAGTTCTGGCTAGCCATATTGTATGTTGTTTGAAAATGTGGATGTTTTTGGGTTTTGAAAGATTTTGTATTTTTTTGGTATTTTTATAAAATAAACAAAAAATGTTTTCAGCACAAAGACGATGCGTGCGATCACACATGTGCTTAACCTTTAAAATATTTTTGGTATTTTTATAAAATATTTAGATTTTTGCATGATGAGCACTAGGCTGATGCGTACGATCGCACGAGTACTCACACGGCTTTTTTTTTTCTTATTGTTTGCGTAATGAGCACTAGGCTGATGCGTACGATCGCACGAGCACTCACACGACTTTTTTTGTTTATTTTAGATTTTGGGTAATGAGTACTAGGTTGATGCGTACGATCGCACGAGTACTCATACCGATATTTATATTATTACATGTTTTTAAAGTTTTATATTTTTTTATTAGGAAGGATAGATGGGTTGAAATGTGAAAAGCATAAAGAAAAATTGTAATAGAAAACACGATGAATTTATAAACTAAAAAAATGATCAAAATGCATATATAAATAGAATGAAGAGAAAATGTATACCTTGTTGAAGATTTGTGTGATGAAATAAAACTCTACTTGTAATAAGTTGTGAGAAAGATAGATGGAAGATGAAGAAGATAACTTTATGGTAGAAATGGGGTACGGGATTTATTATGTATAGAGAGATAGTAAAATGTGAGGGAGAAATGAAGTAGAGTTTCGGGATGGAATGAAGAGATTTTGAGAGAGAAGATATGGATATTATGTAAATTGTGTGTGTGAAGTGAAGAGAATGTAGGTATTTATAGAGTTAAGGATGAAGAAAGTTGATGAACAAAAATAATATAATAAGTTGGTGGAAAATTTAGATGAAATAAAAATTAATCACAAAAATGCAATAAAATAAATAAGTAAAGAAATAAAACGTTTGGGGAAACAAGAAGTTGAATCTGGCAGAGCCGGTTAGACAACTTCTAATCCTTCCAAAATGCAATAAAATAAATAAGTAAAGAAATAAAACGTTTGGGGAAACAAGAAGTTGAATCTGGCAGAGCCGGTTAGACAACTTCTAATCCTTCCAAAATGCAATAAAATAAATAAGTAAAGAAATAAAACGTTTGGGGAAACAAGAAGTTGAATCTGGCAGAGCCGGTTAGACAACTTCTAATCCTTCCAAAATGCAATAAAATAAATAAGTAAAGAAATAAAACGTTTGGGGAAACAAGAAGTTGAATCTGGCAGAGCCGGTTAGACAACTTCTAATCCTTCCAAAATGCAATAAAATAAATAAGTAAAGAAATAAAGCGTTTGGGGAAATAAGAAGTTGAATCTGGCAGAGCCGGTTAGACAACTTCTAATCCTTCCAAAATGCAATAAAATAAATAAGTAAAGAAATAAAACGTTTGGGGAAATAAGAAGTTGAATCTGGCAGAGCCGGTTAGACAACTTCTAATCCTTCCAAAATACAAAAATAAACAACTAATAACATACAAATGGCATAACATAATCAATATCACGTTTTACAACTATCACACTTGGATATCAACACAAAAGCATACTCTCATTTAAATTCAAAATCATACAGAAACAAAATACTCCATAATCAAGATTTAAGATCAGACAAAAGCAAAATATAGCATATTCAAGGCTCAAGATAATACAAAAGGAGATACTCAAGGTTAGCTTCCCTTACCTCTATTACAGACTTAATCTCCTCGCTCTCTGAAAACTTCCAGAATATCCCCTTTGAAATTAGAAATTCTTCCAACTCTCTTCTCTCAAAAATTTTCTCAATTCTTTTGTGTAAATTTTCAGCCTCCCCCCTTGGCTATTTATAGTAAAAAAAATTTACTATTCATTTGTACTATTCATTTTTACTATTCATTTTTTTATTCATTTTACTATTACAAAATTAATTTTTTATTTGGAAATTGGTGAATTCTGATCTCAAAGCTACGTGGAACACTTATCCTTTCCAAAAATAATTTTTTTTTTACTTTTCACTTTTTACTATTCACAATTCACTATTCACTATTTACTATTCACTATTCACTTTTTATTTATTTATTTATTTATTTATTATTAATTTTATTTACCCGGACGAAATTGGGTATTGACAGAGGACAATAAATCTAATTTGACCATGCAGGTACTAAGATTTTGTTAATTGTCCAGGTATATACATGGGGCAAGGGATACTGTGGTGCTTTAGGCTATGGCGATGAGATTGAGAAGACAACTCCAGAGATGTTGTATTATGTTATAGTTTTTTAAAATAATAATAATAAATGACACAACATTGTAATCATTTTAAGAGAGAAATAACAAAGAATATGATAACTTTAAAGCTAAAAGGTCTATAAGCATGGATGCTTAAAGCTGCATAGAAGACAAGCCACGTGATTATTTTTTAGTAAATCATAAATCTGCACCCAAAAATTAGATTTTCATAATATGGCTCATATCATATCATGCTAAAAAGTTTCTCAATAATTAAAATGATTACACCATATCTCTTTCACGAAGTAGGCAACTAAGACAGATGATGTTATCATGCTATCAAAAGACTATTTTTTTCATTTCACTCAAAAAGTAAAGTAAATTCTCTTGGTAACATTTATATGCAAATTACTGATGCTTGGCTCCAAGACTAACAAATTGATCAGGCATGAGCAACTCTAGCATATTGAAACTTCAATTATTTAAAAACTCAATAAACATGAAAAAAGTATTAAAAGATAACAAAGCTCTCGTTGAAGTTATTTTAGTGTGATGTTGTCTTCATTATTTACTAGTAATGTCAGCAATTCTACAATTACTCATTACACAAATCACAGAGTAATCACCAGACAAAGACAAATGCATCCAAAACCCTTCTCCCAAATTCATCCAAAACCCTTCTCCCAAATATTTCAATGTATTCTATAATGTTTTATTTATAAATAAATCCATCACTTCAGTATCCATAACCCTATTTTTATACCCTATAAACTAATCACATATATACAGGAAGAACCTAAACCAGTAAACACAGAATGAAGGTGTAATTACAACTACCACTGGAACACCAAATGATATCACTGGAAATCTCAAAACCCAAACCAATACCAATTCCAAACACAAAAATGCATCAAAATAAACAATAGTCTTACAATTTTAGAATGTACCATTTTAAAAATCTCACCTTTAGGAATCAAAGCACTTTCTTTAACCTTCACTGGAGAAGCATTAGTGCTACCACATGCTCGACCTCCTCAGCAACGGGTTTCACGCACGAACTTTTTTTCGAATGACTGACTTTGAGACCTACTAAGGCTCTCGCCAGTGCAAGGCGGGTTTGGGAGTTTTCCTGAGGTTTGAGACATTAATCACAAATTTCACTCAGTTTATTCCAGAGATGGGGAAAAAAGACGGAGAAGGATGGGAACACTTACCACTGGCCAAGAATGATGGCGGAATGGACGACCATCCACAACGGTAGCAGGACTCCGATAGGTCATACGCACTGAACGAAGAAGCACTCTCACTAGCCGACCCTCTGTGAAGGAAGAGATGTGCACACTAAGGTTGCGGAGAAGAAGGGTTCTAAACGCTTCTAAAGGTTTCTAAGTGCTCTGGCTTATGTCACTCGAAGAGGGAGAATCACCCTCCAAAATGTTTAATTTGATTTCCTGAACAGCTGCAGAGAAGAGATGATCCAGAGGGGAGGTGACTGAAGGTTTGAGACGAATGTTCGACACGAGAGCCTTGACTGAAGGTTGGAGAGGAGAGGTGAATGAATGGTTGATGAAGGATTGATGAAGATGACTCCACAGAGAAGAGGGTTTGAGAGCAAGAGAGTTCGAGAGAGAGAACAGAGTTCTAGGGTTCGAGAAAGGGGAAATGCTTCTTCAGAGTGTGATATGCAGCTCCAGCATCCAATTAATCAGAAAAAAAAATTTTTAAAAATAATTTCCCACATCCGTATATAATATCCGCAGTTAACAACCGCCACCACGTGCAAATTTTATATACAGAATTTATATACGGAAAATTCTGTATATAAATATCCGTATATAATATCCGTATATAAAGCCTTTTCTGGTATCCGTACATAAATTCCGTATATAATGCTTCATTTATATACGGATTTACATCCGTATATAATTTTCCGTATGTAATTTCATCATTTCTTGTAGTGTCATAGCAAGATCAATCAAGATATAATAATGCTTTAGCCAATCAAGCTCAACTATGGTGTTCACATAATCAAAACACACATAACAAATGCCAACTTCATTAACAATCAACAACGAAGCAAGAATGTTGTCATAAAGTGGATGAAACAAATTCCTTACCCAAGATAGTGTTTCACTCTAACTGAAAGGTGTATAGTGAGGTGACACTCTTGCACTCTACCATCACAATGTCACATGAATCAACTTTGCCTTTCATTTAAACACATCAAACGCACTCATAAGCAAGTTATCATCAGAAGGACTTTTTCTAGGCTTGTAACATGATCGGGCTAAGAAGAAAATTGGTTTTTCTAGACAACAAAATTCCTTGAGTTAAGAGAGTGAATAAATCACTTCACGATATAACATTAATCTCTCTTTTTCCTTTTATGCGAAAAACCAATATTCAACTCATTCCCAACTTTCCTTTCATTGAGCTTAACCTTTTTTTTTTCTTTTTCTTTTTCTTTTACTCAATGCTCTTTAAAGATTTTCACAAAGTTCTTTCCGGTTTCTCACAACCCCAAACTCAAACCATTCTCCATTACCATATAAACATACTTTACTCAACTCAAGGTAAGGATTTCAAAAAGGTTTTTCATATTTAGACTCAAGGTTCAAAGGATAGAATAAACATTGTTCTTTATTGGGTTCATATATTGGCATTGGCTTATATAGGAGAAGAACAAATGGCCTTGATCATCTGTAACAAGCAAGAAAGTGGTTCAATTATAGAAAATTAGACAAAATCAATCATACTTCCAAAGAAATAACATTCAATCAATCAAAGACTCTGGAGTCCAACCTCTCACAGGTTAACTCAAGTTGTACAATTTGATAAACATCTTGCCCAACATATTAATCACAATTGAAATCATCCATCTGTTTTTAACAAAACTATGAGCAACCACCATATGTGCTTATAGGCTAAACCAATCATTAACTCAACATGAATCATACATACTCAAGCAGACACAAGATAATATTACTTCTTACAATCAAACAGTTTATCACCAAACACAAAACCATTGCAGCAACTATCCATTTAGCCAAGTACATACTCAAAGTAAAAACAAAATTCAAAATTGCATAAACTAAAGAAGTTTAGAAAGCTGGGTTGTCTCCCATTAAGCGCTTGTTTAACGTCATTAGCTTGACACCATTAAGCTTAATCTGGATCTTTAATGTTGGTGTTCCTCCTTCCTTCATGACACCAACAAAATCTCAGCAATTTTCTTGTCACCAACTTGACTCTCCTAGAGCCTCAATCTCAAAAACTCCATTTCCTTAATAGTCTTGACAAATAACCTGCTCCTAAATTTCACTAGTGTGCCAGGTTTGGGTTCATCACTTTTCACATCAAGGTGTTGGTGAATCAGTTTTCCTTCCTTCTCTTCATCATCTCCTTCCACTTTTATAGAGAAACTACTAAGGCCCTTTTTGACCAACTTGGCAGCTTTATTAGGTAGACTAATCACTAATAAAACTTCATCTGTTGTTTTAAGACTAGTATGCTTTTCTTGAATTGGCTGCCCAGCTTCAAAAACATTGAAAGTTACCTCTCTCTCTTGGTCCTTCAATGTTAAAACTCCATCATCTACATGAATGACAACCTTAGCTGTCTTCATGAATAGTCATCCAAGGATGAGTGGTATCTCCACTTTCCTCCATCTTCATCACTACAAAGTCCACCGGAAATTTCAGTTTATCAATTTGAACCTCTAAATCTTCCACTACACCCTAGGGTTTCTTGGTAGACCTATCCGCCATTTTTAATACCATCTTTGTGGGTTTGACCTCAAGACTACCGATCTTCTTTAGCATAAATAAAGACATTAAATTAATGCTAGCCCCTAAATCAATTAGGGCTTTCCCTATATCATAATTCCCAATAGAGCAAGGAATAGTAAAACTTCCCAGATCTTTGACTTTAGGAGGAAGTGTCTTTTGCAGAATAACACTACAACTGCCCTGTACTTCAATTGTTTCCTCATCTAAATATTTCTTCTTTTTGACGAACTTCTTCAAAAAATTTGCATACCTAGGGATTTAGTGCAATGCTCAGTCAATGGAATAATGATCCCATATTGCTTGAAAATATCCTCGAAACACCCTAATTGTCTCTCTTTTTCCTTTCTAGAATAAACTTTAGGGTAAGGAAGAAATTTCACAATCTTTCTCCTTTTCTTTCTTCTTTTCCTTCTTCTCAATCTCACTTTTTCTTTCTTCACTTTCTTCTTCTTTTTCACTCAACTCAACTTTTTCTTTTCTCACAATTTTTCTCTCTTCCAACCTGTCACTACCTATGCTCATAATAGCATTACACTCCTCTTTAATGTTAACTTCAGTATTAGCCCCAAACTACTTTGCAGATTTCTCCTCCAACTCTTTAGCCAGTTGGCCAACCTATATCTCCAAATTCCTTATAGTAGCTTCAGTGCTCTTATGATTAGAGATAGACACTTGCATGAACTGTTGGAGTGTCTCTTCTAGCGTTGCAGTTCTTTCAGATAAGGAGAGTTGTTGTTACCATTATTGTTGTTGTGGTCTATTGAATTGCACAGCTTGCCCTTGACCCCAACTTGGGTGAGGTTTCCATCCGTGGCTGTAATTACCTAGACGAAATTGATTACCTTGACCCATAAAATTGACTTCCTCTTAGGTAACTTCTGGCATAACACATTGACCATTAATATGATGTCCACCACATGATAACGGTTGAAAAACCGTTATTTTTATAATTAATTTTGATATTAAAAACACTCTTTTTGACTTAGAAACTTGCTTTAACTCATGTTTTTGCTTTAGTTTTGTGAATAAGAGAGTTGAAGGTGAATTTAATGGTTTTTGTGCTAGATTCCCTTGATTTTGTAGGCTATTGGAATGATTTGAAAGAAGAGTTAAAGTACCCAATGGTTGGAATGCAGAAAAGTCAACAAGAGTGCAAAAAAGTCAACCAAAATGTAGAAAAGTCAACCAGTCAACCAGTTTGGTTTTGAAAGCATTATTTCATGCCCGAGCGCCACTGCTGAGCGTCATTTGAGTGTTAACGAAGTGGGCTTGGACTCGTTTTCTGTTATTTTGGTGGGCTTGGACCTCTTTTCTGTTATTTTTCTGGTCTATTTAAGGACTTGCATGTCCTAGGGAATGTATCTTTTGATGGCTTGAGCACAAAAAGACACTTTTCACCCCTTGGGGTAGATTTAGGGATGGTGATAAATCTCCTCTTCTCTTTCTAGGGTTTTCTATCTCTTTCATTCTTTCATTCCATTGTTCATCTAGTTTCTCCATGATAATGGGGAACTAAACCTTATTTGTTGTTGGGAAAGATGTAACCTCTTAAACTCTCATGTATTGAATTGATTCTTGATTATATATGCTTCACTTCATTAATTGTTAGGGTTTTTTCTCTATACTCTATGCTTGCTTTGTTTAACTCATTCATAGCATGATAATTGATTTTGTCGATATGGACACATAAGGGGAAATCTAGAACTGGAGAAATTCTCCCAAAAGTAATATTACCTAGACATAGGGATAGGAGGGTTGATTGCCTTTAAGCTTCTGTGCGAATGTAATGCATGATTAATTGCTAGGGAGACAAGACATTGTGAACTAGTAAATTAGAAAGTGACATTAACATTAATGAAGAAGATGAATTCATATATACATGAGAGTAAACTAGGTGAAATCTAAACCCCAACAACAATATCATCAACTTCATCCATTCATTCTTGTGTTTAGCATCAATTGATCAAATTGCATTCATGTTTATTTTATTGCATTTGCTTTCAAAACTCCCAAAATTTGTTCTTTAGAGTCTTAATTAGTTGAGTAATTGATGAGTCATCATTTTTCACTATACACTTAGCTTCCAGCACCATATTTTGTTAGTGAATTGTGCTTAATTATCAATTATTCTTGCATTTTCATTATTTGGGCTCAATTTCAAGACTAATTCTTATTTTATTTAATTTGACATATTTGGGCTTAATTATTTCAATCATTTTGTGCAGGAAAATCATGGTTGAAAGGTTGAGAAAGGATCTGCTGAACGGTTTGCTAAAGCCTTGACCGAATGGTCTTCTAAAGGAATGAATACCAAACAATCCTGGAAGCTTTGACTGAACGGCCAGTTGTAAGCCTGCACTAAATGGACGATCACCACAGAACGAACGGTCTCAGCGATTGCTCTTGGCCGAACGGTCTTGTAAAGACTGCACTGCACACCGTCCTGAGCTTGCAGACCATTGTTGACCGAACAGTGGGAGTCTTTAATGACCGAACTGTCAGATGAGATGACTAGAGAACTCAGCAGCAGTAGTGTTGAAAGCACATTTTGGGAATTCAAGAGGGTGTCCACGTCAGTGTTAGAATGTAAATTGTTGGGTCAACCTTAGGACCTTGGGGCCCAAATTTTAGGTCATTTTTGTAGGACAAGCCCATTAGAAGGGCAATTTTGTCTTTTGGGGCCTATATAAAGCCACCACTTACGTTTTCAGCTCTAGGATTTCAAGCTATGTTCTGCCTCTTCTTCTTCCTTGGGGAGATTTTAGGTTTTGTTTTTGTTACTTTTCAATGAATGTATGAACTCATTTTAATTAAACTGCAGTTGTGTTCCAGTTTCTGATCTTCCATTTCCATTCACAGCACTTGCATTTACGTTCTCTCATTTTAGATTCTAGCTTCAGATATTCCGTTTTCATTACAGCACTTTTGAATCCATGTTCTATTTTTTTTTCCATTTGATTTTTGCATTCTAGCTTTCATTTTCGTTGTGCATTTCCATTCATATTTCATGTTCATTTCCAATATTGTTGCACCTTAGGTTTCTCTCCTGCGTTTCTGTAATTTTATTTCTGCGTTTTTGCATTCTGCAACGTTTTGTTTCAATAATTTTAATATTGTTCGGTCATACACTTCTGTGTAGGACCGTTCGGTCTCCTTGTCAGGACGTTCGACCTAGGAACATAGCCGTTCAGTCTTTAACTTCACTGTTAGAGACTGTTCGACCTTTTCTTTGTTCTGATTTTTATTATCATTGCTCTCTCAGTCACGTTCAGATTATGCTTGTTTTGTTCAACATTTCCTTGTGCGTTTACTTCTACAGTTCGGTCTGCTTTCTAATTACTATTGTCGTTCGGCTTATTAATTTAACGCTCGGTTTTGAATTCTTCAAGCTATTCATTTAATTTATCATACCATTCGGTTTGCTCATTTCATTTTCCTTTCTTTAGAGACCATTCGGTGTCAATGTTATTATCGTTCGGATTCATGTTTGACCGTTCGGCTTTTACTCCTGTTGTTCAATTTATAGTCCACTGTTCGGTCACTGCTTCAGACCGTTCGGTTTTAACACTTATTGTTAGAACCATTCAGTTTTCTGCTTTCATTCAATTCTTTTAATTTTGTTTGGTTGTCTTTAACTTCTAATTTTAATTTATTTTAATTCTCTTTGTAAAAAGACTTTCAAAACCCCTCACTACGTGTTTGACCTAAGTCTCGAACCACATTTGGTCATTGAGAGACGACCTAGGAGTCACTTTCTAACACTATACTGCATTCTTTAATGCACATCAAATTTGTATGGGCCACGACAGCCACATCAACAATCACATACATAATTGTTTAGTGTCATGAGTCTCTTGGGAAACGATACTTGGTATTACCATTTATTATTACTTGATACGATTCGGTACACTTGCAGGAGTTTTAATAAGTTTTTGACGCCGTTGCTGGGGATCAAAAATTTTGTTTATCACCACACAACTCACAAAGTTGTTGTTGAAGTTGAGAAACGTTCTGCAACTCCCTTGGCAATCGAGAGATTTTCTTCATCAAAGTTTCTAGTTGTTGAGTCAATCTTGTTTTGTGCCAACAGAGCATCTTGAGATTGTAGTTGTAGAACTCCTTTTTGTTGAAGTTGAGTTCTTTCACTATGCATCTCATTATCATTGGTAGCCAAATTTTTAATCAATTCATAAGCTTCCTCTGGAGTCTTACACTTGATATTACCTCCAACTGAGGCATCCAACATCAATTTAGTTTGCGAGCTTGGAACTCCAAGGAATAAAATGACTACTATAGGATCATCAAAGCCATGTTTGGGCGTCTTTCTCAACAAGCCTTTAAATTTATCCCACGCTTGACCTAATGTTTTATCCATGCCTTGCTTGAAAGAAGAAATTTCTTGTTTACCTTAGTTCACATTTGATTGTGGGAAGTATTTGTTTAGAAACTTTGCAACCACGGCTTCCCACTAAGTCTAATAGCTTCATTTGGCACACAATTGATCTTCACAGTATTGCATATCTCATTGAATGTGATCAGATACTCATATGGATTTTAATGTGATAATCCATTGAGTTGGTTGCTCTTCACCAATTGAATCAAAGTAGGCTTCATCTCCATATTTGCAGCATTAACCCTCGGCCTTGCAATGCTATTAAAATGATGAGGGCCAATGAATGTTGCATAATCTGCTGGGGTACGTCTACCATTATGTTCTTTAGCCATATTTTATGTTTCGTGGTCAGATCTTTGAGGTGAAGACTATAAAAGAGTCTCAAAAGAAGGGAAAAGTTCTCTGAACGTCTTGTTCCTCCTTTTTCTTGTACTAATGTCCAGACCTGCAAGAAGAGGTTCATAAACTTTCGTGCTTCTAGTCCGAATTTTATCCTGCATACGCTAGAGAACAAAACACTAGAGCACCCAATTAGCACCAATAGACAAAAAAACTAAAAAAAGAAGATAAAATTAAAGATAAAGTCTAATCGGTTAAGAATCACACAAAAGTATAATTTAAACCACGAGTCCCCGACAATGGCGCCAAAAACTTGTTAAGACCTCAACAAATGTACCGAATCGTATCAAGTAGTAATAAGTGGTAAGACCAAGTATCGTTTCCCAAGATCCTCACGACACTAAATAGTCATGTAATCGCTTAACTAATTAAAACTTTATAGAACAATTTGGGGTTTTAGATGTAAAAACAAGAAAATTAAAAATGAATACAATTTTGATCAATTGAAGAGAAATGCAAAAGTGAATGATGATGTTGGTATAATGAGATGAAGATGTTGTTGGGGTTTAGATTTCTAAAGTACTTAGAACCCAATGTCTCAGCGAAAAAAGCCTATCATTAATTACTAGTTTACAATGTCTTGTCTCCCTAACAATTAATTTTGCATTACGAACGGAAGCTTAAGACAACCAAGTGTTTTATCCCTATGTCTAGGGAATAGTTCCCATGGGAGAAATTCCCTAGTTCTAGGTTTCTCCGTATGTGTCCATATCAAAGAAAACCAATAATCATACCATGAATGAGTTAAACATAACAAGCATAGAGCAAACGAGAATAACTGATGGACAAATTTATGATCACCAAAATATGATGTCACAAACTTGTTTTACAATCGGCAAGTATGACCGAATCGTTCAAGTAATAAACTTGGTAAGACCAAGTATCGTTCTCCCAAAGGACTCACGGCCTAGTTTAGTTGTGTGGTTTGTTGATTAGCTAAAACTTAAGGACGAAATAATTGGCAAAACAGAAAATAAACATGTATGCATGAGTTTTTTATCAATGGCAAAAGCAAAAGACAAATACTTTCAATGAAATATATGGATGAATATGTTGTTGGGGGTCAATTTCATCTCATCCACTCTCATATATTTTAGGAATTCAACATTCAAATCATCATTGTTAATACCACTCTCTAAATTACCTTGTCAAGAAGGCCTATCCCTAATTACGAGTTCATACGATTCCTAGCATTCCTAATAATTAGTTCTCTTAGCACAGGAGCTTAACGACAACCAATATAATATTGGGAGAGATTCCCCAGATCTAGACTTCCCCGTACGTTCCCGTATCGACAAAATCAATAATCATGCATTGAATGAGTTAAACAAAGCAAGCATTAAGCAAAGAGGAAAAACCCTAACTAATGATGAAAGAAAGCATAAATCTTAGATTAAGATGCAAGCATAAATTCGATATATGAGAGCTTCAAAAGATTACATTGATTCCCCAACAAACATACAAGGTTTAGTTCACCATATTCATGGTGAACCTAGATGAACAATAATGAAAGAATGAAGGATAAAACCCTAGAAAGGTGAAGAGGTAGCCTGAGCATCCAAGATCCTCCTTCAAAGGGGTGGAAGAGAGAGTGTTTGCTTCGTCTTTGCCAAAGATACCAACCCTAAGACATCTAGGTCTTTAAATAGGACATAAAAATAATAGAAAACGGGTCCAGGCCCAAACAGATCATAAAATCGCATAAAACTGGCCCAAAACTCGTCTGGTTGACTTTTTTGGTTGACTGGTTGACTTTTCTGGTTGACTGGTTGACTTTTCTGGTTTCTGGTTGACTTTTCAGCATTCCAATCATTCGGTACTTCAATTCTCCTTTCAAATCATTCAATTAGCCTACAAAATAAAGGGAATCTTGCACAAAACCATTAAATTCACTTTCAACTCTCTTATTCACAAAACTAAAGCAAAAATATGAGTTCAAGCTAGTTTCTAAGTCTTAAAGGTTGCTTTTGGTATCAATTTTAAGCATAAAAATAACAGTTTTTCAACTGTTATCACAACCCCAAACTTAGAACTTTGCTTGTCCTCAAGCAAACAAGATGTAACTCAATCTTCTACCAATTTATATAATGGTTCACTCATTCAAAAATCTTCTTTTCAAGATAAGTAAAGACTTCAATCAAGCTTATGACCAAGATTTCAATCAAGACGTGCACATGCTTTGGTGTTCACAAAGTCACTTAATATCCAACAAATGCTATTTTTCATGAATGATCAATCAATTAAGCATGGATGTTCATGTGCTCGTGGAATATTTCCTCACTAGGTAAATTGTTTCACTCAAACACAAGTGTATAAGAGGTAATCACTCATTCACTCCACTATCACAATGTCACATGAATCAACTTTGCCTTTCATTTAACCACAATCAAAAACATTCACAAGCATGCATCATCACAAGGACTTTTCAATGGCTTATAACGTGGCTGGGCTAACAAGAAAATTGGTTTTTCTGGATCACAAAATCCTTGAGTTAAGAGAATCATAACAACACAATTATTCTTATTCATTCCCAACTTGCCTTTGCATTTGCATTGAGCTTTGCTTCTTCTTTTCTTTTCTTTTCTTTCTCTTTTTCTTTTTCTTTTTCTTTGCATATTCTTACTTTTTAACTCTTAGCTCAATGCTTTTCCTTTTTCATGTTTTCCTAACAACCCCAAACTTGAACATTTAACAATACCACACAAGATCTTCTACTTAACTCAAGGTAAAGATATTCAATCAAGGGTTTTTAGTGTATGTTCAAGGCTAAGGGTTCAAAGGATAGAACACAAAGTGTTCTCTTTTAGTGGGCTAACTTTATGAATTTTGCCAATAAAAAGGGTTCCAACAAACGGCCTTGATCACATGATGCAAAACAAGCAATTGATTCAATCATAAAAAACCTGGGCAAAATCATTCATGTTTCCAAAGTAATAGCATTCAACAATAACAACTCTGGAGCTCAAAACCTCACATATAAGCTCATTCACATTTGACATACACATCCTGCTTAATTTCACAATCACAATCATGATATCATGCATTTGTTCACAAAGCTTGTAAATCACCTGTATAAGCATTTTATGTGCACATTTATCTCAACATCAATCACTCAATAAGCATCATCAAGCATTACTTATCACACAATCACAGTTAATAGCAAACCATCACACAAACCAGGTGTCCAATAGAGTACATCAAACCCTAATCTAAAAACAAAAACAAATAAGTTCAGAAAACTTTAAACCAACAAAAGCATAAGCATATGATAGCATTCATCAGTAAATGCTATCTCAGCTCCTCATCAGTCTGAGTTGTCCTCTGTATCTTCCTTCTTCTTGGATCTTATAGTCTTGATTCTTTTTGCCCGATGAGGAGGCCATCCCTGCATCAAACATAATTCACAAAACCAAAAGATACATTGTTAAGCATTAGTAAACCACAATGAAGAAATCAACCCCTTCAATGATGCTCTCTCCCAACCCCAAACTTAAATGGAAAACTAGTGAGCAAGTGAGTGGAAGGGAGATTTTCTAAAGAGGGATGAGGGAAAAGATGTGGAAAACCTTGGAGAAGGTATGTAGGAGTGTTTGTGCAGAGAAGAGCCTGAAAGTATAAGCATATGCGCAGCTTAGGGTATAAAAATACCTTAATGGGCTCGGGTCCCGCTAAGGGGAACTAAAGCCCATTCTGCGAGAGTACCGCTCAGCGGTAAATTGCCGCTCAGCGGCACTTTCGTGAAGTGCTCTTCTCCTTCTTTTCTTAACCTACGTGCCTCCTAGACATGCCCCTCACTGGTTCCCAACAATTCAATGTTTAAAATACTTATGCAAACCCTAACTAAAGTAAAACAAGCAAAAACAATCAATCAACTGGGTTGCCTCCCAGGTAGCGCTTGTTTAACGTCATGAGCCTGACCCAAAATCCACCAACACCCATCAGTAGGTGTTTAAAATCTCACCAACACCCATCAGTAGGTGCTTCAAACTTACCAACACCCATCAGTAGGTGTTACCACTTAGCATCCTTCAGTAGATGCTATAACCAACTAGCATCCTTCAGTAGATGCTATGTTCAGCAATATAATGTTCAACAAATTTAAAGATTACAAACCCAAGTAAAATTTAAAAGTTCTAAAATCACTGGGTTGCCTCCCAGCAAGCGCTCTTTTAACGTCATTAGCTTGACCCAGTAAGCTCAAGTTCCTGCTTTATAGTTGATGTTGTCATCCCACCAACTCCTCAGCTGTTTCCTGTGAACTGTTTTGGTCCTTCTAGAATGTGGAGACTCTATCTCTATCATCTCCTTCTCTTTAAAGCCCTTCACAACCCACAACTTGTTCTTGATTCTTACAGGTGTGCCAAGTTGGGGTCTTCATTTCTCCCAGTCACCAGGAATTTCTCCTCCTCTTCCAATCTTTTCTTCCTTGTGTACCTGAAACAACAAACAATAGTTACCTACAACCTTGGGCTTTTCATCTTTATGGCTAGTCATGTGTGCATCTTGAAATGCAGCTTTATCACTAGCTTCTTCCTCCTGTGCTTGCGTCTCATCCTTGAAGACGTCTACAACCACTCTCTCCTCTCGATCTTGGAGCACCACTATACCTTCATTTACATCAATGATAGCTCTGGCCGTTTTCATAAACGGTCTTCCAAGTATGATAGGTATCTTCTCTGTCTCCATCTTCATCACCACAAAGTCTGCCAAGAACTGAAGTTTGCCAACACAAACTATAATGTCCTCTGCAATCCCACATGGCTCCTTTGAAGGTCCATCGGCCATTACTAGATTAACCTTTACAGGTTTCACATTAACATTGCCGATTTGCTCCAGTAAAGAGTAAGGTATCAAGTTAACACTTGAACCTAAATCAAGGAGAGCTTTCTTCACCTTTTCTTCCCTATGGTACAAGGGATAGAAAAACTGCCTGGGTCTGTTGCTTTAGGAGGGAATGGCTCTTTTTTAACAGTTATACACTCCTCTGCTTCATCATCTCTATGTATCTTCTTTGTAGAGATTTCTTCATTAGATTTAGTGTAAACCGTAATCTGTTGCAGAATCTGCTCCCAAGGTGTATCATTATCCACCATTTTGAATAACTCTGCGAAGTCCAGTTGTTTCCCTTGATGGATTGGAAAAGGAAACGTGCTTTTGCTCTCTATTTCACTTCTTTCTTCTGTATCTAACTCAACTTTCTCATCATCAACACTCTGTACCACCTTGCACACTTCTCTGGGGTTAACCTCAGTATTAGCCCCAAAATTTCTATTTGGCCTTTCTTCCACCTGTTTGGTGATCTGCCCCATCTAAGTCTCCAGATTTTCAATAGCAGCTTCAGTGCTCTTCTGTGTAGACTCAATCTTCTGTATGAAATTGTTGAGAGTTTCCTCCATCCTCATGGACCTTTCATTAAGCATAGATAACTGTTGCCATAAGGTGGGTTGCTGCTGCTGCTTATTATATTGACCAGCTTGCCCAGTTTGCCCTTGACCAATACTTGGGTGTGGTTTCCACCCCTGATTGTAGCTTTCTTGACGGTACTGATTGGTCATGTAGTTTACATCCTCTACGGCTTCAACTGGAAAGGCACATTGACCATTGATATGGTCGCCTCCACACAATTCGCACAACTGGGTTTGTACCTGTGCAGCAGTTTTCAACTCTTTGGGTAATTGTGCAAGAGTTTTAGTCAAAGTCTCCAGCTGTTGAGTTAGAATTTTGTTTTGAGCTAGCAGGGCATCATGTGTCTGTAATTGGAGAACTCCTTTTTGCATAGGAGCTCCTCTCTCACTGTGCAGCTCATTATCACTAGTAGCCATGTTTTCTATAATCTCTATTGCTTCCTCTGGAGTTTTCCATTTAATATTGCCTCCTGCTGAGGCGTCCAGCATCATCTTGGTTTGTGAACCAAGCCCTCCAAGGAAAGTTAAGACTACTTCCTGATCTTCAAAGCCATGCGTGGGTGTTTTTCTTAGCAAGCTTTTATACCTGTCCCATGCATGCCCTAGTGATTCTTCCATTCCCTGTTTAAATGAAGAAATCTCTTGCTTGCCTTTTGTCACCTTAGATTGTGGGAAGTACTTGTTTAAAAATTTTGTGACCACTGCTTCCCACTCTGTGAAACTTTCTTCTGGGAAAGAATTCAACCAAAGCTTAGCATTGCCTCCCAATGAGAAAGGAAACAAGCTAAGTTTGATAGCTTCGTCTGGCACCCCATTAATCTTGACTATATTGCAAATCTCATTGAAGGTAGTGAGGTGCTCATATGGGCTTTCATGAGATAACCCATTGAATTGGTTGCTTTTCACCAGTTGAATCAGTGCTGGTTTGACCTCCATATTAGCTGCATTGACTCTAGGTCTAGCTATACTGTTAAAGTGCTGAGGTCCAGCTATATTGGTGTAGTCAGCAAGAGTTCTTCTAACATTGTTGTTCTCCATATTTTCTGTGCTATGAACAGAACCTTGTGGTGATGATTGTAAGAGAGTTTCTGGAGAAGGGAAAAGTTCTCTAGATGTTCGGATTCTTCTCCTCCGTCTACTCTCATCTAGACCTTCAAGCAGAGGTTCTGTTGTTTTCTTACTCCTTGTTCTAATTGCTTCCTGCATACACAAGAAAACAAAACCCTAGAAAATATTTGTTAGCACAAAAAGATATAGGAGAAGATAAAAGATTTAGAAGATAAAATAAAATAAGATAGAATAAAATAAAATAAAATAAAATCTAATCTAATAAAATAAAATAAAATAAAATAAAATAAAATAAAATAAACTAAAATCTAATCTAATAAAATAAAATAAAATAAAATCAAATAAGATAAAATAAAAACCGAAAAAATAAAAATAGAAAATAAAAACAGAAATTCAAAATTAAAGACAAAGATAATCAATAATCACACAAATTAACCAGTTAAACCACGAGTCCCCGGCAACGGCGCCAAAAACTTGATGGACAAATTTATGATCACCAAAATATGATGTCACAAACTTGTTTTACAATCGGCAAGTATGACCGAATCGTTCAAGTAATAAACTTGGTAAGACCAAGTATCGTTCTCCCAAAGGACTCACGGCCTAGTTTAGTTGTGTGGTTTGTTGTTTAGCTAAGACTTAAGGACGAAATAATTGGCAAAACAGAAAATAAACATGTATGCATGAGTTTTTTATCAATGGCAAAAGCAAAAGACAAATACTTTCAATGAAATATATGGATGAATATGTTGTTGGGGGTCAATTTCATCTCATCCACTCTCATATATTTTAGGAATTCAACATTCAAATCATCGTTGTTAATGTCACTCTCTAAATTACCTTGTCAAGAAGGCCTATCCCTAATTACGAGTTCATACGATTCCTAGCATTCCTAATAATTAGTTCTCTTAGCACAGGAGCTTAACGACAACCAATATAATATTGGGAGAGATTCCCCGGATCTAGACTTCCCCGTACGTTCCCGTATCGACAAAATCAATAATCATGCATTGAATGAGTTAAACAAATCAAGCATTAAGCAAAGAGGAAAAACCCTAACTAATGATGAAAGAAAGCATAAATCTTAGATTAAGATGCAAGCATAAATTCGATATATGAGAGCTTCAAAAGATTACATTGATTCCCCAACAAACATACAAGGTTTAGTTCACCATGTTCATGGTGAACCTAGATGAACAATAATGAAAGAATGAAGGATAAAACCCTAGAAAGGTGAAGAGGTAGCCTGAGCATCCAAGATCCTCCTTCAAAGGGGTGGAAGAGAGAGTGTTTGCTTCGTCTTTGCCAAAGATACCAACCCTAAGACATCTAGGTCTTTAAATAGGACATAAAAATAATAGAAAACGGGTCCAGGCCCAAACAAATCATAAAATCGCATAAACCTGGCCCAAAACTCGTCTGGTTGACTTTTTTTGTATTCTGGTTGACTTGACTGGTTGACTTTTCTAGTTGACTGGTTGACTTTTCTGGTTTCTGGTTGACTTTTCAGCATTCCAATCATTCGGTACTTCAATTCTCCTTTCAAATCATTCAATTAGCCTACAAAATAAAGGGAATCTTGCACAAAACCATTAAATTCACTTTCAACTCTCTTATTCACAAAACTAAAGCAAAAATATGAGTTCAAGCTAGTTTCTAAGTCTTAAAGGTTGCTTTTGGTATCAATTTTAAGCATAAAAATAACAGTTTTTCAACTGTTATCAATAACCCTAACAATTAATGAAAGAAGCATAAATAAATTGGAATCAATTCAAATACATGAGAGTTTAGAGGTTACATCTTCCCCAACAACAAGTTAATTTAGTTCCTGCTTGTCATGGAGAAACTCGATGAACAATGGAATGAGAATGAAAGATAAACCCTAAGAATCGAAAATGAGAGCTTTCGCAACCAATTCTACCTTCGGCGAGCTGAAAAAGTCTGAATTTGCATCCCTTCTGTCAGAAGATACCCCCTCTAGGATGTGCAAGTCCTTATATATAGTTAGGGATGTCAAAAAAATTCACGCCCGCGGATATTTGCCAATAAAATGCGTGATGAATAGTTGGTACATGCAAATATTTACTACTTGCGGGTAGCGGATTTTTTAATACCCCCTTATAAACGGATTGGGTGCGGGTATTATACTATCCGTCTGCGCGGATATCCGCTACCCGCAAAAATAAAAATAAAAATTTAATTTATATTTTATTAGTTTAAATTTAATTAAAATTAACATTAATTTATATTTTATAAGGTTAAATATAATTAAAATTAAATTTTAATTTATATTTAATTTTATATATATTATATTTTATATAGTTTTTGTAATTTTATTTATGATTTATTATAATATTTTATAAAAATATATAATTTTTTAAATATTTGCGGGTATCCGCGCGTATCTACAGATATTCGTTGGTTTTAAAATATCTGCGGATATTTTTTAAGCGAATATCCGTGCGGGTAGTGGGTGGATTTTTTTTTAGTCGGGTTGCGGGTAGACACTATTTGTGCCCTACCTGACCTGTTGCCATCACTATATACAGCTAAATTGGATCATGGGCCAATATCGCCAACGCTCAGCGCCCCTACTTAAGGCGCCCAGGAAAGCTTGCGAGAGAAGTGCGCTCAACGCCTTAGGAATGACGCCCAAGCGTGACACAGTTCTCGAGAACTAGCGCTCAGTGTCCCTGAAATGGCACTCAGGCGTGCTTGCGAGACAATCAGCATTGAGGGCTCTAGAAAAGGGCGCCCAAGCGTCTTGCGAGCTTCTACAACCTTCTCTTGTAGTGCTTTTTCTATCCTTTCTGAGTTCCAACTCCTTGATATTTTAATCCTCTTCCAATTCATTTCAATTTCCTACAAAATCAAGGGAATTTAGTGATAAAATCCTCAAGTATAACCTAAACTCTCTTATTCACACAAATAAGCTAAAAACATGAGTTCAAGCAAGCTTCTAAGTAAAAAAGGGTTGATTTAGTATCAAAATTGCATAACAGATAACGATATATTCAATCGTTTTCGTGTTGATAATATGAGATGATTGTGTTGTTGAGGTTTAGATTCCACCTTCCTTACTTTCATGTATATAAGAATTCATCTTCTTCATTAAATTGTTAACGTCACTTTCTAAATTACTTAGAACCCGATCCCTCGGCGTAAAAAGCCTATTCTTAATTATTAGATCATAATCCCTTGCATCCCTAATAATCAATTATGCATTACGAACAGAAGCTTAAGACAACCAAACATCCTATCCCTATCCCAAGGCAATATTTCTTTTGGGTAAACAAAGAAATCTAAACATCATGCTATGAGTGATCAAAACATAACAAGCATTGAGCAAAGGAGAAAATCACTAACAATTAATGAAAGAAGCATAAATTATTTTAAACTTGTTCAAATACATGAAAGTTTAGAGGTTACATCGTCCTCAAAAACAAATGAATTTAGCTCTCCATTGTCATGGATGTCAGAAGCGGCTGCAGCGGAATGGTTAGCGTGGGATAACAAACCAAGAGGGTTTTTAATACAAAAGTGTGCCTTTTAATTTCTACTCAATTAAACTTACTTAACAATTAATAAAGACAAATAAAGCAAGAGTAAGGTTGAGAGAAATTTGCACAGATGATTTTATCCTGGTTCGGATCTTACCAATCCTACGTCCAGTCGTTTATCTCAAACAAGATAAACCTTTTTCACTAACACAAAACAATTACAAATTACAATCACAAAGAAACAATTTGTAAGAGTTTAGAAACCACCTCTCTTGATACCACAAGAGATGAACCTACACCTCCTTTGAGTCTTCACAAAGGATGAACACCTCCTCCGAATACTTCACGAAGGATGAACACCTCCTCCGAATACTTCACGAAGGATGATTCTCTTCCGAACACCTCCTTAGACACACCAAGGATGAACCGACTATTTCCTCTGTCACCGTAGCAGCACTTCACCAGCTCCACAGACAAGAGTTTCACAAGCCGAACAAGAACACACAAGTCTCAAGAATTTCTGAGTATTTGAGCACAAGGGAAGAGTTTCTGTGTCTCTGCATATCTAACTTGAGAGGAAATGAGAGTCTATTTATAGACTCATCCAAAGGCTCTTCCATTTTTCGTTTTCAGCCTTTCACACTGTGTTAATCGATTAGCTACAGTGGTTAATCGATTAACACCCCAACGGATAGTCCAACGGCTATAAAAACGGCTAGTTTTTCAAACGTTCCTGTGTTAATCGATTAACAGCCCTTGTTAATCGATTAACGTTAATCGATTAACAGCCCTTGTTAATCTATTAACGTTAATCGATTAACACCCCTTGTTAATCGATTAACAGCTCAATGCAATGTTTCTTCATTTGTCTCTGGAACAATCGATTTACACCCTGTGTTAATCGATTAACACTGCACAGATTTTGCTGTTTGGCTTATTTTTACATCTCTTTTGAATGCAAACATAAATCCACTCATAATCTAAGTCCTAGATATTAAACTATAATTATTACAAAAGCTTTCCATAGCAATACAAGTCTTCATAACATTTTGAATCTTGATTTTTCTTGACTTGATTTGGACATCATCAAAACTTCATCTTCATCATTTTGCTAACAATCTCCCCCTTTTTGATGATGATCAAAACCTTCTTGATTTAAAGCTTTTGGTAATAATCTGTATTTAAAAATATAACTTAAGGAAGAAACAATTGTTAGTAAACTTAGAAATAAGTTTAAGACTTTAAATATTTCTCCCCCTTTTTGATCATTATTAAAAAGAGATGTATAATTGCTCCCCCTAAATTTATTATAAAATATACTCCCCCTTAATACAAGCATGTATGCATATTAAGGAAAAACAATATATATTTTATTGAATTTTTAAAGAGGTAAGCATGCAATGAAATATAAATGGCACATACTAATAAAAACATAGAAACATAAAGCACCCCTTTAGATATGCCTTCAATTTCAAATGAGAATCCTCTAGGTTGTTTCCACATTTTGTTTAGATCTTCATCTTGAGGATTGTCATCATTCTTCACTTCATTTGTTGTCTTCCACAAATCTTCATCATTGTCTGCATGTAATTCAAAATGACTCAAGAGGTTTTGCCTCAAGGTCTACAATTTCATCAAAGACAACATGCACACATTCTTCTATTTTAACTATTTTCCGTTTGAAAACTATATATGCTTTGTATATAAAAATATAAACATTTTCTTTGAAATAAAATTTCTTAATTCTTCTTTTAAAAAAAAAAAATTAAAACAAAATTGTTTTAAAGAAATTTTAAATTTTAAATAATAGGTACCCAACTGTTTTGTATGGGTCCTTTGGGTTAGATTTAGAAAAAAGAAATTATTTTATAACCCAAACATATCTACCACTTGGAACACCATAATGCTTAATTTTACATTTGTTAGATGTATGACCCTTTTTCATACAATAAAAGCATGATACAAAGTTTGTGTTCCTATAAGTTGTTCCTTTTTCTACCCAAGTTCTACGGGTTCTATGATTGTGTTTATTTTTAATTTTAGGAACATACTTATTTTTAACAACCTTATTTTCATTATTCTTACTACATTCTCCTAAGGTTATTTGTTCTAGTAGTTTCTTAAAATTTTCACAAGAAGCACATTCATCACTACTAGCAAATTTACCCTTTTCAAAAATTAAAACTTTATTTTTCAAATCTTTATTTTCTTCAAAAATATTTTCAAAATTTAATTTTAAATTCTTATTTTCTTCAAGAATATTTTCAAAATCTGATTTCAAATTTTTATTTTCTTCAGAAATATTTTCAAAATTTAATTTTAAATTTTTGAAATCCTTTTTCAATTTCTGATGGGCTTTATCTAATTTTTCAGATTCTACTATTAACGCAGCATAAATTTCATGCAATTCATTTTCACTAATTTGACTAGAATTATCTGAATCGTTAGATGTACTTACTTGGCTTCCAGCGTCATCGTCATCCGCCATTAGACATATGTTTGCTTCTTCATCAGAACTGCTCGAGTCAGAAATTGATTCGTTGTCATCGTCCCATGCGATGTATGCTTTCTTTTTCTTGAAGAATTTCTTTTCTTTCTTTTCTTCACCCTTCTTTTGATTTGGGCAGTCTGCTTTTAAGTGTCCCTTTTCTCCGCAACCATAACATCTATAGTTTGAGGAAGATCCTTGATTTTCTCTCTTTTCATTTCTGAATCTCCCTTTGCCTTTTGATTTCATGAACCTATTGAACCTCTTGATTAGTAGACTCAATTTTCATCTTCTTCTGAGTCTTCATCTTCCATTTTGCTTTTGTTCTTTTCTACCTCAGATTTGAAGGCTAGAGTCTTTTTCTTAGTTTTTGCTTCTTCTTTATCTAGTCTTCCGAGGTCAAGTTCATGCTCTCTCAACTTTCCAAATAATGCAGCCATTGTCATTGTGTTGAGATTTTGTGACTCAGAAATTGCAGTCACTTTTGGTTGCCAAGACCTGTCTAAAGATTTCAAAATTTTTATATTAAGCTCATCAGTATCGAAAGACTTACCTAGTCCAATAAGATGGTTTACGATGTTGGTGAAGCGTTTCTGAACATCTACTATTGTTTCCCCTTGCTTCATCCTGAACATTTCGTATTCCTGGATTAAGGTATTCTTTCTAGCTCTCTTAACATCATCTGTACCTTCATGGGTTACTCTTAGTACTTCCCACATTTCTTGTGCAGTTTTACAAACAGAAATCCTGTAAAACTCATCAACAGTTAAAGCAGATGAAATAATATTACGAGCTTTTACATCATTACCAAATTTTTTCTTATCTTGAACAGTCCATTGGTCACGGGGCTTTGGTTCCTGCATATGGTTAGTTGGAACAAAAGGACCAGATGCAACAGCATCCCAAATATCTATATCAATAGATTCCATAAATATTTGCATTCTTACCTTCCAGAATGCGTAATTTTCACCTGTGAATAGTGGTGGTCTATTGATAGAAGCACCCTCTGCGAATGTTTGAAACGATCCCGCCATTTGAATGACTATCAAAGCAAGCTCTGATACCAATTGTCAGAAGCGGCTGCAGCGGAATGGTTAGCGTGGGATAACAAACCAAGAGGGTTTTTAATACAAAAGTGTTCCTTTTAATTTCTACTCAATTAAACTTACTTAACAATTAATAAAGACAAATAAAGCAAGAGTAAGGTTGAGAGAAATTTGCACAGATGATTTTATCCTAGTTCGGATCTTACCAATCCTACGTCCAGTCGTTTATCTCAAACAAGATAAACCTTTTTCACTAACACAAAACAATTACAAATTACAATCACAAAGAAACAATTTGTAAGAGTTTAGAAACCACCTCTCTTGATACCACAAGAGATGAACCTACACCTCCTTTGAGTCTTCACAAAGGATGAACACCTCCTCCGAATACTTCACGAAGGATGAACACCTCCTCCGAATACTTCACGAAGGATGATTCTCTTCCGAACACCTCCTTAGACACACCAAGGATGAACCGGCTATTTCCTCTGTCACCGTAGCAGCACTTCACCAGCTCCACAGACAAGAGTTTCACAAGCCGAACAAGAACACACAAGTCTCAAGAATTTCTGAGTATTTGAGCACAAGGGAAGAGTTTCTGTGTCTCTGCATATCTAACTTGAGAGGAAATGAGAGTCTATTTATAGACTCATCCAAAGGCTCTTCCATTTTTCGTTTTCAGCCTTTCACACTGTGTTAATTGATTAGCTACAGTGGTTAATCGATTAACACCCCAACGGATAGTCCAACGGCTATAAAAACGGCTAGTTTTTCAAACGTTCCTGTGTTAATCGATTAACAGCCCTTGTTAATCGATTAACGTTAATCGATTAACACCCCTTGTTAATCGATTAACAGCTCAATGCAGTGCTTCTTCATTTGTCTCTGGAACAATCGATTTACACCCTGTGTTAATCGATTAACACTGCACAGATTTTGCTGTTTGGCTTATTTTTACATCTCTTTTGAATGCAAACATAAATCCACTCATAATCTAAGTCCTAGATATTAAACTATAATTATTACAAAAGCTTTCCATAGCAATACAAGTCTTCATAACATTTTGAATCTTGATTTTTCTTGACTTGATTTGGACATCATCAAAACTTCATCTTCATCATTTTGCTAACAATGGAGAACCTTGGTGTACAATGGAAGAATGAATGAATGGAAACCCTAGAAAGTGAGAAGGAACGCTCCCACATCCCAATCTTCCTCCAAAGGGTCGAAAATAGTGTTTTTGTGCTTCATCCGTCCGAAGATCCCAACTCTAATGTGTAAAAGCCTTTAAATAGATCAAACATGGATCATGGGCCAACCTCGTTGGCGCTCAGCGCCCTAAGTGGGGCAATCAGACGAGTTGCATAACATGTAGTTGGCGTTGAACGCCCCTAGAGGGGGCGCTTAGGTGTTCTTGCGAGATCATTGGCCCTCAGCACCCCTGAAGTGGGGCCCAAGTGTACATGCATGACCACCAGGCGTGGTTGCGTGACAACCAGCGCCCAAGGCCCTAGAAAAGGGCAATCGGGCATCCTTGAGCCTTCTACAACCTTCTATTATTGTGCTTTTGCTGTCCTTCTTGGGTTCCAACTCCTTGATACTTTACTCCTCTTCCAAAACATACCAATAACCTACAAAATTGAGGGAATCAATGATAAAAGTCATTAAGTGTAACCTCTATTCACTTATTCACCAAATTCAACTAAAACAAGAGTTTAAGCGAGTTTAAGCAAGTTTCAAGTCAAAGAGAGATGATTTAGTATCAAAATTGCATCACAAATAATGGTAAGTTTAACCGTTATCAATGATTATGTGAGTCAGCCATTGTGAGCATTATTGTGTGACAACTCATTCCTGATGGCTAACCTATGTACCGTTAACTATTTAAACGTCGTCAACCAAAAGGACCAAATTGAACCTAAATTATGATATAAGGGATGATATTGAACATTCTAAAAAATGAATCCCACATCGAACAAAGTTGACAAAAATATAAACCAACAATGGTATTAAGCCTATATTTTACCTCTCAAATTTGTATACCCCTAACTCTTTTTAAGATTGGATCCTAATTATTCATTCGTTCAATGATTAGGTTCATGTTTGAGTAAAGAATAAAGGTATATTAAGATAAGCCAATTGAAATCTTGACCTAGGTA
Organism: Vigna nakashimae; assembly: GCA_034642375.1. Classification (NCBI taxonomy): domain Eukaryota; kingdom Viridiplantae; phylum Streptophyta; class Magnoliopsida; order Fabales; family Fabaceae; genus Vigna; species Vigna nakashimae. The sequence goes on from CM067763.1 coordinate 11,752,262, forward strand.
AGTTTGTTTTTATATAGTTTATTTAATCTTTTTATTTTCTTTATTTTATGAGAATGTGATAAATTAATATTTTATTTGTATAAATCGACTAAGGAATATAATATTTCATACCATTTGAGTCATGAAGTAATTGATTTGATAGATTAATCGGAAGATTTTCTTTACGAATATGAAGCTCTTCACAAGATAAAATTAACTTTTCCCTTTATTTTGTGAAGTGAGTCCTCTTACTAAGGAAAATTAATTGTTAATTAGAAGGAGACTATTGTAAAAAAAACTATAATCAAGCAACAATGATAAAAACTAAGTAGTGGTATTTTTGTAATTAATGATAAACATGCATTGAAAGAGTGGTTGAAAAAAAGTGAGAGATTTGGAAAAAGTTGTTAATGATATAAGTGTGTTACAATTATCTAAGAACACCAATTAATTGGTGTTTATAGATGAAGGTTTCTTTGGGATCCCAAGAAGTATGAGATATACTGGAAAGACAAATCAACTTTGTACTTTTTGTACAATATGCGGTGGACAAATCCGGCTTTGAGAAGATAGAAAAGGCGATATCTTCAAAGGAAGCATGAAAGATTCTAGAGGTTGCATAGAGAGGAGACAAATGTGTTAGGCAAGTCCTGCTTCAAACTGTCTAAGGGGGGAGCTTGAAAATTTGAAGATTAAAGACAAATATCGTGTGACCAAGTACATAACTTAGGTGGAGAAAGTGGCAAATCAACTCAGCAGGAATGGAGAACCAATGCAGTTAGTCGAGTTGTGGAGAAAATCTTGAGGTCACTAGCAGATGATTTCGAGAACATCATACGTGTCATCGATGAGTCGAAGGACTTGTCAGTTCTCTTAATTGAAGAGCTCGTTGGATCGCTTGAGACATACAAATAATGGAGATGGAAGAACTTTCAACCATTTTACCAAGCACTTCAATCACAACATAAGGCAGAAGAAGATACTCAGAACTCTCAAGGTCGAGATCTTGGAGGACATGACAAAAGTGATTTTGAGGATGATAGTGAAGAGCAAACTCGTCAACAAAATTGACGTGGTTGAGGACAAGGAAAAGGCCAAGGAGGTTGATTAGGAGTTAAGTGTTTTAAGTTTGGCAAGCATGACCACTACACAAACGAGTGCAAATTAAGGAAGTGTTACAATTTAGTAAGGTCAGTCATATAGCTAAATTTTGTCACGTTGAGAAGAAGGAGAAAAATCTTTTTACAAAGGAAGATAATGAAGAAATAGGGATTCTGTTGATGGCAAAGAGCTCAGAAGTTTACCTACCGAGTTGGAGATCGACTACCAAGTTCAGTCCAGGTTGTTTGATGATGAGAAGACCGGATGTCGAGCTGGATGCAAATTGTGTCGAGCTAGTTGATATTGAGATGAATATGAGTTCAGTGGAGAGAAACTCAGTGGAAAGTGAAGTGAAGAGCTCCATAGAGAGCATTAGGCAACACAGTAAAGGAAGTGGAAAGCTCAATTGAGTTGTTTGAGAGCTCGGAAAAGATGGTTAAGAACTGTAGAGCTTGGTAAAATTGTTGGAGGTCATGATGATGAGAGTGACAAATTTGTAGATGGAAATAGTGAGGATAAAGGACAATAAAGTATTGGAACTCGATGAGCAACAAGTGAGGTAATGAAAGATATTGATGTAAATGGTACAAAAGGTTGTGGAGAATAAACTCAAAGAGAAAGATGATGATATATAGTGTCTAGGGAAGCTAAATTGGATACTTTAAGAAAAAGTGAAGAATATCACATTGGAGAACCAAATATGGAGGAAGTTGGCACACAACAATATGAAACTGGAACCTACAAATGTTAGCAAGGAGAACCATCATCATAGTGAAGTAGTCGCTGACAAATCGAATTTCGGTAACAATGATATTTGAGGTAGAACGATGAATGATGAGTGTGGGGATATTCACGAGGAAAATCATAAAAGAGTTGAAGTTGCAGTAGCTATGGTGATGAAAATGTTATTGGAAAGACGGTCAGAGCTAGGGATGGCAACGAGTTGGGTCGTACAGATAGTGCCTACCTACTACCCGACCCGTATAAGAAAATTATACCCATTACCCGCCCTGTTAGCCGAAAAAAAATTTGCGGATTTTTTTAACTCGCAGATATCCGTTGGATAACCGCAAATATTTTAAAAAAGTTACATGTTTTTAAAATATTATTTTAGCTTTCCAGAATGCATTTTGAAGGAAGTGTAAGACATGGAGAATCGAAAAGGCTTTGGGCTTTTGAAGGAAGGTCCAACACTCCAAATCCTATTCCAATGCTAGCAAAAAATCTTATAACCATTATTAGGAATGAAAATGAAGGACCAAGAGTCATTATTAGTGAACCCATTTGAAAAATCACTGTAGCTATGACCATTGTTTATTTTCTACCAATAATATCTGAAGTTCTTCCACCAGTTCTATGTAGACAAATAACTCTTATTATACCGACTAAAACTCCTCATTCACCTCTCTTTGATATCTTTATATATTCTTTTATAAATATAATTGCTTCACTCATCACATCAACATCTGACAGTTGACAAAAGTAATTCATATAAACGTTTTTGAACAAATCTTTCTATATTGTAAATTTACTACTATTTGATCATATTTCCTAGTGTAGTTTCTCCTTTCTTCCTATGGTAAAACATCACCGTCTTCCTTTGGAAGGTCGAAATGCATCCTCTTGTACTCATTCTTTGATCACAAAGCAGTTGCAGACAACCCTAGTTCCCGATTCCCATGTTATTGGAACCCAATACTATCTCTTGATTCTTTGCAACTTGCAAAAATCTGAAATTGTTGTTGGATCTGACTTTCCCATTTGGTTGTGTTTGGTGTTTAGATTTTGAAAACTAGGAAGAAGGAAACATTTGAGGGCTGGAAAGGTTTACAAATATACCTTTTATGGGGACACCCCTAAGCCTTGAGTCATCACTGCCAATTGCTCGAACGCGAGCAGTGCGTTGCCACATCTTTGTTGACACTAGTAAAAAAAGACGTTTTTAACTGGCACATTACACTTTGGTTTCAAAAACACCGAAGCGCATCAAAACGCGATAGCAAATTCATAATTTTTGTGAAACTATATGCCTTAATTCAATTGGAACCGAGGCTTAAGGGGAATACTGCCTCGATTTTCTAACCAACTAAGACAAAAAACCCTGCTTTCCCTCTACAAATCAGACTTTTCACCTGCCAGTTTTTTCAAAATAGGCCTACTTCCTCGGTTCTTTGTAGAATCGAGGTAATATGTTCTGCCAAAAGTTGACAACCTCTGTATATGAATGTTTCAAATCCATTTTGTTAACCTTTACTGCCTCGATTCTATTTGAACCGATGTCATATGGTCTTTATGCCTCGGTTTAACCCCGAACCAATGCCTATAGTTAGAAATATCTTTAAATTTTGTCATTTATAATTTTTTTTTAATTTTTTCAAATAGGTTTACGCATCGATGTTCTTTAGAACCGAGGCAGTAAAGTCTTATTGCCTCAATTATCTACTTAACCGAGGTAATAACTTCTTCGATTTTTTAATTTTAGACCTTTCATTCTCCCCTTCCACAACCTTCTCACCACCACCATGCTCAACTCGCACCCCACAAACTCAACCTCAGACTCACCTGCAAATTATTGCTTCTCATCTCGCGTGAACAACTTATCGCTCCGCCGTCGCTGCCTCCACCACTGTTCACTGCTAACTACATCAGTGGCCGCCATCATAAAACTTTTTAACCTATTATTTCACGTTTCTTCCTCTACTTCTCTTGCCCTCTCGCGTGAACTATGTTGTTTGTTGTCGCCATTGGTTATACGCCATCGCCACTGGCTATTCGTCACCATCTTCGGCCGTTCGTTGCCGCCTTCGACTGTTCATCACTGCCTTCGGTCGTTCGTCAGCTCCTTCAATTGTTTCGAAGCCGCCTCTGTTGTCCAAGATAAAAAAGAAAAAAATAATTTTGTAAGGCAAAAGTCCCCATTTTCTGAAAAAAAAAATGAAAACAGGCATCTACCGCTTTGGTTCGAAATCAACCGAGGCAAAAGACCCCCACACATTGCCTCGGTTCTGAACTGAGGCAAAAAGACCCTTTTTCCCTCACCTATATATATCTCGATTCAGGAACCACTGCGTATAGACGAAAGTAGTCGGTGTCGTTTCCCTTTATTGTACTAGTGTGAAGATCTTATGGTTGGTGGGCTTGTCACGACAAAGGTTGTTGTTGTCCATGGATAGATTGTCTCAATAGTGCAGGTGGCAAGAATGACGGTGACCTCGTCTCCACCAATGAGCTTACAGATAACATATCTGAAAAAGAAACTAAGAATGAAGAAAGTAGGGGAAGGAAAAGAGGTACTTGGAAGAGAACAATACAGTTTTTGCTGGTGAAGTGTCTCAAATTTGAGGAGACTCATCTATCAACAACAACTTAAACCTTAGAGTCCTAGACTTGTCAAAAAATGAAAGCAAATAATCACAACGGCAGAAAAGAAAAAAAAATAAAACCTTCAACAACTTAAACCTTATAAAAGATAAATATGTCATTTTATTTTTTTAACTGGTAACGGGTACTCGCGAGTACAAATAATATGATATCCAACCTGACTCGATAATAAACGTGTATTAAATTATCTACTACCCACTATCCACGGGTACCTATTACCCGCAAATATCAACTATCCGCAACATATTTTATACGCGGGTATTCACGGGAGCGGATTTATTTGTCATTCCTAGTCAGAGAACAAGTCCGAAAATCTTAAAGATAAATCGATTAAGAAAAGGACAACCATAATGGAAATAAAGTCGGCAAAGGTAATTGGAAAGTTGATCAAAGCAATGGAGAAGTCGATCATAAAGAAAAGGAAGAATATGAATCCGATTGAAAGAAAATGTGGGATGATGCATATAGAAAATTTAAGTTTATGAATAAATTTTGTTAAAATAAACTTACGTATTGAGAGTTTATTAGTAATTTTGTTTGCCTGTTATTTTATTAGTTTTGGTCTAGTCTTGATTCTGATAGTTTGATTTCCATTTATTTAGGTGCACTGTTTGGTTAAATAAGATAGAGAGATATTAAATAGTTTTTTTATTTTGAGTTTGGTTTATTTTTTCTTTAACATCATCAAGCCTGCAAATATGATGTTAACTGAGGCACTGTGTCACGTGGAATTGAGTAGTGTTGAAGGTTTTGTTTGGTTCTGAAAATCAGTGGTTACAGATTATTTGTGAAAAACACTTGAGTGTGGTTTGGTAGCAGCCTCAGGAACCTCGTGAAATTAGCCTAACGTTGTTGACAAATGTGGCAATGCGTGCATGTGTACTGTGACCACCCATGATTGAGCTTATGAACAGCAGCAACATATCTAACTCAAATCATGAGCACACTGTGTTGGTCCAAAGTTGTGGTTCTAATCGCTTCATCTTCGCCTCCACTAAAGCGAAAAGTGAAGATGGGGCATGCATTTTGTGAAAAAGAAACTAATAATGTAACCGGCTCAACCAGATTTCTGGTTCTAGGGTTTGTCACGTGGTGTTGAAGTCATGAATTTTGCTTACTTTCCATTAATAATGGAGGCTTTGAGAAAAGTTTGTTCCACGTTAATGGGATCCATTTGAAAGAATGTTACTTGACTCCATTTTCATGAAATGATTTATGGGAAGAAAGAAACTTTGTAGTTTAGAATTTGAATTCTGTAATAGATTTTATTGAGTTTTCAAACATACTAACCTTTTTAATAAATCAAATCAATATATTTTAAAGATACAATAAAAGTTAACACCAAAAATCTAAAAGAAAATCTGAACTATATTTTGCATTTTACAGAAAATATTATTAAGAAATTATGTATATTGTAAGAATAATTTTTAGGTAATTTTCTTATTCTATGAATAAATATGGACCCAATTACTTTCTTGAGTTAAAATAACAATTTTATTTAAAAATACCATACTATAGTTTTGTTGAACTATTTAAGGTGATAACAAATTAATAATTTTGTTAAAAATAAAATATCATCTATATCCTTTGATTTTCAAGAAAATTAACTTATGTAATATATGTTTACCACTTACAACATTTCAATTATTCTTTAAGAATCGCGACTCATATATAAAAGCTTTTTTTCCTTGTACCAAACTATTACAGAGATAATTATTTTAAGTATTTTATATTTCATTAAAAATAATTAAATTATTTCTACAACAATCATATTTAACCATTATACAGTTTTATTTAAATGATTAATAGATTTGTTTATGTATATTTAACTTCGGGAAATTCATTTTTCCCTTTAAGAGCGATATATTCCTTACATTTTAAAAAGATTCCTCTCATGGTTAGTATTTTGAGTCGTTACAAAGTGTGTGATATGATATATGTTTATAGGATTGATGCAGTGATGAGATAAATAAAAGTAGTATATGTTGAGTTATATATTGGATGGGCTGAGTTTAATAAACATTGGTCAAGTTAGATTAGAAATAGTGGATGGTTAGAATAATGTTTAATTCGGAAAAATAATTTGATTTGATTTGTGAATTTAATGAACACCAATTATTGGAATGATGTAAATCATATAAATTGAACAAAATGTGATGCAAAGTTGTAAGAGTTCTTGTATTGAACTCATTAGAATAGATATACAAAGAATTTTTTTTGGAATTAAAGTCCGACGATAGAAAGAAATTTTGGATTAAATGTGAAAATTTTTAAATAGCTTACAGTGTATGAGATTTGTGGGATAGGTGGGACACAAAAAAATTTCAATGAAATATAACCAGACTTAATGAAATATAACCAATCTAAAGTCCATTTCTAACCTTGCATCTAATATACAGATAAAGGGTAAACAAAACAAGATTTGTTGAGGATTATGGTCATCAATTATTTAGGTGATTGGAAATCACAAAAATAGGATAATATTTAGGTAAGAGGAGATAGATGTCACAATTGAATGCTCAATTATGGATGAAACATTAATGCAACATATTCATAATCGATTAGTATCAAAGTCCAATTCAATGTTTAAAATAATTGTGAAATAAAGGATGAACACTAAAGGTTTTTTTTACTTTATTTACTGTTCATATATGTTTATTTAGAGTTGTTTAAGGTGTATGGGTCGAATATTTTTTTTTAAAGGATGATCTTTCATTGATTGTTTTGAGTTTAATTCTTGTTCATCAACATTGAAAGGGAGGAACCTGTCAAAGATCCTTCGATGTCAAAGTCAATTCGGTTCAGATAAAGGGCAATACATGTGTAATTAATGTATAACCTACCATCTTAACTCGAACCTCTATTTATAAGGTTGACCTAATTACGGTCCAAACATGACTAATTGTGATTAAGCCTTTAACTAAAATGATTTGAATTAATTAGCTTAATCTTGACCATCCAATCATTATGACACCATGATCGTCCAGTTTGTTGCAAGGAATTCCTCTAAACTTAGGGTTGACCGTCCGACTAATAATTAACCAAATGAGATATATTATACATAGGTCCCCCAAATTCTAGTACCATTTAAGTTGTGAAGGGGTTTATACTTTGGTCACTCGATGTTGTGTCATCTTCATTGTTGGTCGTTTGTGTCAAATTATAGCTGTTGAGGGAGAGAACTTGGATGATTGTAAGTTGGCGCCTATAAGTATTTGAAACATTTGATCATTTTATACTGTTATATGCGAAGAGATTTAACATTTGAGGCTTTGAGACGATTCAGATACGCGCTTCTATGAATAGGAATGGACTTGGTTTGTCATTTTCATTTTTCTCTTCCATTGCCTTTACTTAATCATTCACTCTCTAACTTAAGGTAGTAATATCTATCATTTGCCTTTCTTTGTTTGAGGAGTCTTGTAGTAGGGATGGACTGGGATATGTTGATGATGCGTGATGGAAGAACAATCAATGGGTTTCCATCAATGCATTGTCATCGTCACTGTCATCGCCTGGGTCTTTGCATGACAACCAAGGATAATTGAGTGAGGTTTGGATTCAGTTGATAATGCGTCATATGTGTAAATATTGAGGAAAATAAGAATGAATATTCCAATGTTGTTATGGAGGAGGATTTGACTGTCGAAATTGAGATCAAGTTTTGAAACGAAAGGGATGAGTTGAACCTCTCGATCATCCCCATCTATGATTGGGCGTCTAGACCGAATAGTCATATATAGTTAGTCAAGAAATTGATGGTATTGCCATTAATTTGTGATTTTGCAAAAAGAATGAACAAGTGTTTCAAATGGGCGTATTACACGAACTGAACCTTGCGTCTACCTAGTTGCACTCGATCAATTGGGCATGCATTCAAGACTGTTCTCTTTGTATGCAGCATCCTACAAGGGGTTTAATACTGAATACTTCAAGGTTGGAATAAAGGAAGCCGATCGATAATACTTTTTGTATGTTGGTGATTGGCCTAAATTTCCTTTGTATTGAACCTAAGATCCTAAGAGAATGACTTCCTAGCTCCTGTCCTCGATGACACTAGAAGAAACACCAATGCTGGTGATTATTAATTAGCATCCCCGTCGACTCTTCTCGAGGAGACTTCTACATTATTTTGGGTTTTCGACCTTTTGTGATGATGTTTTTAGTAAATTGGCTTCCTTATTTTGTTTCAATAATTGCTCGGTGTTAACTTGCTAAATTTTTCTTTATTTTTCAAAGGTTATGGCTTTTGACCATCCAAAAAATTAATTAACTTCCTTATTTAGTTTTAATACAAGTTAGCAACCCAATGTTTGTTTATAGATTTTAAATTGAGCACGCTTGGTGCCGATTCATCTAATCCTCATACACTTGCACGACTAGCTCCTGGTTCTATTGATGTAGAAGGGATGTTAAGACTCCGGCAAGTGTACCGAATCGTATCAAGTAATATAAAATGGTAAGAAGTATCGTATCCCAAAGAACTCACGACACTAAACAGTTATGTGATTACTTAACTAATTAAGACTTAAGAATAATAATTTTTGGAGTTTTGAATGCAAATGCAATAAAAATAAACATGAATGTAATTTGATCAATTGAGGCTAAACACTAGAATGGATGGATGAAGTTGATAATATGAGATAAATATGTTGATGGGGTTTAGATTTCACCAAGTTTACTCTCATGTATATACGAGTTCTACTTCTTCATTAATGTCAATGTCACTCTCTAAAATACTTAAAACCCGATTCCTCGGCGAAGAAAGCCTATCCTTAACTATTAATTCATACAATTCCTAGAAATCCTAATAATTAATTATGAAGAACAGAAGTTTAAGACAACCGGAACTCATACCCCCATTCCTGAGTGATACTGCTTGGGAATAATTCTCCAGATCATGAATTGTAAGATACCTTCCGGTAATCATGCAAATCATACATTATGCTACTGAATGAGTTAAACAGAGCAAGCATTACGCAAAGAAGAATTACTCTAACAATTAATGAAAGAAACATAAACAATTAAGAATCAATTCAAAATACATAAGAGTTCAAGAGGTTACATCTTTCCCAACAACAAATAAGGTTTAGTTCCCCATCATCATGGAGAAACTAGATGAACAATGGAATGAAAGAATGAAAGAGATAGAAAAACCCTATAAGGAGAAGAGGAGCGCTGTCACATCCCCAAATCTACCCCCAAGGGGTGAAAAGTGTGTTTTTGTGCTCAAGCCATCAAAAGATATAATCTCTAGGACGTCCAAGTCCTTAAATAGAACATAAAAATAACAGAAAACAGGTGCAAGCCCACTTCACTGGCGCTCAGCGCCCTAAGTGGGGCGCCCAGACGTGGTACAGGTCAAATCTGGCGCTCAGCGCCCCTAGAAGGGTGCCCGGGCGTGACTTCTCTGCACGTTGGTTGACTTTTCTACACTCAGGGGGGCCTCAGCGCCAATCATTTCAACTTTCAAAATAGCCCTAGCTGGCCTTAACCACTACTCACATGCATTTTTCAAATATTCATTCATTAATCAGACATTTAATCGGTCCAAACAGTGATTCTTTCAACAAATCATGCTTAGACCACAACATTCATTCAAAATCATACTTTCAAATGCCCTAGAATGTAAAATGCATGTACTTAATTGGTTGGAGATGCTCAATGTGTGAAGAATGCCAAATGAAATTGGGGAGAACAAACCCTAACAGTAGTGCTCACAGCAAACCCCCAAACTTGTATGGAAAAGTGATGCAGAACTGAGGGAAAACTATTAAATTATATCACATTTCTAATTTCTGTGAGAAAATTAAGAATTAAATAAATATTTTATCCTTATTAATCATACAAATGTAAGAAAAATCTTGTGGGTATATTTCATCACATTATATATAATTAATTACAATTAATGTTTCAATAAAGTGATCTTTATAATATAATTTCATTAATTAAAGATATCGTGACTAGTCTCTAATTATTAAAAATTATATTTATCACTAAACATTAAATTCTCTATAGGTCTTATATTTAATCTAAATAAAATATAAGAATCATATTATAAATATATAATATTAAAATTTATTATACTAACATTAAATATTAGTATAAATTCCAGGCGCACTTTAATTTTAATTGTGTGTATAACAATTCCTATCATAACACCATAACGTGTGTGATATATATATATATATATATATATATATATATATATATATATATATATATATATATATATATATATATATATATATATATATATATATATATATATATATATATATATATATATATATATATACTCACATATAACAGTATTAGGAAAAAACATCCAATATAAAACGCAAAAACAAAAGTGTTTCGATCAACTTCAACCTTTCACATGGTTCCAAACAAAACGTATACCAAACGCGAACCCAATAATATGTGAGGGTTTTAGCATCAAAATATTTCATCATAGAAAATTCCACAGAAAGTTTTCTTCTTTCTATCCAGTTTCAAAACAATTGATAAAACTAAAAACACAAGACGCAGAGGAGTGAACCAGACAAGGCAGAGGATAAACATGCTCTGATACCAAATGAAACAGATTTATACTAAAGATTCAATAAATCTAAATGTCAAACAAGCACATACATTTAAGCATATTCAGATTATAAGAAAGAAAGCGGAAGCAGAAAGCCAACCTCCAGCCATTGTTGTATGTTTGCTTATCTTCTAGTTTCTGAACCCTTACTCTTAAAACACGATGGTGATGTATATGAAGTAAAGAGTAGGCTCAATGACCTGATTATAAAATTTCTATAGAACTCCAAAAATTGTAACAAAGTATTTTAATGTTAGAAGAGTTTGGTGCAGGAATCACGACACATCCACGCACGTTTGAAAAAAACGGTTTTAAAATAGACCACTATCAGGATATTAACTGAAAAGAAATAAAATAAATGGGAAAGGATATAATCTTAAAATGTAACCTCTCTTCTGTATAAAGGTTAATAGATATTTCGATTTATGTTGTTTGTTTCAAAATCAGAGTTGGTAGACGATTTAGTTTCTCTAGACGATCTTGTCTCAACAACGGAGGTGATGATCCTGTTGTTGATGCTACTATTTTTGTTCAACACTAGTTTTCAAATTTTCTCTAAGTTTTCTCTAAGTTTTCCTATTGGTTTTCATATTTTCATTTTCTTCTTCTAGTTGTTTTACTCTATTTTCCAACCACTTATTTTTCTCTGTGTTTATTACTTCAGTATTGTAATTTTTTAGCTTCCTCATGCAGTTTCATCATCATTAGAGTCAAAATTTCTTAATTTCTTTTAGAGTGGAGGCATTGTCCTCTAGGCGATGTAAGCCCTTTTTGTCTTTTTTTGCTAGCTTCATTTTTCTCTTACAATTTTTGTTTTAGCTTGAAGACAAAACAAGACAATCAGGTTTGATGTGGCAAGTTTTACGATATTCAAAACATGTTGGGACAATAGATGTTTTTGCTTCTTGAAAGGTTTCTTGTTCCATGCAGAAGTATGGTTAGATTTATTGTTATATTTCATAAAATTTGAAAACCTATTTACCATAAGATTTAATACTTCATTGTTTGAGTTTTCATCATCTGAATCATCTACGGATTCAACCTTTTCGAATAGTAGATTTTACAATAGCCTTTGTAGCAGTTTTCAAGGCTATGGTATGCATTTTTTTTCTCCTTCCTTTTCCTCTTTAAGTCTTTATGGTTCTAATTCATCTTTTCTCAATTTTCCAAAAAAGTTGGTCATATATAAGTTTGTAAGATCACTTTATTCAAATATTGATGTAACATTGGGTTTTCATGTTCTACTCAAGCTCTTTAGGATCTTGATGTTGAATTCTTCCTTGTCAATTGTTTGAGATTGTTCTAGGAGGTGATTTACTATATAAGATGAAGGTGTTTTTTCCCTATCTTCACCCTAAACATTTTTATTCTAAGATGAAGGTGTTTTTTCTTGACCTTTTTAACTTCATTTGTGCCTTCATGTGTCACCTCTAAGACATCATACATTTCTTTTGTTGATTCACAAATAGAGACCCTATAAAATTCATCCAAAGTTAGTGCAAAAGATATGATATTTTTGGCCCTAACAACATAATATGCTCTCTTGTTTTCATAAAGTGTCCATGAAGAGAATTCTTTAAGAACTGTTTTACCATTTTTAATAATTATAGGTTGAAAGGGTCCATTTGCCACATCATCTTATACACCCTTGTCAACTAATTCTGAGAAAATTTTCATTATGATATTTCAAAATGGGTAGTTTTCTCTAGTAAATAAAAGTGATTTATTAATAGATGCCCCTTCAGCAAATATTTGAGAGGTATTATGTAACATCTCATAATCTCACATTTGATAATTCATAGTTGATATATATACATATGTTTTAAACTCAGATTTCAATTACAAATTCATGAATATAACTCGAATTCTTCTACTTTATTCTTCTATCTCTCTCTTCATTGGCACTGAATCAGACGACATTCCTTCATCTGCTCCCGTATAACGAATTATACGATCATCGCACATATAAACAAGTAGGGTGAGCTAACATGCAACAAATCATTTATAAAACATGCATAATTACTTTGATACACTCAACATACATCATATAATAATTATGTCAGACACCCTCATACCATCACACAACAATCGCACCATAGATAATCATCCCATCATACCACAATTCCTAATAGACACTCATCCCACGATACCCCGTAAACACTCATCCCACAATACCCAATAGACACTCATTGGGATGATACGTTAATGAGTGGTCACGGGAGGTTATACACTTGTGGTGACTTCTACTTCTTCTTATAAATACACTTCCAAAATACTTCATACCATCCACAAGGTTAGTCCTCAACACTATGTCCAAAACCGACACATAGACCAGGACCTCCTGCCCCTCTCACCACATAATTCATCCTTCTTTACTTGAGACTGGGCGATTATTAGAGTATCAAGATAACCTCCAACAACAGGACCCTTAACATCAATATATACACTGATACCATATCATTATAGAATCTCTCCACGAGACTCATACCAGGCTCATATTCCTCAACTCATATTATACCATTACAAATCTCCCCATAATACTCATATCATGTTCAGATGCATAAATTTAAATCCAATATAATAAAATACAATCATCACAGAAATCATACAAAATGAATATATCACAAAATAAATTAACAATACTAAAATATCACCATAAATGGTCACCGGAGAAGAATCAAATGTTTGACGAACACTACAAGAAAAAAGTGAATTACATACAGCCAAAATCCGTATATAACACCTAAAATCCGTATATAAAACTTGGTTATATACGGATTACATACGGACAAAAATCCGTATATAATACCGTCGTAGCGAGGTTTATATACGGATAAATCCGTATATAAGTTATATACTGAAATTATATACGGATATTATATACGGAAATTACATACGGATATTATATACGGAAATTACATACGGATTTATCCGTATATAACTTACATACGAATTTATCCGTATATAATTTCTGTATATAATTTCCGTATATAATTTTCGTATATAATTTCCGTATATAATTTCTGTATATAATTTCCGTATATAATTTCCGTATATAACTTTCGTATATAATTTCCGTATATAATTTCTGTATATAACTTATATAAGGACAGTATATACGGATATATCCGTATATAATGCTTTAAGCAGAGCTAAATACATATTCTGTATATGGCAGTTTCCCATACACAATATACAAACAGACCTGGACATTATGGTGAACATTCACAATTGATATAAGCAATCCTGGACATTATACATTGCACATTGACATATAAATCCATAAAGCTTTTCAAATACACTTAATCCATAAAAGAAACATTGTATATATGAATACATAAATATTGTTGACATCAATATAAGTGCAATAATAAACATCAGGTAAGTTCATAAACGGATTGTGATTGTGCTTCTAAAAAAGTTCAACAATAATGGAAATAAGTTCTACAAAATGCCTAATAATGCATATAATCATTTCCATCTTCTGCTTGTTCATCTGTTGGTTGCTGGTGTGGTGGTTGCTGTTCTGGAGGTTGCTGTTCTGGTTGGACATCATTGGGTACTTCATTTTGAAGTTGAGGATTTTGAAGGTTTAAAAAGTCTTGTGCAGTTGCGGCTGCTGAAGGCGGAAGGAATGGCAGGAGGACGCCAATAAAGCCTTCAAACTTTTGAAGCTGCTGACCATATTGTTGTAACTGCGATTTGAGATTAACAATTTCTTCTAAATTTTGTTGTTGAGCAGAAGAAGATGCCTGTGCCTGTTGGATGTAACTATCGACACAGTCATCTTGGGAACTGACATTTCCAATGCCATATACGCGTCCCTTGTATCTTCCACCAGCAGCCTCTAACCAACATCGGTTTCTCAATCTTTCCTCCTCCGCAAGGTCTAGAGGAGAAGATGCTGAGACACCAACAGATGCAGTCTGTAACACCCAAACATTTTAAAGGGTATTACTGATAGTAGAGACTAAATTAATTTGATACCTCATATAAACAATCAAACTTTATTTCAATTACTCCAAAGTACAATACCAAACTTACAAACTTTAAACAATATAGTCTTCACCGTTGACATTTCAACTTTTAAATTTTACACAACATAATCTTCCCAATACAAATTTATTCTTTTTACAAAAATCCCTGAAAGGTTTTCCCCGCATCTCTCTCATCTCTAAGCTTTATCAACCACATCTGCAACATTATCTAATCACATATAACATGAGTTATATGATCATAGCACAAACAAATAAGGGTAAGCCAACCATATCAAATCAATCATTAAACTTATAATAAGAATAGTTCAATCATTTATTTCTACAATTACTCAAATATCATTACCCCGATGTCATTAATTCATCATTATCAAAATCATCTTCCTCAATTTCATAAACCTTACAATTTATACTATGCTTACTCACGAAGCCTTATGGTCAGACCGCTCTCTGCCTGCTTCCTTAAGCCTCACCTGTATACTATGTCTTACTCTCTGAAGCCTTATGGTCAGACCGCTCTCTGCCTGCTTCTATAAAACTTATAAACCACATATTTATGTCAAAGCCTTATGGTCAGACCACTTGCTGCCTGCTTTCATTAACCTCAGGTGTTACTTTGCTCATACCAAGCTCTCATGGTATAACCGAACATTTTACTTCCCGTAGGAAACATCATTTCATAAGCAATAATTTCTTATATCCACTCCAACATTTCATCACATCAATATTTCATACTCTCTTATCCACTCCAACATTTCATCAAATCAACAATTCATAACCTTTTCTCCACATAACTCAATCATGTTCATTCTCTAATCATAATTTGACAATAACTTATTTTGGTGTCAATAAATTAAACATATCGCCAGCTATCATACTTCATATTATAAACTCATTTTTGACCATAACGAGTATAACTCAACATATTTTCACCAATCAAAGATTCATAGATCAACAAAACATTTCATCATATCTTAGCCACTACGTATTAAAGTCTGAGCTCAATGTAACGATAAATAAAATATATATGAAGTTTTTTTTTTTTTTTTACCATGATAACTTTATACATCTCTAATTAACTTATTTTATTTTAATTTCATCCTATTAGAGATCTTTCTTTACCCCAATTGGTCACCGGAGAGGACCCAGATGTCTGAACGCATCAAACTCACCTTCGACGCCAACACATATGACTAGTCACAACTGACTGGACCAGGACAGGGCTGCTCTATGATCAGGGATGTGCCAACTCAGGTTTTTAAGGTTCCTCTATCCTACCAACAAAGGGAGGCCTTCAATAATTAACAATTTATTTATTTAAATTATCTACCTTGTTCTCTTATGCTCTAAATCTAAAATGCCTAATTTTAATATTTTTACTTCCTCTTACAACAACCTCAAATAGTATCACTATATCTATTTAATACTCATTTCCAAGTTATTACAGAATCCTTACTCCAGACCTTCCAACAAGATCAATTTCAGCCAAGAAACTCATTCATGATAGAATTCATACAAGATAATTATAAACAATTAACCATAATAAGATATTACTATAAATGGTCATAGAAGAATACAATATTTGACAATCATAAGAATAATCTTAATATAAAAATTCATGGGAAACAAGAAGTTGAATCTGGCAGAGCCGGTTAGACAACTTCTAATCCATCCAAAAATACAATATAATTAAGTAACAAGAGCAACACATGTCTGGGGAAATAAGAAGTTGAATCTGGCAGACCCGGTTAGACAACTTCTAATCCTTCCAAAAATGCAATAAAATAAATAAGTAAAGCAATAAATAGTTTGGGGAAACAAGAAGCTGAATCTGGCAGAGCCGGTTAGACAACTTCTAATCCTTCCAAAAGTGCAATAAAATAAATAACTGAAGCAATAGAAAGTTTGGGGAAACAAGAAATTGAATCTGGCAGAGCCGGTTAGACAATTTCTAATCCTTCCAAAATACAATAAAAATAAATAAGGAAAACAATAGAATGTTTGGGGAAACAAGAAATTGAATCTGGCAGAGCCGGTTAGACAATTTCTAATCCTTCCAAAATACAAAAATAAACAACTAATAACATACAAATGACATAACATAATCAATATCACGTTTTACAACTATCACACTCGGATATCAACACAAAAGCATACTCTCATTTAAATTCAAAATCATACAGAAACAAAATACTCCATAATCAAGATTTAAGATCAGACAAAAGCAAAATATAGCATATTCAAGGCTTAAGATAATACAAAAGGAGATACTCAAGGTTAGCTTCCCTTACCTCTATTACAGACTTAATCCCCTCGCCCTCTGAAAACTTCCAGAATATCCCCTTTGCAAAATTTGAAATTCTTCCAACTCTCTTCTCTCAAAAATTTTCTAAGTTCTTTGGTGTAAATTTTCAGCCTCCCCCCTTGGCTATTTATAGCAAAAAAATTTACTATTCATTTTTACTATTCATTTTAACTATTCATTTTTTTTATTCATTTTACTATTACAAAAATAATTTTTTATTTGCAATTTGATAAATTCTGATCTCAAAGCTACGTAGAACACTTATCCTTTCCAAAAATATTTTTTTTTGTTTACTATTCACTTTTTACTATTCACTTTTTACTATTTACTTTTTACTATTCACAATTTACTATTCATTTTTTTTTATCTAGTATTTTAACTTACAAATATTTTCAAGGATCTTACAATCTCCCCAACAACAATTATTTTCGCCCTCGAAAATTATTTATTTAAATAAAGACTATCTAACAAAAGATTACTTACAAAAGAGATATGGATATTCCTTTATCATAAATTCTTCCAATTCCCAAGTCATTTCCTGTGTGTCTTCATTCCAAAGTACTTTTACTGTGCGAATATCTTTCCCTCTTAGCTTTTTCATTTGAACATCTAGTATACGCACTGGTCCAACTTCCATTGTTAAATTTTCCTTGACCTGAATTTCATCAACTTCTAACACATGCTTTGGATCTGGAATATACTTCCTCAGTTGGGATACATGAAAAACGTTATGCAAATTTGCCAATCCAGGTGGTAATGCTACCTCATAAGCCACTGGCCCAATCTTTTTGAGAATTTGATACGGTCCGAGAAATTTTGGTGTCAGTTTCCTCATCTTGATAGCTCTCCCGACTCCTGTAGTTGGTGTTACTCGTAAGAATACATGATCTCCTTCTTCAAATTCTAATGGTCTTCTTCTTTTGTCGGCATATGACTTTTGTCTACTTTGAGTTGCTTTCATCCGATCTTGGATTAATTTTATTTTTTCTGTGGTTCGCTGTAATAGCTCGGGTCCCACTGTTAGTGCTTCCCCATCTTGAAACCAACACAACGGGGTTCTACATCTTCTTCCATATAAAGCTTCATATGGTGGCATACCAATACTGGAATGATAACTGTTGTTGTAAGTAAATTCTACTAATGGTAGTATCTCATTCCAACTTCCAAGATGATCTAATACACAAGTTCTTAGCAAATCCTCCAAAGACTGAATAGTCCTTTCTGTTTGACCATCAGTCTGAGGGTGATAAGCCGAACTCATCCTCAACTGCGTTCCCAGAGCCTTCTGTAGCGTCTGCCAAAACCTTGAAGTAAACCTCGGATCTCTGTCTGACACAATGCTTGTAGGTATTCCATGCAACCTCACTACTTCCCTGATGTATAACTCCGTCAGCTTTTCTAGAGACATACGTTGATTAATGGGCAAAAAGTGAGCGCTCTTGGTTAATCTATCAACGATAACCCAGATAGAATCGTGACCTTTTGATGATTTTGGTAAATGTGTTACAAAGTCCATCGAGATACTGTCCCACTTCCATTGAGGAATGTCTAACTGTCGTAACATCCCTCCCGGTTTTTGATGCTCCACTTTTGCCTTCTGACACACCAAGCAGGCTGCTACAAACTCGGCCACATCCCTCTTCATTCCATTCCACCAAAATGACTCTTTCAGGTCCTTATACATCTTAGTCATACCTGGATGTATGCTAAGACGACTTTTATGGCCTTCGTCTAAAATTAAATGTTTTAATTCACTCTTTGCAGGTATACACACTCTGTTCTTAAATCGAAGGATGCCATCTTTACTTAGAACGAAGTCCTTAGCTTGATCGGTGTCCAACAACCTGATCTTTTGCTGCAACTCTTGATCCATCGACTGCTCAACCTTCACTTGTTCTAAGAAGTCACTAGTGATTACTAAATGACCACACCATATATGATCTGGGGTTAACTGCAACCCCAAGTTCATATCACGTAACTTTTCTAACAGTTCTAACTCCTTCACCATCATTGTTGTTATTTGAGCTTGTCTCCTACTCAATGCATCTGCCACCACATTGGCTTTTCCTGGGTGATATAAAAGCTCGAAATCATAGTCCTTCATATATTCCATCCATCTTCTTTGTCGCATGTTCAGCTCCTTTTGATCGAACAAATACTTTAGACTCTTATGGTCACTAAAAACTTGGAAACTTGCCCCATAGAGGTAGTGTCTCCATGTCTTTAATGCAAATACTATTGCTGCAAGTTCTATGTCATGCGTTGGGTAGTTCTTCTCATGCGCCTTTAGCTGCCTAGATGCATAAGCTACAGGTCTCCTTCCTTGCATTAGGACGCACCCCAATCCTTGATATGACGCATCGCAGTACACCTCAAAAGATTTGCTAGAGTCTGGAATGATTAATACTGGTGCTGACGTTAGTCGTTGCTTCATATCCTCAAAACTGGCTTCGCACTTGTCAGTCCACAGAAATGGTTGATCTTTACGAGTTAACTGAGTTAAAGGACCTACAATCTTGGAAAACCCTTCAACAAAACGTCGGTAATAACCGGCTAATCCTACAAAACTTCGTACTTCAGTTACAGTTTTCGGCCGCTCCCACTTTAGCACAGCTTCCACCTTTGCTGGATCCACTGAGATTCCTTGAGCAGAAATCACATGACCCAAAAATTGTACTTTCTCTATCCAGAACTCACACTTTGACAGTTTCCCATACAGTTGATGTTTTCTTAAAATTTCCAACGCCACCCTCAAGTGTTCTGCATGCTTTTCCTTATTCTCTGAATAGATAAGAATATCGTCTATAAATACTACCACGAACTTATCTAAACATGACCGAAATATTCTGTTCATGTAGTCCATAAAAATCGCTGGAGCATTCGTCACGCCAAACGGCATTACCACGTACTCAAAGTGTCCGTAGCGAGATCTGAAAGCCGTCTTTTGCACATCTTCCGTCTTGACCAGAATCTGATGGTACCCAGATCTGAGATCAATTTTTGAAAACACCTCTGCTCCTCTCAACTGATCTAATAGATCATCGATTCTTGGCAAAGGATATTTGTTCTTTATTATAACCTTGTTCAGCTGTCGATAATCCACGCACAACCTTGAACTTCCATCCTTCTTCTTCACCAGCAATACAGGAGCTCCCCATGGAGACACACTTGGACGGATAAACTTCTTCTCCAGCAGATCTTCGATTTGCTTTTTCAACTCTACTAGTTCGGCAGGAGCCATTCTGTATGGAGCCATAGAAACTGGGCCAGCTCCGGGCATTAGATCTATTGTGAAATCGATCTCTCGACTAGGTGGTAAACCTGGTACTTGTTCTGGAAAAACATCAACATATTCTTCTACCACAGGTATTCCGATGATTTGTTCTTCAGTATTCTCTCTTTTCTCCTGAGCTAACACCACATAGCAGGTAGCTCCATCTTTGATATCCTTCGCAACTACTCGAGTTGAGCTTAGTTCTAAATCGTTCAAATTTAGAAACTCTATCTTTTGTTTCCCACAATCAATAAGAACGTGATTGGCAGTCAACCAATCCATTCCCAAAATAATGTCTAGATTTTGAAGGGGTAAGCAGATCAAGTTCACTTTGAACTTGCGTCCTGCAATTTGGATCGGGCATCCGACACAGACTGAACTGGTCGTAACTGGTCCCGATGCTGGTGTAGAAACTACTAATTCACACCCTAGATCAAGCATCGGTAATCCGAGTCTTTCTAAACATGCTAGGGATATAAAGGAGTGTGTGGCTCCAGAGTCAAACAAAACATATACGCATTCTCCTAACAACATACAGGTGTGTAAAATTAATGTACCTGGCTTAGTAGCCTCTTCTGCAGACATTGCGAATACTCTTCCTGTTGCCCGGGGCTTTACTTCAGCAGAATCTTGTTGTTGTGGTTCTCCCACCTTCTTTTTCTTTGGACAAACATTAGCAAAGTGTCCCGGATCATTGCAGATGAAACATCTCTTCCCTTCAACTTTTTCCCCAATAAGTTTAGGGCAGTCACGTCTGAAATGTGCCCCTCCACACTCAAAACACTTCACTGTTCCTCGATATGATAATTGTGGTTTTTCATAAGGTTTTTTGTTGAATTTCATTGAAGATTCTCCCTTGGCAAGTCTGGAAACTCTACTTGGATCAAACTCCAATAATTCTATCATTCTGGCTTTCTCTACCAATGCTGGAAACTCTTGTATTTCCAATGGCATAAGTACCTTCTTCAGTTCATGCCTTAGTCCTCCCTCGAATTTTCGACATCTCCATTCTTCTGTGATATTCTGAGTATAAAACCTCGAGAGATAATTAAATTTTACTACGTACTCTTGTACTGATAACCTCCTTTGTTGTAAGGTCAGAAACTCCGCCTCCCTTGCAAATTTTGCACTGTTTGGAAAATATTTTTCCAAGAACCTTATCTTAAAGTTCTCCCAATTCACAGCCTCACCACGAACCGTCATCAACTGTTGCATACTTTCCCACCAATATTCAGCCTCCCCCACCAAAAGAAATGATGCATAAGTTAATTTTTGTTCTTCTGAGCAAGTTATTACCCGAAAAATCTTCTCGTTCTGCCTTAGCCAAGAGTCAGCCTCATCAGGAGTAGCCTCCCCATTAAATTTAGTTGGATCATGCCTTAAGAAGTCATTCAAGCTAGAATGATTTTGAGGTACTTGATCAACTTGTTGTTGCTGCATCTTTGTCGAGTTTAAATGATTTCTTCAAAAAGATAACAATACAATTTAGCATATGATATCAATTTCCTCCAATAGTCATTTTCATCATAACAATTAATAGTTTTACTAAGAATAACAATTTCACTCCCCATAGTCCCAAAATACTTTCGAAAACCATTGCTCTGATACCATAATGTAACACCCAAACATTTTAAAGGGTATTACTGATAGTAGAGACTAAATTAATTTGATACCTCATATAAACAATCAAACTTTATTTCAATTACTCCAAAGTACAATACCAAACTTACAAACTTTAAACAATATAGTCTTCACCGTTGACATTTCAACTTTTAAATTTTACACAACATAATCTTCCCAATACAAATTTATTCTTTTTACAAAAATCCCTGAAAGGTTTTCCCCGCATCTCTCTCATCTCTAAGCTTTATCAACCACATCTGCAACATTATCTAATCACATATAACATGAGTTATATGATCATAGCACAAACAAATAAGGGTAAGCCAACCATATCAAATCAATCATTAAACTTATAATAAGAATAGTTCAATCATTTATTTCTACAATTACTCAAATATCATTACCCCGATGTCATTAATTCATCATTATCAAAATCATCTTCCTCAATTTCATAAACCTTACAATTTATACTATGCTTACTCACGAAGCCTTATGGTCAGACCGCTCTCTGCCTGCTTCCTTAAGCCTCACCTGTATACTATGTCTTACTCTCTGAAGCCTTATGGTCAGACCGCTCTCTGCCTGCTTCTATAAAACTTATAAACCACATATTTATGTCAAAGCCTTATGGTCAGACCACTTGCTGCCTGCTTTCATTAACCTCAGGTGTTACTTTGCTCATACCAAGCTCTCATGGTATAACCGAACATTTTACTTCCCGTAGGAAACATCATTTCATAAGCAATAATTTCTTATATCCACTCCAACATTTCATCACATCAATATTTCATACTCTCTTATCCACTCCAACATTTCATCAAATCAACAATTCATAACCTTTTCTCCACATAACTCAATCATGTTCATTCTCTAATCATAATTTGACAATAACTTATTTTGGTGTCAATAAATTAAACATATCGCCAACTATCATACTTCATATTATAAACTCATTTTTGACCATAACGAGTATAACTCAACATATTTTCACCAATCAAAGATTCATAGATCAACAAAACATTTCATCATATCTTAGCCACTACGTATTAAAGTCTGAGCTCAATGTAACGATAAATAAAATATATATGAAGTTTTTTTTTTTTTTTTACCATGATAACTTTATACATCTCCAATTAACTTATTTTATTTTAATTTCATCCTATTAGAGATCTTTCTTTACCCCAATTGGTCACCGGAGAGGACCCAGATGTCTGAACGCATCAAACTCACCTTCGACGCCAACACATATGACTAGTCACAATTGACTGGACCAGGCCAGGGCTGCTCTATGATCAGGGATGTGCCAACTCAGGTTTTTAAGGTTCCTCTATCCTACCAACAAAGGGAGGCCTTCAATAATTAACAATTTATTTATTTAAATTATCTACCTTGTTCTCTTATGCTCTAAATCTAAAATGCCTAATTTTAATATTTTTACTTCCTCTTACAACAACCTCAAATAGTATCACTATATCTATTTAATACTCATTTCCAAGTTATTACAGAATCCTTACTCCAGACCTTCCAACAAGATCAATTTCAGCCAAGAAACTCATTCATGATAGAATTCATACAAGATAATTATAAACAATTAACCATAATAAGATATTACTATAAATGGTCATAGAAGAATACAATATTTGACAATCATAAGAATAATCTTAATATAAAAATTCATGGGAAACAAGAAGTTGAATCTGGCAGAGCCGGTTAGACAACTTCTAATCCATCCAAAAATACAATATAATTAAGTAACAAGAGCAACACATGTCTGGGGAAATAAGAAGTTGAATCTGGCAGACCCGGTTAGACAACTTCTAATCCTTCCAAAAATGCAATAAAATAAATAAGTAAAGCAATAAATAGTTTGGGGAAACAAGAAGCTGAATCTGGCAGAGCCGGTTAGACAACTTCTAATCCTTCCAAAAGTGCAATAAAATAAATAACTGAAGCAATAGAAAGTTTGGGGAAACAAGAAATTGAATCTGGCAGAGCCGGTTAGACAATTTCTAATCCTTCCAAAATACAATAAAAATAAATAAGGAAAACAATAGAATGTTTGGGGAAACAAGAAATTGAATCTGGCAGAGCCGGTTAGACAATTTCTAATCCTTCCAAAATACAAAAATAAACAACTAATAACATACAAATGACATAACATAATCAATATCACGTTTTACAACTATCACACTCGGATATCAACACAAAAGCATACTCTCATTTAAATTCAAAATCATACAGAAACAAAATACTCCATAATCAAGATTTAAGATCAGACAAAAGCAAAATATAGCATATTCAAGGCTTAAGATAATACAAAAGGAGATACTCAAGGTTAGCTTCCCTTACCTCTATTACAGACTTAATCCCCTCGCCCTCTGAAAACTTCCAGAATATCCCCTTTGCAAAATTTGAAATTCTTCCAACTCTCTTCTCTCAAAAATTTTCTAAGTTCTTTGGTGTAAATTTTCAGCCTCCCCCCTTGGCTATTTATAGCAAAAAAATTTACTATTCATTTTTACTATTCATTTTAACTATTCATTTTTTTTATTCATTTTACTATTACAAAAATAATTTTTTATTTGCAATTTGATAAATTCTGATCTCAAAGCTACGTGGAACACTTATCCTTTCCAAAAATATTTTTTTTTTTACTATTCACTTTTTACTATTTACTTTTTACTATTCACAATTTACTATTAATTTTTTTTTTATCTAGTATTTTAACTTACAAATATTTTCAAGGATCTTACACAGTCTCAGATCTTATTTGATCAAATTTTGCAACAAATTGTTCCTGTTAAATGAATAAATATTAATATTAAGCATGAGGTTTAAAAACCGAACATTTATAATGGGATACAGTTAGTACAAACTTACATGGGTCCGCCTAGACCTTTCGTCGACAAATTCCCCTGTTGATTGACGAATATGTGTCTGCTGAAATATTTCATCAACATGCACAGACCGACCAAGCTCCTGTGACTGCAAACAAAATGAGTTGTTAATAAATATTTTTAAAGTTTATAATTACAAACATAAGAAAAAAAATGTACAAGTTACATACCAAACGAATAGCATGCTCATGCACGCTTATAGACCCTCCAGTGTGCAAACAACCACCCTTTACAGATGTCCGATTCTTCTTTGTTGTTTCACACTTTTGTCTATAAAGTGGCATGTTCCACATTTCCAAAAGAGCATTCCAAGTATCGTCTCCCAGCCAATCAGGTTTTTTTCCAATAGTTCTAGCTTTTTTATACATCTCTGAGAGTCTATGAGATGCCTTGGTGTGATAATTCTTTTTTACCTTTTCCTCATCTTTAGGCTTCCATGAAACCTTTCTCTGTTATATTAAAAATAATAGGTTTGAATAATAGGTTTGATTTACACATACAGAGAATAATTGCTCAGTGTAATAGGATTGATGAACCAAAATGTTAAAATACAGAGGTTTCTAAGTGTTAATATCACAAGAAAAGAATTTATGTTCAAAATGTAGAGTTGAAACGAAAAAGTTCCACAAATTATAATATTATAGCGTAGTTAACAATTATAAGATACAAAAAACAATAACCAACCGATCACCTAGCGGACCGTTAATATTATACTTGAATAATTTGAGCAAGAAATCTGTTAATATATAGACTTGATTTATGAAGATAAAGTAGATATATTTATCAATTAGCAAAATATTATAAATCAAGTAAGGGATGGATAGGGTTGTGTGCTTAATGAAATCGTAAAAACTAAGTTATTGTTAATCAATGAGAGATTCTGTAACACAAATAGACAAAGAATAATTAGCAATTTGTGTTTAGTATCTCTTCACCAATTTTTGCGTAAATATCAACTATCCACCTTTTTCTTTGTGATGGCTTATTTAATTGTTTGTAATTTATCTTTGAAACAATTTTTTCTATCTTATAATTTGTGTTTCTGTGTTTTGTTTAGTTTTAGATTGATGAGGTTATGAAATGGTAGCTAACTATGAAAGAAAGATTGTAGCTAGCATGGACAATACCCAACCATAATCAGTGAGTTTTTAACCCTTCACCTCTTTATCATGATATGGGGGAATCAGACGTAAAAGGAGTCTAAAGGGTAGTGTGGGGAATCATGTGCTTTTGCAAAAACAGAACATGTCGAAACTTTTGTTGCAGGTGCTTGTAGAATCAGGGATTTGCCTAAGAAACAGTTCTCTAGCCATGATATTGTTCCGGGAAAGACTTCCTTATATGTCGCTAAGGGCTTATGGATTCTCTTTTTCGTATTTGTTTAATATTTTAATGTTTACTCATTGGGACTTAGACATTATAATTGTTGCAGAATGAAATGTATATTTGCCAAAGCAGTCACATTGGTTCTTTCCTAAGTCTTCCTTTTTCATTTTCAGGAGTTAGCACTTTTAATGATGGATGCATGAAATAGTAGTTTATTTTGGGGTTACTTTAGTGGTATAACTTCAAAAAAGGGGATCCAAACTGGGATTAATTCTGCCTGAAAATTTCTATAGAAAACTGATGCCTATATCATTCAAGTAACCACAGATTCTGTACACATACAGAGAAAATTTTATGTACCTTAAACCGTTCGAAGAAGACATCTCTGGTTGACTTAGGGATTGAGCCCCATGTTAGCCATGGCTCATCAAACTGTTGCTTAATGGTGGCTGTGATTGCCTTCGATGCAGTTTTTGTAGGATAAAACCTAAACCAAATTTGAACTCAAACATTAGAGTAATACAACAATGATTTCTGTATATATTAATTGAGTAAATTTTTTTTCTTACCCTCCTCCAACAGGTGTAATCATTGGACGACTATTGGAACATTCTTCAACATAATTGGCGGTTGAACTGGAATGTGGATTTGCATCGTCTGTACCAAGTGATGGTGCAATATTTGTGGGAGTTGATGGGTTAGAACCAACATTGGGAGAGAGTGAAGCCATTCCATGAGGAGGCACTTGGTATGGAGTGGGTGTAGATGTAGGAACTTGATGTGGAGTGGGAGTGAAGGCAGGAACAACTAATGGAGGTGGAACAGATCTAGCAGTGGAGGTAGAGGTAGGTGTAGTTGGCTGACTGGTTGAACCAATTTCATTATTGAAACGTGTCATCAACTTCACTACATAAGATTTCTTCCCCTTCCCCTTATCGGGATTTCCTGAAGGTGGATTAGGAGGGCCAGAACCACCTGATGCCATATTCTTGAACATAATATATATTTTTATACAATACAAGAAAAGAAAATTTAGAAATAGACTTATTAATGTTATTTCAAAAATTTAATTGAAAATGTTAATAATATAGAATCTAAATTAAATAATCTATATAAATGAAGGAAGAAAAAGTAGTCTACATACGTAATCCACATGTAAGAAACGTTTACACTTCTCTGAAACTAGAAAAAATGCTTCTAATTTATGTGTGTGTGATTTTCTTTGTCAGGGCAATGTTTCACTGACATGATTTCTTTTGCAGATTTTTGTTGGTAATTTGGATCCTAATGTGTCTGAGGAGGAATTGAAGCAAAACTTTCTGCAATTTGGAGAAATTGTCTCTGTTAAAATTCCACCGGGCAAGGGATGTGGCTTTGTTCAATTTAGAACTAGGTTTTCTTCTATTTCCCTTGTCTTTTTAAACATGTTTTAGTTTGAAACAAATAATTGTCATGTTTTTCACATAGTAATTGTATTTTATTGTATTACACACTGGTAGTTGTGTTTACCCTTCCCATATCTTGTTTCTGCTGCAGAGCATCAGCTGAAGAAGTTATTCAGAGAACGCAGGGAATGATGATAGGCCAACAAGTGGTCAAGATTTCTTGGGGTAGGACCCTAGCAGCTAGACAGGTGATTTTTCTTTTAGATATGCCCCCTTTGTAGAGGAAAATGTTTTTTTTGTATTTAAAGGTTTTCATGCTGTAGCCTGGTCCATTTGTGATACATTAAGCATTACAATGTGTATAGTCTTTCAAAATATCTAGGTTGTTAATATGGAACCCCCTACATGGTTTTAGATTCTCCTGAACATCTGTTAGATTGTAAAGATGATGGTGATGTGTGAATGCCTGATGGGATGGATTTTGAGAACTTTTAAATGGACTGGTAGAAAAGAATGAAATAAAAATCATATTGTATTAAATCATGTGCGGATATTGTTACTATAGGGTTGGTTAAAACTGCAAACTGTCATATAGATCTTATTTAGGAGAGTATTTATGTATTTGGACAAACTAATGTTTCATTAAATGTGTTTGGCGATTGTTTATGTTTGTTATTAAGGTATTAGATCTTTCCACATTAGCTTTTACCTGAACATTTACTCCTCTTATGTTGTAAATTTGAATCATCAACCTTGAATGAAAACATTTTTAGGAGTTATAAATGAAGGATGATAGCATCAAGAGTTGTATTGTTAAATGAGATTACATTTTTGGAGTTATTCTCACTCTCTTTTGAGTAACAAGGCTTATCCTTGTTTGTATGTATTAACAATTAAATATTTTTTGTTTCCTTCCTATATATTTCTTAATTTTAATATTAAATTTGATTTGATATTTTACACCTGAATTTTTTTCTCCATTCAGGCATATGGTCTCTTTCATCATTCCAAATCTGTACACCCTTCTATTCATTCCTGTCATGTGATTAATTGTTGCTTATCTGAATTTTACCTTATATATAGGTAATCATTTTT
The DNA here is from genome assembly GCA_034642375.1 of Vigna nakashimae. Lineage (NCBI taxonomy): Eukaryota > Viridiplantae > Streptophyta > Magnoliopsida > Fabales > Fabaceae > Vigna > Vigna nakashimae. Next base: position 11,781,206 of record CM067763.1, read on the forward strand.
CTTTTTCTCTACATCATAAACCTTAGATTTCTTTATATGAATCTCTTTTCAATTAAAATGATTAAACAATTTTGTTCGTCTGACTCAGCTATTTCTGTACTGAGTGTCACTGCTCATAATGTGGGTTTTGTATCTTAAATATCCATTTTGTAGTGGAGTAGGATGTTACTGTATTTTATTCTTTTTTATCACCTCCATATTTGTATTGTTGATTATGGTTATTATTTTGAAATCATCTGAAAATTGCCAGTTCTAATGACATCAGTGGTAAACTGAAAAGCAGTTTAGATTTGGCTATTTCCAGACAACATGAAAAAGTAGAGATGAAAAGCAGTTTAGTTTTAAATACCTAGAGTAGTTTCTCATTCTTGTTTTAGTGGGAAGTAGATACGTGAAAAGCAACCTTGATTGGTAAGAAGTCATCAATTTACTGTTTTACTGTTTCTATCAAACACTTTCTAAATTAATAAAGTTCAATAAATAATGAGCAATACACCCTAACTCTTAAGATTGTGGACAGCATTATAATAAAGCGACAAAAATAAGGAACAATACACCCTAACTCTATTCAGTGCTAGAACTATGAAATTCATCTTCATTGTCATCTTCACCTTGTCCTTCTGCATTGTATTCTTCTGATTCCGTTGTATCTTCATCTAGTTGTCCTTGAAATGATGAAATATTGTTAGGGTCAACTTCTTCAAGACCAGCTTCTACATCTTGTAATCGGACTACTTCTTCAACTTCAATGATGTCATTAACATGTGACATTTCCTCCACTTGGTATGGCACATCGGCTTCTACATCATTAGAATCAATGCGACCTCTAGGCTTCGTTTTTATCGCAACACACCAACCTCGTTTGTCCGTGCGTGATGTAGGATATGGTACATAATGCACTTGTTGTACATTATGTGCAATGATAAAAGGATCAAACAACACATATCTTTTATCCATTCGAATATCCACAATGTCATACTTTGAATCCACCCTTGTACCTACTCTCGATGGATCAAACCAATCACAATAAAATAATACAATTTTCTTTTCAGTGGTTGTTGAATTGTATTCCAACTCATAGATGTGTTTAATGACACCATAAAAATCATCTTGACCTCCTTCTGTTAGCCGTTTAATATGAACCCCACTATTTATTGTCCTCTTGCCCTGACTCCATGCATGGGTATGAAATTTGTATCCATTAGCAAAGAAGGTGTGCCATTCCTTTACACACCTTAAAGGACCGACCAAGTGATAAATCTCTAAGATGTTGGTTTCTCACACTTAAAGGATCGTTATGAACCTACAACCATTCATGATATGAAACTATTCAACAATGTAATCTTAAAAAATTAAGAAAGAAATGAATGTGTAAGATTGATAGGAAGTCGTACTTTTTGCGTGAACCACAATGGGAAATTAGCATGTACGTACGTCGAACTGTTTGACTCAGATAGTTGATAGACATGTAAGAATGAGCTGTCGACATGTACGTCCAGATTAGGTCAAAGAAAATTAATTATATCAAATGAAAGAATTGGGAAATATAATTTATTTTGGAGGCTTACTGAAGGTAAGGTTCAACTTCATTGCAATTGATCAATACATGAACATGAGCTGATCTCAATTCTTCATCACTTAACCAATGTGTTGATTCCCTTCCAGAATGACGGCCAGGTTGGTTAAACACTGTTAATGTTGTCGTAAAGCTTTCTATTTCAATGTCTACTTCATTTCTATTGCTTTGTGGTGTTAACATGAAGTTTTTGAAATAGTGGGAACAAAAATGAGTTGTTTCTCTGTGCAAGTATGATGCGCAAATAGATCCTTCAACCCTAGCCTTATTCTTTACTGAACGTTTAGCATATCCCATGAACCTACAAGGTTGAAATTGATGTGTTAGGGTTTTTGAATTATGCCTGGTAAATTGAACAATAACATGTCATATGGGTACCTTTCAAATGGGTACATCCACCTATAGTGGACTGGTCCACCAAGTCGTGCCTCGTATGGAAGATGGATAGGGAGATGTTCCATAGAATCAAAGAATGAGGGAGGAAATATTCTCTCCATCTTGCACAGAATGATGGGAATGTTTTCTTCCATCTTCGCCAGGTCATCCTTGTTCAATGTTGTAGAACACAAATCTCTAAAGAAATGACTTATCTCTATAATGGGATTCAGAACATGAGCCGGTAAAGAACTAAACGCTATAGGAAGTAAGCATTCCATAAACACATGGCAGTCATGACTTTTCATCCCAATGAGCTTTCCCCTATTCACATCAACACACCTTGACAAGTTAGAAGAATATCCATCAGGCATCCTAAGACCTTTTACCCAATGACAGACTTGTTTTATTTGGTCTGTTGATAGTATATAATTTGCTTTTGGCTTATACATGTTTCCATTGCTATGACTTTTTAGCTCCAAATCTTTTCGTCTACAGTACAAACCTATATCCATTCGGGCCTTGTCATTGTCTTTTGTCTTCCCCGCAACATTCATCACAGTATTAAAGATGTTGTCAAAGAAATTTTTTTCAATGTGCATGAAGTCAAGATTATGCCTTAACAAATTATCCTTCCAATAGGGTAGATCCCAAAAGATGCTTTTTTTCGTCCAGTTATGCCACTCACCGTATCCATCAATTCTTGCCGCACCATTTTCAGTTATTTTAGGATAACCATTGATTCTATTCCAAACTTCTGCTCCTGTAAGATATGGTGGTGCGTCATCCATCTCCACTTCCCCCTTCTTGAAAGCATTCCTATTCCTTCTAAAAGCATGGTCTTTCGGTAAAAACCTCCGATGAGAGTCAAACCATGAATTTTTTGCCCCATGATATAATCTAAAAGCCTTTGTATGCTCCATGCAATGTGGGCATGCCAGTTTACCATGAGTGCTCCAGTCGGACAACATACCATAAGCAGGAAAATCATTAATTGTCCACATTAGCATGGCCCTCAAAATAAAGTTTTGTTTCCTTGAAATATCATATGTTATCACACCCGTCCACAGCTTCTTCAATTCGTCTATCAAGGGCTCTAAGTACACATCTATGCCAACCTTTGGATTGAATGGCCCGGGAATGAGACATGTTAAGAACATGTAAGGTTTAGACATGCACATTTCTGGAGGAAGATTATAAGGAGTGACAATAACTGGCCAACATGAATATGGTATATTTGATGCCTGTACATATGGGTTAAAACCGTCAGAGCATAAACCGAGTCGAACATTGTGTGGCTCCATACCAAAGTCAGGATATACTCTATCAAAGTGCTTCCAAGCCTCTCCATCGCATGGATGACGCAAAACACCATTCGTCGACATGTTCTGATAGTGCCATGTCATTTGTCCTGCAGTTTGTGTTGAGGCATACATTCTTTGTAGTCTGGGAATTAATGGCAAATAGAACATTGATTTCATAGGAACTGGTTTGCTAGTAGTTGCTCCCGTGTTACGTGGTTGATATCTTGGCTTTCCACAAAACTTGCATTCAAGCAATGCGCCATCATTCTTACCATATTCATTATCATAGAAGAGCATGCAACCATCCACGCAACAATCAATCCTCTGCGATTGTAATCCCAACTTTGATACACACTTTTTTGCATCGTAGTATGTTTTAGGCAAACCTGATTTGATGGGTGTTGCATCCATAACCATTTTTGCAATAAAATCTATGCATTGGTTAGGAATATTCCAATTTGACTTGCAAGCTAATAGTCTGACACACATGGATAATTTCGAGTCTGATGCTCCTCCATATAACGGCTGGTTTGCATCCAACAAAAAATTAAAAAACCTTTGTGTTTCTTCATTTGGAGCCTCTTCAATGTTATTAGAAGTAGATGCTTGCCACGACTCATTTTGCCTAAGAGCATCATGCACCATGCCTTCCATTGTTTGAAATTGGTTAAATTGACCACCTTCCGTCTCTACAGCCATCGAACTTTCATGATTCTGTACATCATCTTCTGGCAATCTTTCCCCATGATCCTCCCAAATGAAATAATTAGGCTTGAAACCGTTCTTGTAAAGGTGAACCTTTACAACTCTTTCGTGCAGAATTTTTGTACAATCGCACTTTAAACATGGACATCGAAGACCCCCGTCTCTACGATAACGTTCTTGTTCACAAGCTTTACTTATAAACTCTTCAACACCCAATACAAAAGACTCTTTCAAAGCACCTCTTCCTCTATGACACCTATCGTACATCCATGAATGATTTGGTTGAGCATCATCCATGTTCTGTACATAAATCGATTACAAAACAATTAGCCAATGGTTAATACACGTCTCCATAGTAGGACACGTGCCCTATCAAATGGCTTCCTAAACAATAACCTAAAATATTCTTAAGTCTAGGTAGGCTAAAATGTGCTTAATGAGTCAAAACATGTAAAATGCATGGAATGGGGTAATTCGGGGTTCAGTCATCATTAAAGAAAGATAATAAAATGCACAAAACAGTACTAGAATAAGAGAAATGTTAAATCAGTGGTGATACCAAATTTGAGAGCAAAGTAGTCAAAACTAGTGTTTTTGGGGGATTGTTGGGGTATTTTTCTGCACAAATTGGCCATAACAAAGTCTGATTTTGATTTCGGCTAATTCTGAGCTATTTGATAGCTTGAACAAGTTTAAAATGGTGTTTAAAACTTGCTAGCAGATTTCAATTAGTAATATCTTGGCCTAAGTGCAGACTTGTGTCTTAAACCATCATATTTTGAGTTATATTAGGAAGTGGCAAGGTCAATTTGAGTAGCAATCTGTTTTTAACTCATTTCAGAGTTTTAACACGTTTCAAATCACTAATTAAAGTTGCTGAAGTGATTCATTTCGAGTTTAAGCCACTTCTGTGGAAATTTGAGTTTCAAACCACCAAAACCAAGCCAATTTTCTGGTGCAGTGTTGAAAACTGAATCTGTTTTGATGAATGGAACTTTGAAATCCAATTTGGCTTGCAGCAATCTGTTCTAGCACCTTTCTTAGGATCCATTTCAGTGCCTACTTCTGTTGTAAACCTATTTTTATTGCTTTTGGGCTTTTGGCCTCTTAAATTGTCAAGTTGAAGTTAAATTTTGGTGTTGAAACTGCTGTAGATTTTTAATCTGTTTGTTCAGTGTTTTGGATGATTGCAATGGTGTTGTGAAGTCCAATTGGAGCATTCAAGTTGCAGAACCCTTTTTCTACCAAGGTAGCATCTTAGGAACTGGAGAGGAACCTGAATTTGTGAATTCAAGTGTGCTGTCCAGCAAACATTAATTGTATTTTTTTTTTCAGCAGCATAAAACACTTTTCGCAGTGAGAATTTGAGTGAAAATTGGCAACTCCTATAGCCAAATTTTGAGAGACCCAACTCCATACGAAAGTTAATGAGAGATTGAGTGTTTGGAACCTAAAAGGAGGCTTGCACTAGTGTCACGGTTTCTATTTGGAACCAGAAGCTGCACACGGCCTAGGGCCATTGGAAAATTATTTTGGCAAGGATCTACATGGAACAAAAGTGGGAGCCACCACCTAGGATTGAAGAATTTTTCTTTGGCCTCGGAGAATGAAGTAAAGCCGTGAAGCACATAATCAATTTGAAGTAAATCAATTGAAATGAAATGGAGGGGACCACGTTCCAACACTTCACGACCATGGAAAATCTATTTTGGCAAAGTTGAATTAAAAGGGGGCCACCACTCACGGTTTTTATTCCATTCAAGGCTTTATTTTGGCATTTAGTTGATGCTTGGGAGAATATCACGGTCAGAGTTCAAAGAAATGAAAGTGCTGAATTTGATTAAACTAGTATTATCAAGGTGGTGCCACGGCCCTTTGAAAAGAATCTGCAGAATTTTCTTCCACTCCACACAAAGCACACGGACATTCTCAAAATGATGAGACATCAGCACTCATTCAATTTGAAGAAGAGGTACATTTTATTGGGGCTGGACGTTTTGGAAGAAACACTTCTCGGTCCAGCAGTGAAGGAAGGAGCACGTCCAACTCACATCCAAGGGAAGTAGCTCACGGTTTTTACAACACAGCAGCAAGGCACAGACGCTGCACATCCAGCAGCCACAATCACTCCCCATGGCAGTAGAAGCTCACGGTTCTTGGTCCAGCACGTTGGCAGCAATCCAGAAGACAGCAGTAGCATCCATCAATGTAGGAGAGCCGTGAGGAGAAAGGAGTTTGTGGGTCACAAAAAGCACAATCAATGGTGGAGTTCTTTCATTTGGTGTGCATGTCTACAAGGTGTAGAAGATGACAAAAGTAGTTGGCAAAATGGAGGGACCCTTACCTTTCTTTTCTCACGTCAAATTTGCTGGAAGAAATTTTCTCTACTAGTTAGAGACAAAAAAAAAACTTACGCTGGAAAGAGGGAAGGACATAATGGCTGGTCGGATTTTTGGCTATAAGAGAGTGGCAGTAGTATAGAGAGGAGACGGGCCTGGGAGAGGAGTCTCTCTTCCAGGAGAAGTCACAGAGAGTTTTTCCAGAGTTCCAACTAGAAAGGAGTCTTAGAGGAGGAGAGTTTCAATAGAGTTCCAGAGGGTAGACGGTCCTGGGAGGAGGCTCTGGCCTCTTTCTCTTCCTTTTCCAGTAGCAAGTTTTCGGTTTTCCAATTTCCAAACACAGTGCGACCCTCTCGTCACTGGTTATACAACTAATTAAGCTTAGTTATATATATGTTTAGGGTTAGTTAGTACAATGTAATGAATGTGTATACCCATTCCCTGTTCAACCCTTCTATAATCCCTTATACCCCTATACCACCATTATTCTTCCCAAATAATTTACCCTTAAACTCACTATGACCCCTGGAATCATCTCCACCCTAAAACCAACTATATTTCCTACTTACAATATTCATTGCATGCCGTAAACTTTTAATATATAATATGTATCAATGTACAAGTTCTAGTATAACTTAGAGTGATTAATTAAGGTTTCAATATAGATCATTGTTCAAATTTTTATATAACTTAGAGTTATTAAACTTTTTATATAAAGGGTTACTCATATTTTAACACAACTTAGAATGACTAAGATTTTAATATTTTAATATAGAAGGTTGTACAACTTTTAGTACTAATTTAGAGCAGTTTATTAATGCGTGACTTTTAACATAACTTAGAGATTTATAACTTTAAGTGCAAGTGATTAATATCTTACATAGATCGATGTACAACCAAACATAGTTAAAGAAAAGTGCCTCTCTGCACCAGTACAACCTTATGTGCATTCCATGGAGGATAAAGACAAAAACATACAATAAAGTTTTAAATGTATATATGAAAAATGCTGATAGAAAGCATTTATAACAGATGCAGAGGATACAAAATGGAATAAAAATATGAGAGAGAGATAGAAAGTACCGCAAGCCCTTAATTGCACCCTAACTTGCATACGGCAGTATTGGATATGATCTTTTCACGACACCTACAATGTAAAATGCAAGCACCATTTCTATAAACATCTTTAAAATACTTGACAGCTACAAAAGAAAAACAAGAAACAGAATCCACACATTCAGAAGACACTAATACAAATTAACCAAAAGAGGCTAGAATAAAATATTTCATACCAACAAGTTTCTTCTCAGTCTCTTCATTGTCTATTTGCTGAGGTAAAAGAGGGTATAAGGAAGGCAGGCCTGAAGGAATTAGTAAATCTAACTATTCCAAATGACGTACTTCCCACGTCAATTTTTTTTTCCAAGGGTCGTCCAGTAACATTAGCACAACAATAAAAGAGGGAAGAGGATGCCCTATTTTTAGGAGATTAGAAGAAAGGACTTCAGGGGAGAAAAGGCTAAGGATCATGTCCAAACCCTTTTGGCAGGATCTTCGGACCATATCAAATCACTACCCTTCATAGCAATTGAGTGGTCTTTCTAGTATGCAGCAATTGTTTCTAGATATATGATAGGTTCACTGGAGAAGTCTATACTAGGATAAATAAATAAAGGAGGTAGTTAAAACCTCCTGCAACTGTAACAGACTAGTAGATAGATACTGTGTTTTAGGCTGTTATTGGATTATTGAACTAACTAGCCTAGCTATAGTTATAAATGCAAAAAATCACCTCTCCCGTGGTGTTTTATATGTTTAAGAAACTGTGGACCCTTTATGTACGATATTTTCTCATTCAACCAACTACAATCAATCATCAACAACCAACTACAACAATCATCATCAACCTTTCGATCAAGTATAGTCAAATAAAACAACAACCAGTTGTAGCAATCATCATACTGTAATTAGCTTAAGCTGAAGTGATGTTGATAGGTACGAGAGGTGATAATGAAAACAATAATGGTAGTAAAATGATTTTAAAGAGAACATTAAGTTTATTTAATCTCAGGGTTACTTCAATATATACACAAAATTTCTGCATGAGAGAGCATTAAGTGTTTCTTACAGAGATGACGGAGTAAACTATGGGAAAACTACTGCACCTGATTCTAAATTACTTGAGAAAAGATATATGGACTTCAATATTTTGGAAAAGCAACCTTTGAGTAGTTTAAAATGGTTTGATTATTGTTTTACAGAAGTAAATCCTAGAAAGGTTGTCACAGACCTAGAATAACTTGGAATGTTGCTTCACTATGGCAGAAGTGGAGTACTGTCCTAGTAAATCTTTTTGGGGTATCGGATGCTATAGCAAGAAACTTACTCTGCCACTTTGACAGGCTAAATATCACGAATTATATACTTATGGGCCCTCCATCTGACAACTTATTTGATCTGGCAAGGAGGGGACATCATATAACAACAGTCAAATTATTTTATTATTTAATTACTTTTTAAATGTTTTTAAAATATTTTTAGAACTTAAAGGACCTTTTACAATAAAATAATTTAAGAAAATATATAAAAAAATGAAAATCTCTGCATAAATTGATAAACTAAGAGGGCTTGTTTAAAGGAGTGAGGTGTTGAACTTTTAGTATTATAGTGACTACTTTCAAACTAAAAAAGATTGAAGTAGATGGTTTCTCCTCTCATTTGCAATAAAATTTGAAGTGAATAGTAAAAAAAAGGGTGGAAATGGTAGTGGCAAAGGAGGTGATAGGAAACACAAGATATGATGGAATCATATATCTCCCTATTATTGATTCAGAAATGAGGGACAGTGAATGTGTGTACTGGACACCCATAAGTAATAAGAAACACAAGAAAATGATGGATGCTAAAGGCATCTTCTTCACTGCTGAAAGGATCAGCTACCTTGGTGACAAGACAAACCCCAAAATGAAATCAGAATGCTATAATATTACCAAGGCCATGCACATTCAACAAAGAAGAACCAATACTGTTAAAAACATTTCACTGTCCATAAATAGCACCAGAGTAGTTTCTGACAGTATACTACAAACAAACTTAGACATCACAAACCTATCATGCAAAACAGAAATGCCACAGCCAAAATGTTTCAGTACTAGATTTTCTTATAAAACATCAAAGCCAACACTCAAATACTATTATGATACTAACAAATTTTCATGTCATACCTAAACTAGAATCACATTTATAAATGCTAATTTCCATTACAAGAACAAGGAGAGCAAACCCCTGGCCTAAAACATCTATGTCCCTCCTGGTGAACACAAGGTACTTAGTTTTTGCTTTTATTTTTCCCAGCAAAAGGAGGATCTTAGGGGTGGAACCAACTCACTGATCATAACCTACTATATTATTTTATTTTATTTGGTTGGTGTTATCTAAAGTCAACCACCTAACCTGAACTTGAACGTCAATAAGTAAATGTTTTATTTAACTTCCCCTTTTCTTAGTGTCCTAAACTTTTTGTCTTGCCTTTGATGGCAATGTTGCACCTTTTCAATGATCTAAAGTGAAAAAGTGTTGTGGGATATTTCCATGCGCTTTCACTGGTTGAAACTCCATTAGGTAGTCTGATGTTGGAGATGATATGCACCCCAAAGAAAAAAGGACAACCCCTCCTTGGAAAGATCATCATTTATCAAACCCCATCATAGGAATTTACAAGAAAGAATCCTTTATAGTATCATTCATATGAAACAAAGCTTATGATATGAAGGAAAAAATGAATTATGAAGCAAGCCGAATTGCCCCATTGTACTCTGTTACCTTATGCTTATGATATGTCCTTTAGTTCTTTTTTTTATTGTCAATACAATTATTCTTTTCCCCTCAATTATAAATCTTACATCCACATATTACTGTTCAGCAGCAATTGGTCGCCCATTACCATGCTGGAATTACTTTGAAGAAAACTCATTCATGGACGGAAATTAAAAACCCAACTACATTGCATACAAAACCGAGCAAGAGAGGAAATGAAAAACACCTTTTTGTGGTTCCTTGGGCCTTCGCAGCACTAAGTTCAATGTCTCAGCTTAAACCGCAACACAGCAGCCTCAATCGATGCCTCGTCAAAATCCAACTACGTCTTCCAGACGAACCAAAAATGGGGCAATGAAAATAAAATCAACACACATTAGGTTTCAATTTTAAAGATTTCTATCCATTACAGATTACCATAAACATGAACGAAAACAAGAATCACTTACCAGATTTAGGGCTCCAGAGAAGAATGATTTACAGCTGCTGAGAGGAGGGCTCCAGACGATCCAGAGGGGAGGTGACTGAAGGTTTGAGACGAAGCTTCGACACGAGAGGTGATTGAAGGTTGGACAGGAGAGCTGAATCAATGGTTCATGAAGGATTGATGAAGATGAGAGAGTAAGAGAGTTGGAGAGTAAGAGAGTTCGAGAGAGAACAAAGTTCTAGAGTTCGAGAGAGAGAGAACAGAGTTAGGGTTCGAGAAAGGGAAAAACACTTCTTCAGCCAGCATCCAATTGATCAGAAAAATAAAATTTAAAAAAAAATAATTTCCCATATCCGTATATAATATCCGCAGTTAACAACTTCGTTTTAACTGCATACGGATACTACGGGTTATATACGGATATATCCTTCCATAATTTTCCCGCCACCACGCGCAAATTTTATATACAAAATTTATATACGAAATTTTCCGTATATAAATATCCGTATGTAATATCCGTATATAAAGCTTTTTCTGGTATCCGTATATAACTTCCGTACATAATGCCTCATTTATATACAGATGTAAATCCGTATATAATTTTCCGTATGTAATTTCGCTTTTTCTTGTAGTGGAATCAAACTCACCATAAACGCCAGTACATATGACTAGTCACAACTTAATGGATTTGACCAGGGCTGCTCTATGATCAAGGATGTACCAACTCCGGTTTTTAAGATTCCTCTATCCTACCATCACAATTATAATTCATAATTCCATATCTACCACAATAACATGAATTCATCAGAAATTTTCATTCCAAGAAGATATATGGCACAGTAATTTAACAGTACATAATCTGTTCAACAAGATTTAAGTTAAAAACTTGTCAAGTAGACTTCCAAGAAAGAGAGGTGCGTCACAATGGACAACTTAAGTACCAAGTCTTTCCTTAGCCAAAGTGTTCCTCAACTAGTTTTAACAAATTTCTTATTTACAGATTCAAAACAACAGCATATAATATTAACACAGAATTTCAATATAAATAGATGTACAGTAAGCACATATGTTTTTCATTAACAGTATTCACACAGAATTTCAAGACATGAATAGTAATAAAACAATATTATATCATAATATAAAATCTTAGAAAGGTTAGTTCCCCTACCTCTATTCCAAACTTAATTTCTTGTTCAGAATTTGTTTCTCTAAAAATCCTCCAGAACCTCTATTCTTCTTGCAACTAAAAATTTCTTCCTAACTCTTTCTTCTTTATTTCTTAAGCTCTCACTTGATTCTTCCTCTCTTTGTGCAGAATAACCTCCCCTCTCATGGCTATTTATAGTCCAAAAATTTTACTATTTAATAATTTTTTAATATTATTTATTATTTTAATATTATCTTATTATATTAATATTTTAATCACCACTTGGCCTATTTGATCCCTCAATAATACCTTCAAACGTGGAGTGTTCATCCACTATCAATATTTTAAATTTTTTTATTTTTATTTTTTTTAACAAAAAGGTAGAAAAGAGCTTGAACCCATGTTCTTGAAATCACCACAATTTTCTACCATTTAAGCTACCAAAATTTCCTATTATATTTTCCATTCACAAATAAATTTATTACTACTTGTAATAAAATTGTTACAATTAAGGTAAATATTTTTCATGGATCTTACATATTAGGCATAATAGGATCTTTTAATTGATTCATGTTCTAATAACCAGCTATGGTACCAATTGTTAAAATAGTTATAACTAATATTTCCTAACCAAGAGTAGGTGAATTGGTTTTTCAAAAGTTGAAATATTTTTTATCAATTGTTAAGATGCTGATTATTTGGACTTTTTTAAAATATTAAAGAAAAGTAAGATTGAAGAAAGAAAAGAAAACGAACACACTAATTTTGTACTAGTTCAATTCAATTTGAATCTATTTCTAATTTTCTTCAAGGACACCTAAGCTTGGAAGATTTCCACTATAACCAAAGAGTTTATAGAACTACAAGTATACCTTAATAATTCTAAGCACTAAGATATAAAGAACTAGATAGTCTTATCAAGAAACACTTTCTAGATGCAATGTTTCACAGAGTTACATCCAGATTATCACTTGCACAATGAAAACAATACAAAGAATATAAAAATGTATAAAGTAAATGAAATGAGTACAGCTAGAGTAATGTTACAAATTAGTTCTATATCCAACTAAGAATCTCTATATCAAATTCATTTTGATAGCTTGATAAATTTCAAAAAATCCAGCAATGCTCAAGAACTCAAGAATGCTTTTTTTTCACAATATCACTTCTTAGGTATCAAAATTCGTGTATTAGAAGGAGAAGAGAGTTTGCTTTTAAAAAGAAAACAAATTTCTAATGTTATTAATCGATTATAAAAATTACCTAATTGATTAATATTATTCTGCTTTGAAATAAAATATTTGATTATGTTTTAATCAATTATATAAATATCTAATCGATTAATCCTGATGACAATTATATATTTTAAAATAGATTTTTTTTTTGCGCCAAAATTATTCTTAATTGATTATATTGTGATTAATTAGGTTTTAAGAAAAATCAAACTTAACTTACAACTTATTCTATACTCAACTTTACGAATCTAGATTTTGTCAAACATTTTAACATCATCAAAACTTGGAGTGTCACTTAACCTGAAATCTTCTTCTATGATGGCATATTGCAGTTTTGAATTTTAATACTAGTAATCTATAAATATATGATTTACTATTTACTTGTCATAGGACATTTACGACCACTTAAGACTATAATAAAGATACACTCGACAAGTGGTATAGTATATCGATTTATGTGATTGTCTATTTACTGCCTTAATAAGAAATCCAAATAATTTAATTTAAGTAAGTATACTTGCTTTTAACAATAGATACTAGTTATCTTGTTTAATTAATGAAATTGTTTTCAAAATATTTCCTTTCACAAATATATTTGCTAATTAGTATGAGTGGCAATACACACCAACTTATCCTGTTTTAACTCATGCATTTAGTATTTCAAAAGCAGGTTGAAATAAAAACATAAAGTTTAATAATTTACTATTTTATAAATAAATAAAGAAGCATATTTAAAAAATATTAAAGTGAACCATAAAATAAATTTGTAATTGTAAGTATATAATATTAATGAAATAATAGATGAAAATATTGAATAATATTCAATACACAAGCAAATATTATATAATAATAAAAAGTTAAAATAAAAAATAGTGTGGGTTGTTATCCCTGATTATTAGTGCTAATTAACAACTGAAAACCTAAATCTTCAATAGAAACCCCATCTATGCTATCAATTTAGAGAGAAAAGAAAATGATCAAATGCTTGATTTAATTAGTAGAGAAAAACCAGGGACCTCCTAATTATGGTTTAATTAAAGTTAAATATAAAGGGGTTTGGACAAAACGAGAATATACAATTTTGAATGCTAGTTTTATTCATATGTCTTGTTTACAATAATATCACAATCGTTGGAGTCCATCTTTAAAATAAACTACCTTCTAAAATTCTAATTATTGATTTTTTCGAGTGGAAAATCTAATGTTAATAAAACATGAATAAATCGGTATAATAAAAAAGTAAAAATTCTTTCCTCTAAATCAAAATTTTAATAATACATTCATAAATTTTCCATTTTATATATTAGAATTAAACATATTTTTCGTTCTCAAATTATTATAAAATATCATATTTCATCCTAAACTAAATTATAAAAATTATATTTTATTTCTAAAAAGTATATAAAATGTCATTAGAATAAACTATATCTAAAATGTGTTTCATATTACAAAGAGAGTTTTACCGTATAACATAACATGACTTTCACTTATCTGTATCTTAAGAATGACATTTTTATTTTATAATTTAATTTAAAAGAACATAACTTTTAATTATAAATTTAAGATGAAAAACATAAAGTGTATAAATTATTAATATTTAATCTTACTAATTTGACTTGCATTGTGCACCAAATTAAATTAAAATTTGACGTCATTGATTGCATACACACGATAGCGACATTTAGCATATAGCATAATTTTATTGAAATTACGTGAAAAAATGAATTGCTGCGGGAATAAAGTTGTCTAAAAGAAATAGGAATAAAATGAAAATTTGAAAAATTAAAAAATTAAAAAATTAGTTAGATTTTATACAGTTTCTTTTCTCACCCTTTTGCAAAGTTTTCTATCATACCATTCTTCATATGTGGTTGTGGAAGTTTGATTGTGAGGGCTAGCCGCTCAGTGTTCTTCTCATAAATTTGTATTGGCTTTGGCCATCTTTCTCTCAACAATCATTATAATGAGTTATTATATGTGATCGAGTTTTCAATCATAAAAAATAAATAATTTATTTCCGTTTAAGTTAGTAAAAGATTTTTAATTATTATTTATGAGTAAAAACAGTTAAATTATATTTCTTATTATATTTTTCTTTATTTTAAAGATTAATATTGTAACATCCCGATTATATAATAACACATATTACATAATAAAGACGTCATCATTCAAATATAGAGAACAGTCAGAGTACGACGTGTAATTTAAGTACGAAATTACAGTCATCCAGAATAAAAGAAACGGAAATTCAAACATAAACAGTTCATAAATTCGAACACTACACGTGTTCAAATAGGAAATCCTAAGAAGACTACTCCGCAGCCTCAGTATTCTCCAGCTCTTGCTCCAAAGGACTCTCCTCGACAGCATCTGCTCCCATCCAAGTGGATGATCATCGCCAAAGACATATATCCAAATTGGCACACAACACAAACAATGCAAGGGTGAGCTAGATATAAAAAGCATGTTATCTCCTAGCACAATTAATTCATGTCATCATAGATTTAAATACATAAATATTTATGCATGCTTATTAAACCACAATCCACATATTCATATGACTCATCCGGATTTTTATATAATTGTCGGACTATTGGTCGTCTCTACACTTGCTAGTTCTGCTGGTCTTTCTCCAACACTAGCAATATAAATCCCCCAAGCAGCCTATGTCTAAATTCAAAGACCATAGACGAGGACCTCCCTCTACTCTCACCACTCACATTGTTCTTCTCTACTTGAGTGTGAACAATGCTTTGAGTTTAGGGATAGACAACCATTTCAAAGCCCCTACAATTATACGGACACAACTACAAACATTTCACATAACCCCTTTCATCCATCTCTCCCTGAGATTTCGAATCATACTCACATTCATCATTTTCATCATATAATCACGGTAATTTATCATAATTCATACATGCTCACATTTTCAAATAAATCACATCGTATCATACTTTCAACATTTTACATATTTAATTCAATCCAAAACAATAGCAATTGAACCCTTTTTCACACTCTTGGACGGACACTATTCACCACCAAATTGGACGAACGCTATTAAGGATATGGACGAACGCTATAAGAAAAAAAACGGACGAACGATCAAATTTAGGACGAACGTCCACTTTTCACAGTTTGGACGAACGTCCATTTTCCGGACGGACGAACGCTTGCCGAACACTCCACTGGACGAACGATCTCTGGAGTTGAAGGACGAACGCTCTCTGGAGTTGAAGGACGAACGTTCTCTGGAGTTGAAGGACGAACGCATAACCAAAATACGTGAACGAACGCTCATCGGCTAAGGGAAACACGAGCGTTCAAAATGACAGGGACGAACGTTCTATTTGCAGAAATTGGACGAACGCTCACTTTCGGACGAATTCTCACTTAGGACGAACGCTCAGCGAGCAATTTGTACGAACGTACTCACTTGACCGATTCGGCCGAACGCACAGCCAAAACCGATTAGAATTTGTCAACTTTGGACGAACGTTCATAAAAGATACCGAACGTTCAGAAAATAACGAACGTTTAGGAATTTGGCTAATTTGGACGAACGCTCAGAAAATACCGAACGTTCACACCTTTTTCTGGTCGAGTAACTGGACGAGCGTCCCAAAAATTGGACGAACGCTCAAGTTTATTTGTGGACGAACGTTCAATTCGTCTTAATTTGGACGAACGTCCAATTTGAAACCAAATTGGACGAACGCGATTCTGCAGATTCTGCAGAATCACAGGTTTACCAGAAAACCAGAAAAAAACTCCATTTTTTTTTAACTCTAAAGCTTTTAGATTTCTACAAACACAGTATAATTCAACAATCCAAACGCAAAATATCTAGCTCCCCTTACCTCTTGAAGACTTCCTTTGTAAATTCTTTGAGTCTATCTCCTCCAAAACTTGCAGCTCCAAGCAATTCCACCAAGCTTTGAACTTCTCCTTCTCTTACAAAAATGACAGCAAGGTAGCAAGGATCTTCCCCAGTTCAGCAACCCTCTTCACCTTCCTCACTTAAAATGCAGCAAGAAATCTTTTCCCCGGCAGAACCCCTTACCCCCCCTTTTTATTCTCCTACGCACAGTGATTGTTGAATGGTGCCAAAACCGTAGGCTGCTACTCTCCCCAAAATCCGGGACATGCCTCCCAGAAATCCTGGACGCTGCTCCCTGAAATTCTGGACACTGCTTCCCTTGTGTTCCCCCACCTCTTAATAAAAATAATAAAATAATAAAAAGGAAACAGGGCCTTACAAATATATCATATAATTTCCTATTGGGAACTTAATTTATTGGATCTGCTAAAATATTATTGATTATATGAGAAGATTACGTACAATATCTATTTTATAATTTTTCATCTCTTCTTATATTCATAATTTAATGTTTCAGACATTTTTCTTGAGTTCTTATTTTCTTATATGCATTACACAACAGTTTTAAAATTCAAATATTTTTTGAATGTGTATGAGATAAAGTATGATATTTCTTATACCCAAATAAATATTATCATTATTAAATGAAGATAAAGTTATATATTTGAAGAAGTAACAGTATACGCTTTATTTTATAATCAATAACGACTACATATTTTATTGCAGAAGAGATTCTCAGAAAAATAAGCACATTGTTCACTAAAAAATCATTGGTTCAAAATCCAGCATGTCTTTATCAACACTTTAATTGTTGCTAAAAACAATAGAAAAACTCCTACAGAATTCCCAGTCAGAATATAATAATAATAGTACAAAAACAAAAAAAAAATGATGATATAATAATAATTATTTTGTACAGTGAAAATAGTGTACAATTTGTCTTAATGCAACTAAATTTGTTTGGCGCGAAAAGAGATACTTCTACGTATACTTTTCCAATATAAACGCCACGTAGATTTGTTAATTTATTTATTTAAAATTAAACGAAATGATAAAAAATGCATAATAAAAACGAGTAAAATAAGCTTTTGTGACATTAGATTGTGTTATATATATATATATAAACCTAAAGTGAACGTAAAAAATATAGTTAATAGAGTGGTCAGGTTAGTTAATGTAGAAAAAATAATAAACATGTAAGCTAAACCTTACATAATTTATTTAAATCATATTAGAAGTTAAAACAACATATTAATAACAGAAAATAATATATATTTTTAAGAAAAAAAATGGTGAGAGCAACTCTAATTAAAAATATTTCAAACACAAGTAAAACCAATGCTTAAAACATATACAATACGGTGCTAATGGTTTAATTTTTTATTTTTTTTTTAAGAAAACTGGGATTAGTTAAAACATTTCCTGACATAAAAAGATTAGCATAAACTTTCTTAACCATAAAATATCTACATCAGTTTATTCTTCAGAAACAAAAAAAGAAAATAGTAATTTAATTAGTTAATTGAAAGTAACATCAATTAAGCTGAACAATCAAATGCTCCGTTATCCACTATGGAAATCTAATTATATGCTTGATACTGTTTGCAACCAGACAAGATTCCTTCCTCCACTTGTCCCTGTTGTTACTTTTCTAGTATCATTCTTCTTATTTCTTTTCGTTTCCATCCTTAATTTTGCAAAACATGCATCTTTTTTTTTTTAATTATTTAATTAATGAAAGTAAAGATACTTATACTTTAGACTTATTTATTTTACCTATGTATATCATTCTACCTTTAATACTTATATAAATATCATTTTTAATCTCTTTTAGTCTCTACCACCTAAACTCATAGAAACTAAAAATGACAAGTATTAAAATGGATGATTTTTAAATACAGAAACTATAATATTTAGTTTTCATTTATTGAAGTTAGATAAGTAAATTTAACATATATTTTTAAGAAAAAAAAAGTGGTTAAATTTACTTTTTCTTTTTCAATAAATGTAACATGTAATTTTATTCTTTCAAGCATGGATGATATTCTTGGATGCCTTAAACTTTTGTATATATATAATGATACTATATGATAGTTAAATTAGATATATTTTTAACTCTTTTATAAAACAAGTAAATTAATGTTAATAAATAATAAAACAAAAGTTTAAATATAATAAAAATAAAAAAGCTTATTATGATATTTTTATTTTATCTTTATTTTTCTATTAATTTTTTTATTGTTTTTGTTTATTTTTTTACCTTATCAATTTAAAAAAATAAATAAACACAAACTTATTATTTATTTTTTTACATTTCTATCATGTTTTGTTCTATTTTATTACGAAGAAAAAAAAATATTACTCTCTCTTGTCTTATATGACACTAAAATATAAGTTTTGTATTTTTTTCATGAGTATATTTTATAGTAATTTCTTATGAACATAAAAGCAAAATTTAATTATTATGTGTATTTCCATAACTTGATTTTAATTGTGACTTAATTGTCATAATTTTCTTTTTAATAATTATGTCCATCAATATTTAATTAGATTTTGGTAACTTATTTTTAATTTTAATTTTTTTTAAATAATTATAAGAATAAAAGAATATATTATTTTTAAAAGTTTAAAAAGAATGTTATTATAAAAAAAATAATAATACAAATTCAATTTCTTCCCCTATTATAAAACATGTAGAGTTGTCAAAACGGGTCACCCGACCCGATCCGGCCCAGTCCACCACGGGTTGGTCACTTAGTGAGCCAACCCAACTCGGCTCATTTATTAGCGAGCTAGAAAAATTCAAATCCGGTCCGACCCGACCTACCACAGGTTGGTGGGTAAACGGGTTGGGTCACTCGCTTAGTTAATTACAATTTTTTAAAATAAAAAAATTACAAACTTTCTATAATTTAAATCTAAAGAAATTTCACTCTCAAATCCCACTCTCAACATGGGTTTTAATTAATTTTGAAAATAAGGAACTTAAATAATTTTTTCAAGCAAAAACAAAAATAGTAAATATTCTTTTATAAAATTAAAATTAAATTTTAATAAAATAAAATTAGGTGGGTGGGTTGGTGGGCCAACTGAGCCCACCATGGGTTCAACCCGCATGAGCCGGGTTTAAATGAGCCGGGTTTAAATCTGACCCGCATAAAAAAATACAATTTTTTCAAACCCAACCCGGCTCAAACTTGTGGTGGGCCAAATTGACCCACGAGTTGTGACCTATTTTGATAACTCTAAACACATGATGCTAACAATTCAGTTATTTATTTTTATTTTATTTGTGAAAAATTTTAAATATATAAGTTTTAAATATATAATTTTAACTTCAAAAATTATTAGTCAAGTCCACTGCTGATTTCAAGTGTACGATTGAATTTTTTTCCATATTATAAATATAATATTATACACTAAAAAACCAAGTATTATCGACGATCAAAATTCATCATAAATATAAAATATTCATTGATAATAATTATTTTTTGACAAATTTAAGATGGATTGAAATTCGCTGGTAAAAGTGAAGTTCGTAACATTTATTAACAGGAATTTATATTTGTTGGTAATTATCAAAGAAAAAATTTGTTAATAACCGAAGAAAATATTTGTCACTAATTACAAAAGAAAAATTACTCGGTCACCAATCTTCACCAGCTCGACCAATTCGGGAGCTTGGTCAGTCTACAACTCAACAAATTGACAACTCGACTAGTTAACAGCTTGATCAGTTGACAACTCGACAGTCAGCAACTTGGGCACCATTGTCTCAAACTGTATAGTTCTCCCACAAACACTCATCATAGTTATAAGTTTTAGAATCGTGAGCAAACCTAGTCAACCAAAATTCGATTTCATAGCATACTTAAACCTTTGCATCACCTCCAGAACCAATATGTGACAATTGAACTTTGCATTTATCAAGAATTGCCTCCAAATTGTCAATCAACTTGCATACCCTATGAAGCTCATCAAGATCTACAAAACATTCACCATTGACACCTTTACCAATAAGTCACGAGTTAATGTTATATTAACCGGTAAAATAAGATAAAAGCATACAATTATTAATAATTAGAATTTGAAGAAATAAAATTACAGATTTAGTGTTTTTAAAAAGAAATAACAAATATAATTGGAGTAATCAAAATTGCAATGAAACTAATTTTATAAATTAGTACAAATGCGAGATTAGATTGGTTAATGAAGAAAGATAGTGAAATGTTCATACATATTGAAAATAATATTATATCGGTTGCTAATCCGAATCGACATCGAGGAGCTGGAATCTAGTAATCGATTATAGGCAGGAATCGATGTGATCAGATCTCTCTCTTTTATATTTTCATTTTTCCCCTTTTCCTTTCGCTCTAATTTTTCGGACGTTGAAACCCTAACGTGCACACCTCCATTAACGCTCTTGTTCACCTTTAGTTTCTTTCGTTTCCCCTGGAGCTTCGGTGGCATGTAGTTTCAGCTCCAGTGGCACGCTACTCTGTTTCCACATTTTCGTTTTTCTGCAACGCACCGCTGCTTTGTTTGTCATTGTTGGTTTGCTTATCGTCGTTGGTGTTCGCTACTGTTGCCGTTCCTGTCCACATTGGTTTGCTCCTCGCAGCCGCTGGAGTAACCACACCATTCTTTTTTTTAAGCCATCATGGGTCTGCACGTCGTTGCTTCTGGTCTCATTGCCACTGCTGTCAACAAAAGCAATTTTTATCATTTTTATTTTTTTATAAATTATATTAAATTTAGATATAGAATTTTTATAATTCAGAAAGCCGTATGCAGAAAGCTGTGGTATATGATCATTCACCAGCAGTGGAGAAGCTTTTTGATTTTTCTTTTTCACTTAGATGACATGTACTAGATTAACTATCGAAACCATCAATGTAAAAAATATTAAAAATTGATATAGTTAATTCTATATAATCGACGTAAAATGCAATTAATTACATAGTGACCGTTAGATATTTTACATTTACGTAATAAAAAGTAGAGGAGTCAAAATCGGTAACCTGATTTGATCCGGTTTAGTTCATCACGAGTTGCTGATTTAGTGAGCCAATCCAATTTAGCTCACTCATTAGGGAGTTGAAAAAATTCAAACCCGATTCGACCCATTATGGGTTAGTGGGTTAAGCGGGTTAGCTCAATGACTAATTTAATTATAAGTTTTTTTAAAATAAAAAAATTACAATTTTTTTTAATTCAAATCTGAATAAACATTACACTAAAATGATATTAAACTCCAAAGACAATTCAAAATAAATAAATAAAATTATCATACAATTTAAGC
The DNA here is from genome assembly GCA_034642375.1 of Vigna nakashimae. Taxonomy (NCBI): domain Eukaryota; kingdom Viridiplantae; phylum Streptophyta; class Magnoliopsida; order Fabales; family Fabaceae; genus Vigna; species Vigna nakashimae. Next base: position 11,803,312 of record CM067763.1, read on the forward strand.
GTGATCCAAAAACATGTACAAAAGGCAAATAAGTTTTTTATATTGATAATTTTTGTATCACTTGTTAATTTATAATATTAGAATCTTGAATAGATAAATCTATAATATTTTTCTCCCTTTTAAAACATCTTTTTCTTTATCATCATCTACAATATAATAAAAAAATGTTAACTAATAATATTAAAACACAAAATAATAAATAATAAAATTAAATTAGGTGGGTTGGTGAGCTAATCCGGCTCACCACGGGTTTAACCCGATGAGTCAGATTCTAAGTAAGCCGAGTTGAAAACTAACTCGCATAAAAAAATTACATTTTTTTCAAACTCAATCCGGCTCAAACTCGTGGTGAGCCTAGTTGACTCGCGGGTTACAACCCATTTTGGCAGCACTAATAAAGAGGTTAATATAACAAAACCTTACACATAAAAATATATCAAAATAACATAAACCATTAGTTAATAAATATAGAGAATTAAAAAAATAGAAGGATAGAAATCTCATTAAAAAAAATCAAAATTATAGTATAATATTAAACTCTAAGCCTATAAATTGGTTTAAGAGGTTGAATTAGTGATAAATTTATTTATTAAAATGATATCAGTATGCATATTTCAATAAAATAATTAAATAATAATCAAATTTAAATTAGAAACTAATTTACAATCAACAGTAATATATAGTTAAAATTTTGGTAGGTAATGTTAGAAATCAATTTAGACTTCAATTATAACTTAATTATAATTTTTTTATTAATTAATAGAAATTATTTTAAATACCAATAATTTTTAATTTATAAAATAATTTTTAATTGAATTAATATAATAAATAATTATTTGTGATATCTAAATTTAGTTGTTATTTAATAATTTTTTTAAAATAATATTATAATATCTCATTTTAATAGTATAAAACTATTAAAATAAAATGTTAGATAAATAATAATGAAACAACCAAGTAAAACAACCTGAGGAAGAAATCTACATTTGTAGAATTCATCTACCTACACATATGCTTCACCCTCACCTGTAGCTAGAACAATTGAAAAGAACATCTACCTAAGCTCACATCATTTAGGTGATCATTGCAAAAGAGAAGAACAAAAAAACAGATAACACAAAAGCAAGAGTAAACTAGTGACAAAACAATTTATCTTGATCAAATAAATTTCCATCATACATTATATTACACACACAAAATAAACATTCATCCTAAACATGTGTCATAGACTTAGACTTGATCATCTAGATATAGTATGAATGTTGGCCTCTAACAATAACCTTCAAAACCAATTATCAATACCAACCCATAATACCATCCACAAGGTTAGGCCGTCAACACCTATGACCCTAACCGGTACCCATAGACTATGACTTCCTACTACCCATAACGATTGAGGTTATTGAGAGCGTCAGGATAAATCCCCAACTTAATTATGGTAATTCATACAAACAACAATACAAGGCACCATCATGTAACATCTCCACAAGGATCACTGATTTACATCCATCAATACCATTCACACAATCAACCACATTCATAATCATCATATCCCTCTCATAATGATATATATACATGTACTTCACACAAACATTGTATACTATCACATGAAACCTCGAAACCTTCATCATATAACCATTAACAATCCCATAAAGTATCACAAAATAGATAATAATAAAATTGATTCTCTATTGCACAATGAAAATTGATAATAAGATTTCTTAGGTTCATAAGAGAATAATGAAATACATAGATCATATGTGTACATGTGAATTTGATTTAGATTAATCATAAATGCACATTGTTGGTGGTATTAATCGATCAGACTAAAGTTTATGCTTTATTTTATTATGTTATTAACATAATATATTATGCTATACTTTCTTTTTTAATCTATTATGTTATTAACATAATCTATGAGGCTATACTTTCTGTTTTAATCTATTATATTATTAACATAATCTATTAGGCTATACTTTCTGTTTTAAACTATTATGTTATTAAAATGATCTATTAGGCTATACTTTTTGTTTTAATCTATCATGTTATTAATATAATCTATTAGGCTATACTTTCTTTTTTTAATCTATTATGTCATCAATATAATCTATTAAAACCAAAAATTATGGCCAAAACAAATATTATGACTATGAATCACTTTTCCACACCGATATCAATTCACCAACTATATAACCAAGTTTAAATACACTTGCTAGCACACCTAAACACCTCAGATTACTCTTAGTCCTTCTGTTTCAAGTTCTCACTAAACCTCAAAATTTGACTAAAAACCCTTAAGAACTCACCCTAAGATGACCCTAAAGTTTTACACTAGATTTTTCTCATTTGAAAGCCTAGACAAGTCATAATAGATCTAATAGCATACCTCTAACTTCCTAAAATAGTTTACACTCATTGATTCAAAATCTCATTACTCAAAACCTCTCTTTTAAACTATAACACTCTAAAACTACCCAAAAAAACTACCTCTTCGTTCTATATCAAATTTCACTCAAAGAACACTTCTAATGAGTTTAAAATAATCATATAACAGTACTAAACCAGCTCCTTCCTCACTTCAACACCCATCTCTCAGACTCACTCATCAAAATATCTATTTTTGACCTTAAAAATCCAAGTAATTGACTCTTCTTTGCTCCAAACACTTTGAATTTAGTTTTAAACCATCATACAACTTCATCATGCACAATTATGACAGCAGAGGCATTACAAACACACCATATCAAGCATTTAACCTTCACATAATCATTGATCATCATTTAAACACCATGAATGTTAACACAAACCTACAATTTCACTAAATCAAATTATAATACATGCAAACACAAAATTTACATAACAAACATAATAGATATACAAACACTAACTTCTCTTACCTTACAAGGAACAATAAAGCTATACGAACATCTCCCCAATTGCTTGAAACACAAGGAAAGTCTAGAAAAACCTATGAAACCTCAAATTGAAAAAGGAAATAGTCCTTAGGACTTTAGATTGACAATGAAACTCAAAGAAAAGGTCAAAGTACACATGCAAATAGAAACTTCCATGCATGAACTCAATTAAAGAGCGAAAAGCAAAAAGAAGTTGGAACTTACTTGCTCTATTGCAAAAAACAAATCAGATAGGAATGTAGACATCGTTGTTGTGGTTGATTAGACACATTCTGATCGTCAAAGAGATGACTCAGGAGTTATAACTCTTAGAAAGAAGGTAGAAAGCTCTAGAAAAGTTATTTCTAGAGAGATTGTACGTTTCAAAATAATAAAACTCATTTATAACAAAACTATTTATAATAAAATTATTTAATATTAAAATAATCGAGTCTTACTATTTTTAGACTATCACCAGTTCTAAAATACCATTTTCTATTTTTACAAATATATTATTCTACTTAGTTAGAATTTTATAGTACTTGTTATTAGACTCTTGGATCACAAATTAAAATGTTCGTTGCTCAATAGGAAAGAGTGTGATGAAAATAATATAAAATAAAATTACATAATATATAAATAAAATATAAATTTCTATTATACAAGATGATTTTACGAAATTAAAAGAGTCTTTAATTATATTTGATATGATAGTTAGTATGAGATTTGAAGAGTAATGGACATGAAAGTGGTCAAAAGGGCTATTAGGTTCTAAAAATTGCAAGACATTAGCATAGAGTGCAGTTATATTCTTGTCAAAGACAAAAGGATTGGCCAGCAGAAGCTATTCAACAAAGGTGTCATGTGGCCCATCTTTTGCATGTCATCTCATGTGCTCCAACCACTTAGCTTTAATTCTTGGTCCACGTTTCATGAGTGGTTTGGAGTTGCTTAAGAACTTATCCTATTTTCACCAACACCTTTTCTACTAATTTATATATAATTATAGAATATTTCATATCCCTATAAAAGTATATTTCACATCATTAATTATATATTTTCCATTATCTAGAACCCTTAATAATCTACGCTTTCTTTTCTTCTTTAATTACACCACCTTTCGTTACCTTAAGCTGCCACATCATACCCTGCTTTCATAACTTTTCTTTAAAAAAACAAAAGAAAAGTCTCTATAAAGATAAATACTCTAAATTAATTGAACATCAATCAATTGTGTGAATTTGAATTAAGAGAATATATTTCAGTCTAGTGTGCAATTGCGGCACTAGATTAAATCTAACAGCTTGTTTATTTTTATTTTAATTTTTTAGTTTCTGTAAACTAAAATTATAGCAATATCCGTCTAACAAAAAAAATAATGAAATTATAATTTTTAAAATAAATTAAGATTTAATTATAGATACTTTTTATTTATTTTGTAAATGATTTTTATTTATTTAATTTAAAAAATGATGAAATTTAAAAAAAAAGTCACTAGAGGATAAAATCGAAAAAAAATGTAGAAAAAAAGTGAATTCTTTTAATATAATAATATAGATTATTATAATTATAAAGTTAAATATAAATAATTGTTATAAATTTATTGAAAATAGTTTTTTTTTATTTTATAGATAGTTTTATAATTAAAAATGTTTAAGTTTATAAAATCAGTCAAATTAAAAAAATGGTTAAATTTAAAAAAAAATACTAAAATTGATAAAAATAATTTTTTTATTTAAAATAAAAATTTCATTTAAAGGTAAATTTGGAAAAAATGTGAAAAAAAAAATCCTTTATATATATAAAAGATTAATTTTTTAAAAAATATGAACAAAATATATACATATACATATATATATATATATATATATATATATATATATATATATATATATATATATATATTTTTACATCATTTTAATGACAGATTATATATAGTCGTTATTTTGTTTTGCCAAAATCAAGTATTTTATTCTTTTATAAAATAGAATATTTCAGTTTTATATAATAAGGAGTTATTCAAACTTAACCAATCTATTGTAATCAGAGTTTGATTCTTGTCGCGCAAAAATTTCTGCCAACCGATAAAATTGATTAGTTTATACTTCGTTTCTTTCAAATCTTATTTGAATCAATCCGTGAATAAAATCCAATTTAAATATTAACCAAGAAATAAGCACTTATTTTAAACACTTAAATTATAACTTTTAGTTTTTTTTTTTTTCATGTGTTAAGTTTTTGGGTTTTCTTTATCTTCAGTCTTTGATCCAGATGACTTATTCTTGGCTGAAACCCTAGATCAAAATAATTATAAAAACACCTCTCAATATAAGTAAAATAATAATAAAAAACAAAAGCCTAGTTTATCCGATAAAAATTACTTCGGTTATTAAAATATATAGAAATTCAAAATCCTTGAAATAGTTATTTTAAAAAATATTTAAAATTGGTTTGGTGAGTAGAAAATATTAAGTAAAAATGAAAAAAGTATGTGGTATATGAAAATGAAAATCAAGAGCTATAAACATTAAGTTTTGAGATTTTAATGTTAAATATGATGTTAAGTCACTTATATATAAGTAACCCATACCTTAAAAAGGGTCAATCGTTACATTGATTTGAAAGTTTAAACATTGATTAATAAAATTAAAGAAAACAAATATTTTTTACCAAACAATAACAAAAGACTTATATAAAATACATCTTTTAAAATAGGAAAGATGCAGACATCTAATAACAAAGATTGAAATTAAAGTATTGTTAAGTTATATATTATTTTATAAAGTGGAGAATCTGAAAGCACTTTTGTTGACTTCATTCAATACCTGAGGAAATTGACAATCATTAGTTTGAAAGAGAAGGAGAGTGCTAAGAAAGGAGAGAAAAGAATAATAAATTTGTAAACATGTTTATCCGATCAATCTCTATGGGTGATTACGGAACAAAGTTGAGTATTCTTCTTTCTCACACAAAGTGTCAAAGTCTGCTGTACTACTACTGTGCTACTTTTATTTTTTTAATTCATCTTTTATTAAGTATCTCATTTTAAATTAATGGTTGGATTTTAATTCAATATGAACGAATTTAGTTCTTAGAAATTGAAATATTAGAGTTGATAGGTATTTTAAATAATAAGATTAAATATTTTAGTTTTAAAATAATTTAATAATATAAACAGAATTTTGTAAACTCGTCTTATTACTTATAACACAAACTATTTTTCTAAAATTTGTTTCTTGAGTTTCTTTACATTTTCTCTAAGAAATGTAACTCATGAATCATCTATTTAATGATTAGAAGTGTCTAGGAGAGCACGATAGTGCATTCTCCAATATCTATCGATCTGTTTTTAGTTTAAAGCAAGTAAGTTTTAATTCTTAGTTTGAGATCCTGTTTAAGAATTTTTGGTCGCATGTGTTATTTATCTTTCTTTCTTAGTTCCTTGTTGATCAGGGGTTCTAAGGACTCTCTTTGATCACTTTTCTATGTTCTGTAGGCTTTTCTAGGATTCCTTGAACTCTAAGCAAAAGTTTCGATGTTTATAAAGTTCAATAGCTTAGGTGGTAAGGGAAGTTAGTGTTTGTTTTTAAATTGGATTATAATGTATAAAATTGTGACTGCTGGTATATATGTTATTATAATCTGTTGGCTATGTCTAAAGTGGTCATTTTGGTGTTATAATTGTGTTTGATTGAAAATAATGAATGGTATGATGTTTGATTCTTTGTGAACTAGGAGTAACCTTGTAAATGTGGTTGGTATGTTTATGCTGGTGTTAATTTTGGTTGAAATGTTAAGAGTAAAGGTATGAGTAAAGTTATAAGTCAATTTTGGTATAAAATGGAGGCTTGAGAGGTGATTTTCTGAAATACTAGTCTAATGTGAGAATTTGTGGTCTAGGGTAGTAATTTTGGTCATTTGTAACTTATTTGAGATAAGAAGTAGCTTATACGTGTGTTAGAATGAAGTGGTAGTCATTTTGACCTGTTTGCAAAGTTGTTTAAGGGTATTTTGGAAGAGGGGGTGAGGGGGGGTTGAACTATAATGAGATTTTGAACTAGGAGTTATGTGTCAAAGATGAAGTTTTAGGGTATGTTATTGTTAAGTCATTTATGACTAGTTGAGGTCCCTCTAAGTTGGTTAAAAGTAAGTTAGAACTTGTAGAATTCGATTTTGATCTTTGAGGATTTAGTTATTTTAGGTTAATGGTAATTTAGAATTCAATTTAAGAGTGTTAGAAATTGGTAAAAATGGTTATAATAGGTCATTGATGGCATAGAAGTGTTGTGCAGTAACTTCATTAAAAGTTATTTATTGCATACATTTCTACTATAATTGTTTAGCAACATAATCCTAATTTTTATTTAAACTCTATTTGAACCCACGTCCATTTCTCCTTGACATTTCCTTTAAAAAAAAATTAATTGACATTATTTAAAGAAAATTAATTATCACCTAAATACTTCAACTTAATAATATGGATTATATATACACATATAATTTATTATATATATGATATTAAATTTTAATTTCTTACTTTAAAAGAAGTTGAATACTTGATTAATAAAAAATATTTAATTGGTAAATTTGACTTTGAGTAGTAAAGAAATTGTATTTGTCATGTAAATAAGTTATTAGAGAAATTTTAAAAAACAATAATAAGTTTAATTAAAATCAATTTATAGATTTTAACTTCTGAAAAGTTTATTAAAAACAAAGTTATATAATATAAGTTGCCTTTAGTTTATAAGAACAAAAATTAACCCATCTCATTTTTTAATTTTATAGACATAATTAAACTTTTGGTCTCCTTTCAAATTTTATTCAGAGTTTCGGTTCTCTTGATTTTAAAAATTTGTAATTTGAATACAATATTATCATACATTTGATTTCTTTTCCTGTTTCAATAACCTCTATAGAAATAAAACATCCATTTAATTACAAAATAATCTAATTAATTAAATTAAAAAAAGTAAAGATTTGACAAAAAAATACATATGGTCTAAAATGTGGAGATTAAAATGACAATAAAATCATATAAAAGAAATTAAAGGAGATTTTGATTGAAATTTCTACCCCGAAAAGCTAAAAGAGTTTTCAACAAGATTCATTACACACACAAAAAGAATATATGAGTTGAGTTGATACTATTCACAACTTTGATTTGCCACTCAAGTTTAGTTGTTATCATCACCCACAATGAATTTACAATCATGCTTCTCAAATTCCACTTCAATATCTAAAAGATTACATCACACACTGGAAAAGGATAAACTACAACAAAATTCATGGTCATCCACATAGCACATTAGTTATAAAAAGAAATATATGATAACAAAAAAGAAATTAAAGATTGAATTTTGTTGTCACTATAAATTCTACATTTCACATAAATTATATTATTATATATTATCATTCATATAGGTTAGTATTTTTTTTAAGATAGTAATCTTATTAGTAATGTGTATTTAAGATAGTATATCATTTTTTCATCATCTAGAAGTACTTAAAAGTAGGTTTTTTCAAATATATCTGTCTCTGTTGTTATTCATCTTTTCTTTTTCCAGTTTTTATACATGCATTTTTCATCATATAATCATTAAATAAAGAGTAAAAAAACAAAATTGTATACACAACAAAATTATTATATTATTATATATAAATTTGAAAATTTATTACTATTATTATTATTATTATTATATAAATCACACAATTTTATTTTTTAATTCTATCGTTTAAATAATTATTTTTTAAAATTAAAATAATCAACTTATATTTTTCTTTTTTTTAAGTATACTAAATCCTAAATATAAAAAATATCGATAAGATATCGTAAATAATTAATCAAAATTTATGTTTGACGCTCTTGTATCATAAGTAAATCTCAAAATTTACATTTATAATGGAACATTAAAAGTAAATTTTGAATTCTCAAAAGTCAAAATCAGTTTTCCATTGCTTTTAATATTATTTACGATAGATGTTTAGCAAAAAAATCACTCCCTACGACAACCAAGAGTAAAAACGAGCAACAACTAAGGTTATCTTCATTCACTCTCAATATTTGTTTCTCCCAAAGATCAAAAGTCTTAAACACGTCCATTACTAAGGATAGAAAAAAAAACTAACCTGGATCCATTGTGCACTTCTTCCTGTCTCTTCCTGTCAAATGTTCTATCTCCTCTTACTCCTCTTTAATGCCTTCTGGATGATATAGAAGTTGTAGGATGGTTTTCTCCGTCAGTTTCTATTATTTCCTGAGAACGTTACGTTCTCTATATCTCTTCAGAAACTTAATGTATCCACAGAAGTAAAACTTTTTTTCCTCTTTTATGATATTTTAATTAACTTTAATAAAATACCAAAATGCCCTTTTGGAGTGAGAAGAGAGGGATTAATTTTAATAACTCTAAAATAATCCCAATAACTTTAATACTTTAATATTCTAATAATCATCACATTAGAATCCTTACATTAAAGTTATACTTTAAATTACATGAACCAATGTAAATTATTAATATAATTTAACATTCTCCCACTTGGTTCATGTGATGACTTGAAGATCTAAAATAAACTTTAAGTGCGCACTATTCATTAGAATTATCAAGTCATCATCCTTATATGAATTGAAATAATCGGATCATGGCGGGCAAAAGTCATGATCGACAAGATTCCTTCCATGTATCACATAATCAAAACAACTCAACATAACTTTAATCAATCTTATAACTTTCATGTCTCTAAAGGAGACCTATCATGTCACCACAATGAATAATACATGTATATAATTTAATGTGGATAACAATAGAATAAAGAGAAACATAACTTTAATTGAATTCACAAGTGTCATGACAGTACAAGCATATAACTATACATATCTATATAGATAGATAACAACATCATGTTAACATTGACTTATCCATAATGCCCATACTTTCAACATGGCCAATAAAAGTTTTGGGCGGTAGTCCTTTAGTTAACGGATCTGCTATCATCAAATCCGTACCAATATGCTCAATCAACACTCTATGTTTCTGCACTTCTTCTTTGACCGACAAGTACTTCAAATCCATGCGTTTAGCACCCTTTGAGTACTTATCATTTTTAGAGAAGAAGACGGCTGCGAAATTATCACAATAAATCCTTATCGGCCTAGCTATACTGTCAATAATGCCAAGCCTCGATACAAAGTTCCGTAACCACAAGGCATGAACTGTGGCCTCAAAGCATGCCACGAATTCAGCCTCCATGGTGGAAGTAGCAATGACTGATTGTTTTGCACTTTTCCAAGAAATTGCTCCTCCAGCCAAAAGATAGACATACCCAAATGTGGATTTTCTTGAATCCACACACCCAGCATAGTCTGAATCCGAATAGCCAATCACTTCGAGATGATCTGACTTTCTATAAGTGAGCATGTATTCTTTGGTACCTTGTAAGTACCTAAGAACTTTCTTTGCAGCTTTCCAGTGATCCATTCCGGGATTACTTTGATATCGGCCTAACATTCCAACAGCAAAACTGATATCTGGCCGAGTACAAGTTTGAGCATACATCAAACTCCCAACCACTGACGCATAAGGAATAGACTCCATGGCCTTTCGTTCCAAATCATTCTTGGGACATTGCATTTGACTAAACTTGTCTCCTTTCTGAATTGGAACTATTCCAGGAGAACATTTTTCCATTCTGAATCTCTCTAACACTTTATTAATATAGCCTTTTTGAGACAAACTTAACAATCCTTGTAATCTATCACGGAATATTTCTATTCCTATCACATAAGATGCCTCATTCATATCTTTCATTTCAAAGTTGTTAGAGAGAAACTTCTTTACATCATGTAACATACCAATATCATTAGCAGCAAGAAGAATATCATCAACATATAGAACCAAAATAACAAACTTACTCCCACTAACCTTTATGTATATACACCGATCAACGGTGTTCTCTACAAAACCATACGAAGTTATGATATCATTAAATTTTAGATACCATTGACGGGAAGCTTGTTTTAGTCCATATATTGATTTCTTTAATTTACACACTAGATTTTCTTTTCCTGTTATGGTGAAACCTTCTGGTTGATCCATATATACTTCCTCTTCTAAGTCACCATTCAGAAAGACGGTCTTTACATCCATTTGGTGAAGCTCTAAATCATAATGAGCCACCAAAGCCAAAACAATTCTCAAAGAGTCCTTCTTAGAAACAGGAGAGAAGGTCTCTTTGTAGTCAATGCCTTCCTTTTGAGTGAAACCTTTGGCGACTAATCTAGCTTTATACCTTTCAATATTGCCTTTTGAGTCATGTTTAGTCTTAAAGACCCATTTACAACCGACTCTTTTTGAACCCTTAGGCAATTCAACTAGATCCCATACTTTATTGTCATCCATTGATTTCAACTCTTCTTTCATAGCATTCAACCAATTCTCTGAATTATTACTTTCCATGGCTTGTCTGAAAGAGACTGGATCCTCATCAATGCTTAAGTCACATTCATGTTCAACAGAGTAAACCACATAATCATTCGAAATAGCAGGTCTTTTCTCCCTTACAGACCTTCTTAATGCTGCTTCTTGTGGTTCCTCTATCAATTGTTCATTTATGACTTGCTCATTGTCAACTGGCTCAACATTTATATGTTCATTTTGTGGGATTGGAACATTAATTTGTTGTCTCTGTTTGTTGTGTGACTGTGATACAACAAGAGGGATAACAACTTCAGAAGAAACACTATCAGTATGCTCTTGAATGTCCACTATTCGTGATTCCTCACTCCCACTAAATTGACCATTTTCAATGAACCGAGCATTTCCAGACTCAACTATTCTTGTACTATGGTTAGGGCAATAAAATCTATATCCCTTTGACTTTTCAGGATAACCGATAAAGTAACCACTAATGGTTCTTGCATCAAGTTTCTTTTCATGTGGATTGTATAACCTTACTTCTGCTGGACAACCCCAAACATGAAGATGTCTTAAACTGGGTTTCCTTCCGGTCCATAGTTCATAAGGAGTTTTAGAAACTGCTTTGCTAGGAACCCTGTTAACCAGATATACAGCAGTCTTTAATGAATACATCCACAAAGATAAAGGGATATTACTATGACTTAACATACTCCTAACCATATCCATAAGAGTACGATTTCGTCTTTCTGCTACACCATTTTGTTGTGGTGTACCGGGCATTGTATACTGTGCACATATACCCCGACTTTCAAGGTACTTTGCAAATGGACCTGGACATTGTCCACTCTCATCAGTTTTACCATAATATTCACCACCTCTATCAGATCTCACCACTTTTACTTTTCTATCTAATTGCCTTTCCACCTCATTTATGAACACCTCAAGGGCATTCACTGATTGAGATTTTTCATGCAATAGATATATATAACAATAACGTGAGAAATCATCAATAAAGGAGATAAAATATTTTTCACCATTCCAAGATTTAGTGTCAAAAGGACCACAAATATCAGTGTGTATTAACTCAAGAAGTTGACTGCTTCTTGTGGCGGGATTCTTTGATATGTGTTTTGTTTGTTTACCCTTAATACAATCAATACATACATCCCAGTCATCAAAATCCAATTGAGGTAAAATTTCGTTTTTTACTAACCTCAACATCCTTTCTTTGGATATGTGACCCAATCTTTTATGCCATAAGAAAGCAGAACATTCCTTTCCTGCACTAGAATTTCTATCAACAACATGTTCAACATTAAACAGGGATTCAGAAAAATTAACATCAAGATTTAAACAGTATAAACCATCCAATAATGTACCAGAACCATAATAGTACGAAAGTTTATACAAATGAAAAATACCATTTTCAATCCTAAAGTTAAAACCTAAACAATCCAACTTTGCAACAGAAATCAAATTTCTAGCACAACCAGGAACATAGAGACACTTTTCAAGATTCAGACAATAGCCAGTGTCTAGAATCAATCTGTAAGTCCCAATTCCTTCTATTCGTGCCTTCATTCTGTTCCCCATATATAAATACTTTTCAGTTCCTTTTATGGGCTGGATTGAAAGGAATCCCTGCATAATATTAGAAACATGAGTAGTAGCTCCAGAATCCAACCACCAGGTATTATTAGGCACTTCAACTATATTTGCTTCAAAACTTACAGAAACATAAAAAGTACCTTTCTTTTCGAACCAAGATTTTCTTTTCGGACAATCTTTCTTGAAGTGACCTACTTTCTTGCAAAAGAAACATTTATGGTCCTTCTGGATACCACCCTTATTCACTTTCATTGGGGCTTTGTCCTTCTTGTTTTTCTTTCCTGATTTACCTTTACTGAAGCTAGCACCTTCATGAGTTATGAGATGGATAGAATGATCTCTCATTTTCTTTAATCTCCCTTCCTCTTGAACCAACATGGCTTTGATTTCTTGGAAGTTCCACTTATTCTTAATAGTGTTATAATTCACTTGGAACTGGCCAAATTCAGGAGGAAGAGAGTTCATGATGAACTGTACTAGAAAAGACTCATTCACCTCCATTCCCATTGACTTCAATCTTGCTGCTATATTAGCCATTCCAGTTACATGTTCATGTATGGGCTGTGACCAGTCAAACTTTTTAGTAGTCAGCTCACTCATAAGAGTTCCCACAATAGACTTGTCAGTTATGTCTGATTGTGAATACTCCTTGATCATTTTCATGAATTCCTTTGCGTTTTCCGTTTTGGGCATGGAAGGCTTTACGTTCTCTGCCATAGACATGCGCATCAAGTTTAATGACAACCTGTTAGACCTATGCCAAGTCTCATAAAGAGACTTTTCATCACTTGTACTGGTCTCTGTAATGGCTGCGGGCATTTCATCCATCGTAATAGCCATATCCAAGTCTAGAACACCCAATTGGAACTGGATTTGTTCTGACCAATCGGCATAATTGAGCCCATTAAACTTGATGACATTGTTGCTCAAACCTGCTAAATTCATGTAAGCTGAAATAATACACAAGCTCATACATCAATGCTTTGATTAAATTTAATGGATTCAAACAAATTACTACACTAGTCATACATTCAAGTTCACCTTTGGGTGACACTTAAACTGATAGGTAGTCAATAAAGTCATTCATTTAAGTTCACCTTTGGGTGATTCTTAAACTGACAAATTTCATATATATACTTTAATAAACAATCAATCATACTTAAGACTATATGTATGCTATCTTTGGATATACAAACATATACTAAGTACATGAAATGTTTCACTTTAATGTCATCAATTATAAACCATGGTTCACCTTTGGGTAATCCATATACACTTTAATATCAATGACTAATTACTCTCCAAAATTCAACTTAATTGAATTTTCTTCTTCCAAATACATATAATTCATAAAACAAAATTATATCATATATGTCAGTAAGTTCACTTTTCAAATTAAAAGTATTTGAAACTTTAAACTTTTAATTCACAATTAATTTGCATTAAATGCATAACAATGTTAAAATATACATGAGCACAAAAACAATGCCGCAACAATAAAGTTGCTTTAATGCAACAATGAATAAAATAAAAAAAATTGCAAGGGATTGAATTTTCTTTTATGCAGGTTTTATTTGGTTACTGCACACGAAATTTCAATTTTGACATAAAAGCAACTTTAATGAACTTTAATTTTATGCACAGATCAAAAATGTGATAATCAAAATAATCAAATAATTCGGTGCTTCCAAGATAAAAAAAGGAAATTCCACTGCAACAGTAAAGTTGCTTCCAAAATGGAATTTGGAGTTGAATATGTGCAACAATAAAGTTGCTTTAATACACACCATGCAACAGTAAATTGCAACAATAATGCACACCATGCAACAGTAAATTGCAACAATAATGCACACCATGCAACAGTAAATTGCAACAATAATGCACACCATGCAACAGTAAATTGCGGCTTGAATTCTTGTGCATGAAAAGAAATTGCGGCTTCAAAATTCACGATACAGTGAATTGCAACAATAATGCTTGCTTTTAAACTTTCGGCTTCTAGGGTAAAATTCACGTTAAAGTGAATTGAATTTTCTTTCATCAAATAAAAAAAATATTAATATCATAAAACTCTACTGTGGCTTTCATGCCAATAAAATTGATTAAACATCAGAAAATTTAAAAAGCCCTAATTTTATAATTCAAAAATTAGGGTTTCAAATTAGGGAATATTACCATTCAAGGAAAATCATAAAATTCAGAACCGTGCTCTGATACCACTTGTAAGCAAATCTTTAATTTTCAATTAAATGAAAACAACACACAGGATCTTGAATTTTCATGATACTCACAATTCCCACAATACAGAGTAAAAGAGAACTAACCTGGATCCATTGTGCACTTCTTCCTGTCTCTTCCTGTCAAATGTTCTCTCTCCTCTTACTCCTCTTTAATGCCTTCTGGATGATATAGAAGTTGTAGGATGATTTTCTCCGTCAGTTTCTATTATTTCCTGAGAACGTTACGTTCTCTATATCTCTTCAGAAACTTAATGTATCCACAGAAGTAAAACTTTTTTTCCTCTTTTATGATATTTTAATTAACTTTAATAAAATACCAAAATGCCCTTTTGGAGTGAGAAGAGAGGGATTAATTTTAATAACTCTAAAATAATCCCAATAACTTTAATACTTTAATATTCTAATAATCATCACATTAGAATCCTTACATTAAAGTTATACTTTAAATTACATGAACCAATGTAAATTATTAATATAATTTAACACGAGTATCTACAAATAAAATTCATAACGAATAGTTGTACATGTAAATATTTATTACACGAATAACAAATATTTTAACACTTATTTTATAAATAGGTTGAGTATGGCTATCATATTATCCATATTCATAGGTATTCATTACTCACAAAAAATTAAAATTAAAATTTAATTTATATTTTATTATGTTAAGTTTAATTAAAATTAAAACTAATTTATATTTTATTAGGTTAAATTTAATGAAAATTAAATTTTGATTTATATTTAATTTAGTTTATATTATATTTTATATTTTGTTTTGTGATTTATTTAGATTTTATTTTAAAAATTATAAAATAATTTTTTTAAATATTCACGGGTATCCATATGTACCCGCAGATTTTAAAATACTCGCTAGTATTTTTTAAATGAGTATTTGGCGAATAATGAACCAGGTAATACGTGAATTTTTTTGTTGCAAGTTGGGATGCAGGAAAACACTATTTGTGTCCAACCCGACCTGTTGTCATAACTATTCATTACCAACGACATATGCGGAGGACGATGGTGTTTTCTCCCGTTGCAATGGTGATGCAAACCACAGACCATACCGTGGTGTTTCCAACCAACTATAACAATAACGAGTGACCACTCAAAAGCTAGGTTCTTTTGCATTTTTTTTCAAGGTTCGTTCTCTTCTATTAGTTTTGACATATGAAGATTAGTTTTGGTTGCCATTGTTTATTCTAATTTCTATGTTGTTGATTGCATGTTATTGATGGGATTAGTTTTAAAATTGAAATGTTGAGGAACTTTGTTTTAAGATTTTTCGTAAAAATATTTTTTTTGTTGTTGTTTTTTTCTTCATGTGATTTAATTTATGTGAATATTTAGATACATTTGTTTTACTTTATATTAAGATTTATTAGGTGTTTGATTAATTATATTTTTAGTTTATATTTCATATTTGAGTAGATATTTTAGATGTTAAATATTTATATAATTTTATATTTATTATATGCTTGATTAATTTATAAACTATTATTAGGTGCATTGTTAGTTTATATTAACATTTATTCTAATTTTAGACGTAGAGAGACATTATGTTAGTTTCCGTTTGAGATTTAGTGCAATTGATTCAACTTTAATCCTTTGTATTTGGAAAATTTGTTTTTCAAAATTTAGTTATGCGTGTATGTTATAAGTTTGTGTATAAATTTGATAAAATAAGGGTTATCATTTTGTGTTGTTCTTTGGATGCATACTTGATTGTGATAAAGAGTGATCACTTTCATTTTATGTACTTCAGAAATGAATATGAAATGGTACCAAAATTTTATCAAATTTATGATGATATAATTCTTCATATGCATGTTTATAATTAAACTTCAATATGTGTTTGTAGGATTTCTTAGTTGAGCAAACAACTCAAGGATCATTTGTTCCACATGGCCGCAACAACATACTTACTACAGTCATTGGAAGACTTGAACACTTAAGTCATGTACACAATACTATTGAGTCATGGGGACTTCGAGATTATTTTGATCCACCACACTGAACTACTAAATCGTTAAGTAAGGAAGCCAAGACAAAGATGAAGATGTAGTTCAAAAAAAATTTACAACAAACGAAGGCATTTTTAAAAGAGGAGTTTGAAGAAAAACTCATGTCCATAGCTCAGAATAAAGAACCAATTGAAGCATAATAAGCCCCAAAGCATTCAATTGTCTAACAACATAAGAGTTCATGGTACAAAATATATGACAAATTGGATTATTGCTTCAAGGCATATTTACTTGGTCCCCTACTTTGAAGGATTAGTCTTATTTAGTGAGCTTTTATTTTAAAGTTATGCTAGTTACTAAACTAATCATTTCTCCTTGATTGTAGGTCTCATTGGCACTTAATAGTCATTATTCTTGAAAAGTGCCTATTTTTTGGTTTTGTTCCATCCATAAGAAACCCAACTTCGACATAAAACACTTTCTACAAGGGTAATCGTACAAGTCCCATTACATTTAATTAGTATATAACAATTATGACTAACATATTTTTAATTTAACCCGTGGAAACATCAAGCCAAATTATTCTATAGAAGAGAAAAAAATATTCAATTTATAACATTGAAAGTTAGGAATCACGCCTTACAAATTAATTATTTTGTATAAAAGTTATATGTGAACTTAATTTTCCCTTTTGTTATTTTAATGTAATAGACACAATAGTTTTTTTTGAATGTGGATATTATGTCATGCATTGTATGAAAAATATCATTAGGGTATGAATCGTTGAAAATTGGACAAAGGTATGTAAACACTTATAACTTGTTTAGAATTGTATGGTTTGAAGAATTTTACATATGCTAACATTGTATCATTGTTTTATGATCATGTCTCCTATTATCAAAGAATGACATGTTGGATATAAGAAGAGAGTGATCAACTTATCTCTTTTCAAACATTTACAAAAAAGATTATGTTTTAAGTATTTTCTTTTCTTTCATTTAGTTATTTTTTATTCATTATTATATATATATATATATATATATATATATATATATATATATATATATACTTTGACATTGTTAAATGTATTATGAACTTCGTAAGAAAAATACATATGTTTTTTATTGTTTTCTAGTTTTCAGGTTCTAGTTTCATGCCAAAGCAAACATAACATCTTTAAAAAAAAGGCTGTCAAATTTACATCTAATATTTGACGCTGAAATGAAGGAAATACGTGTTAGAATTTACATTTACTTAGTTGAATTAAAATTAAATGTATGCCTACATCTGTCTTAAAACAGACATAAATAATATAAAATGTCAAACATAAAAAGTCTTTTCAGTGTAGGGATGACTGTTTATTTTAATTTTATTATTCTTTAAGCTAAAATAATTATCTTGTTATTCTATCTTCTCAAGTGATTTGTTTTTTAAATTTAATTATTCTTTTAAATTAAATTAATTACTTATAATAAAAAGGAAGGACATGTATAGTACGAATGTGTTTCTACTGTATTAATAAAAATAATTAAATTTTGAAAATATATTCAAATATATTTTATTTATCACTATGTTTTGCTAGATTTATGTGAATAATGGTTTTTCTTTTATTACTCCTTGCACCCCATTGATACTAACAGCAGTCCCATAATTTTTAAAGTGACCCTTCTATTCTCCATTCTGTATTTTAATGGTAACCTCTAAACAATCTACTTTAAAAGATTTTCAGGGTAAGTTCTCTAAAACAATATTTCTGAAATAAGATTTACAGAATATGGTGTCCAAAAATGAGTTCCAGAATAATTTTTTAAAATATATAAAATTTATTTTAAAACGAGTTTTTCAGAATAAATTATTTAGAACATATGGCATGTTTTTCTAATTGAGATTTTTAGAATAGAATTTCGGAATAATTTTTCCACCAAACCTAACGTTTTATTCTCTCTCTTCTTCTTTCTCGCAAAGAGTACAATGGAGAATGAGTGCAATCGGAGGTGCAGTGAAGAAAAAGAAAACACTGTAATGACAGTAATTATAGTGACAATGGTGGCGGTGTGGTGCAACAAGTAAAATATTTTAGTCATTCGAATTAGTATGGAGTGCAGATAGTAATAATGGGAGTATAGGAAGCAAAGGCTTTTTCTATATTCTAAGATATGAAGACTACTCCCTTAAGCCCGCATTCCCTATGGGCGACAACCTTAAAATTTTGGGAGACCATTAAAAGTTAAGGTCTCCCAAAATTGTGAGAAAGTTTATGATTGTATTTGATGGAAGTTCCTATTTTATATGATGGAAAGGTGAGGTTTAGCAACATGTGGATTAATTGGATAAAAGAATGTTTGGATTCTTTCTTGGTTCTACCCATCAAAAAGTCTTATGCAAGGAGATCCCTTAACACATTTTTTGTTCTTAATAGTGACGAAAGAATTGGCTGGAATGGTGAGGATGACTGCAAAGAAACACTTACTGCAAGGTTAAGGTAAGGAAAAGAGAGGTGTTATTTGTAGACGACATCTTATAAGTCAAATAAACACAAAATATTATGTAGGTATTTTGAGCTTGGATCTGGACTCAAGGTTTATTTTTCTAAGACCAAAGTAGTAGGTGTGGGATTAGAAGTAAATACAATATTGAGATATGTAACATTACTAAATTATAAGATAATGAATCTACCTTTCACTTATTTGGGAATTACTATAGTAGGTAATCTTAAAAGGTCCACCACGTGGAAATGGGTGGTGTAGAAGATTAGGAAACGTTTGACTAGATGGAAAAGAAAATACCTCATTTGCTGGACAAACATGCTTCTTGTTAATATCAGTATTAACAGTACTACCATTATTTTATATATCTTTCTTTAAAATGCCCACAAAAGTGGAAAAGGAAATTAAGAAATTTCAAAGAAAGTTTCTATGGTGTTGGGGTAGTGATGGTAAAAAGATAACAACGGTAAAATGGGATAGCATTTGTAACCCGTAAGAGGAGGAAGGCTTAGGTATTACAGATTTAAAGAAGTTCAATATTGCATTATTAGGAAAATGGAGATGGAGGTTAGCACAAGAAAAGGAAGGACTTTGGAAAACAAGTGTGGAATCAAAATATGGAGATTGGAAAAACTTGAATCAAAGATGCCATAAAAGTCATGAGTTAATGTGGTGGAGGGATATTAGAAAAGCTACCAACAAAGGAGAATAGCGAAATTGGTTTGAAAATAACATTGAGTAGAAGGTAGAGAAGGGGGATAAGATTAAGTGTTGGGATGACAAATGGGTATTGGAACAACCTTTAAGGATTATCATTCTAGGACTATATATTAATTCCCTTAATAAGAACGAGGCAGTTGTAGAGTTAGAAAGATGGAATAGTTGTTGGGAATGGGATATGAAATGGAAGATGTTGGTTTGAATGGAAATTACCTCAATTAAGTAGCGTTTTGGAAGAAATCACACAAGTATCCTTTTCAAAGCTCAAGGAAGATACATTAAATGGAAAGAAGCATGAGATGGTAATTACTCTGAAATAAGCCTATAACGAGCTATTTGGTATAATTCAAGGGAAATAAAATCACTTACTAATTTTTGGAAGATCAAAGCTATTCCATCAGCTCAGCACTTTGCACAAAAGTTTCTCATCAATGGAGTGCCAAGGATAACCTAAGTAGGAGAAACATACTAATAGACTCTAGTTTATGTCTTGTGTGAAAATGCAAAGGAAAATGTTAGTCATTTGTAGAATAGCAAGGACTGTGTGGAGATAGATTAGAAATATCAATGTTAGTCACAATGTTTCACAACATCACTTTAATAAGTTTTATCTTATGGAATTGAATAGTAAACAAAACAGAGTTCGGGTCTACATGTGGATGGAAATTTTGTAGGCTTTATGGATCCAAAGAAACAAAGTCAATTTTGTTACACCTACTGATGGGTGTTGGTAAGGTAAAATTGCACCTACTGATGGGTGTTGGTGGATTTTGGATCAGGCTCGTGACGTTAAACAAGCGCTACCTGGGAGGCAACCCAGTTGATTTACTATATTTTGTTTGTTTTGATTCTGCTTTAGTTGCATGTTTAGTGATTGAGGAGCTGAGATAACATCTACTGATGGATGCTATCAGCACTAGAGCAGGATCTTTTCTATCTTTGGTTTTGTAATATTGAACTTATTTGCTTATGTTTCTAGAATAGGGTTGATGTACTCAATTTGAAACTTGTCTGTTATGATGGTTTGCTTGTGACTATTGTGTGATAAGTAATGCTTGATGATGTTTTGATCTTGATTTATGATTGAGAATGTGCACATTATATGCTTATACAGGTGGTTCACAAGCATTGTGAACAAATGCATGATGTTATGATTGTGATTATGATGTTAAGCAGGATGTGTATGTGGAATGTGAATGAGCTTATATGTGAGATTTTGAGCTCCATAGTTGTTGTGATTGAATGTTATTACTTTGAAAGAATGAATGACTTTGCCCAGGTTTTCTATGATTGAATCACTTGTTTGTTTGCATCATATGATCAAGGCCATTTGTTGGTAACCCTTTTGTTAGCCAAATGCATGAATTTAGCCCACTAAAAGAGAGCACTATGTGTTCTATCCTTTGAACCCTTAGCCTTGAACATGATTTGAAAACCCTTTTTGAAAAGCTTTACCTTGAGTTAAGTTGAAAACATTTTGTGGTATTGATAAATGTTCAAGTTTGGGGTTGTTGGAAAATAGAAAAGGAAAATGAAAAGCATTGAGCTAAAAGTTAAGCATGTGAAAAGAAAAAAAAAGGAAAGAAAAGAAGAAAAAGAAAAGCTCAATGCAAAAGAAAGTTGAGAATAATCAAGAATGGTTGTGTTTAGATGATTCTTTTGACTCAAGGGTTTTGTGATCTAGAAAAACCAATTATTATTGTTAGCCCAGCCACATTATAAGCCATTGAAAAGTCCTTTGATGATGTTTGCTTGTAAGTGTTTTTGATTATGGTTAAATGAAAGGCAAAGTTGATTCATGTGACATTTTAATAGTAGAGTGAATGAGTGAATATCTCCTATACACTTGTGTGTTTGAGTGAAACACTTTATCTAGTGAGGATAGATTCCATGAACACATATAAGAACATCTTTGCTTAGTTGATTGATCATTCATGATAATAGAATTTGTTGGATATTATGTGATTGAGTGAACACTAAAAGCATGTGCACATCTTGATTGAAGTCTTGGTGATGAGCTAAATTGAGTATTTACTTGTCTTGAAAGAAGGATTTTTAAATGTAGTGAACCATTGTATGGATAGGTGGAAGATTGAGTTACATCTTATTTGCTTGAGGACAAGCAAAGTTCTAAGTTTGGGGTTGTGATAAGAGTTGAAAAACTGTTATTTTTATAATTAAAATTGACTTCAATTACAACCTTTATGACTTAGAAATTAGCTTGAACTCATGATTTAGTTGAATTATTGGAAATAATAGAGTTGGACAGGTTTTATGCTTGATTTCCTTATTTTTGCAGGTTTAAAGATGAATTTGATAAAAGAAGTGAAGTAGGAAAGAGATAGAGACAGAAAAGGACACAAAAAGTGCAAAAGAAGAGAATCAGCAAGTACCGCTCAGCGCCAATTACCGCTGAGCGACACTTTTCAGTACTCGTTGGCACCGCTGAGGGGAAAAATGGCGCTGAGGGGAAGAATTGACACGCGCTACTATCGCTGAGCTGCACTTTTCTGGGCTTGGGCCTACTTTTCTGTATTTTTTAGAATAGTATATAAACTTTAGGACGTCCTAGGGTTTGTATCTTTGGCTGGAACGAAGCAGAAACACACTTTTCACCCCTTGGGGGTAGAATTGGAGATGGTGACGACTCTCCTCTTCTCTTTCTCGGGTTTTTCTATCTCTTCCATTCTTTCATTCCATTGTTCATCTAGTTCTTCCATGACGATGGAGAACTAAACTTATTTTGTTGTTGGGGAATCAATGTAAATCCTTAGAAACTCTCTTGTATGGAATTTGTTCTTCAAGATCATTTTTATGATACATGCTTTCTTTCATTAATAGTTAGGGTTTTTCCTCTTTGCTCAAAGCATGCATTGTTTAACTCATTCGATGTCATGATTATTAGTTTTGTCGATATGGATACATACGGGGAAATCTAGATCAGGGGAATCTCTCCCATCAATATATTACAAACCTAGACATATGAGTATGATAGTTGGTTGCCTTTAAGCTTTTGTTCACTATAATGCATGATTAATTGCTAGGGAGACAAGACATTGTAAACTAGTGATTATGATTAGGCTTTCTGTGCCGAGATATTGGGTTTAAGTAATTTAGAAAGTGGCATTAACATTAATGAAAAGAATGATGAATTCCTAAATACAAGAGAGTGGATAGGATGAAATTGATAAACCCTAACAACATATTCATCCATATATTTCAATTCACGTGTTTTGTTTCTTCTTGCCCATTGATCATCACATGCATACATATTTACTTTTCAGTCTTTTGCATTTGAAACTTACAACAATTTGTTCACAAGTCTTAATTAATCAATAAATCACATAACTGTCTAGGCCGTGAATCCTTTGGGAGAATAATACTTGGTCTTACCAGGATTATTACTTGATACGATTCAGTTACACTTGCCGAGGGTTAACAAGTTTTTGACTCCGTTTTTGGGGATCGAAGATTTCTTCATCACTACCAAGAGTCTCTCGCCCAACCATGGAAATCCTTCGCCCAACGAGACATTGACACCCGCCTAACTAAAAAGCCTTGTGGCCTAGCGAGTAGAGCAATCCAACGTGTCATATAAGCTATATCTCACCCAATGAAAGGATATTCTCGCCCAACGAGAAAATACGTTTTGGACAACCATTAAAAGTTTCGAGATGACGATGCGGGAAAACACTAGAAAGGGAGGGGGGGGGGGTTGAATAGTGTTTCCAAACTTTTTCAGAACTTATGATCTAATCGTGATATACATAATACTTGTATGATAATTTCATTCGGTTAGTAAACGCTATCCTAGTGAGATTGTTTACTTAACCAACTTTACGCATCCAAGTTAGAGACTAGACAATAGTGAGCTTGGAAAGTTTAACAAACTACATCGTCTATTAATAGATAGAAACACATAAGATGTTTTATAATGGTTCACCTATTAGGGCTACGTCCATTTCTCCTCTAAATTAACTTAGAGGATTTCATTAGATATTCAATGAAGTTCAATTGAGTTTAACTCACTCCTGATTGCGTAGTATTATTCACCACTCCTATTATTCCTAGACGCTCTCAATGCCTTTGAGATTCATCTAGTTTAGTTTTCCCCACTTTTGGTTGTGTAGTATTATTCACCACTCCTGGTATCCCTAATCAACAAATAACCTCTAATTACCCTAGATTAGTTGAGTATTCGCACCACTTCTAGTACTCAGCTACCTACCGAGATTTCCTTGAGTTTCACCCACTTCTAGTTGTACAATATTCTTCATCACTCTTGGTATCCCTGATCAGCGAATAACCTCCAATTATCCTAAATCAGTTGAGTATTTGCACCACTCTCGGTACTCAACTACCTGTCGAGATTTCCTTGAGTTTTACCCACTCCTGGTTGTGCAGTATTCTTCACCACTCTTGGTATTCTTGATCAACGAATAACCTTTAGTTACCCTGGATCAGTTGAGTATTAACACCACTCTTGGTACTAGACGATATCGCCTATATTTCCTTCACTTTTTAGAGTTAAGTTGTAAGTGTTTTGATTCTCTTCAGAATTGCAATCGTAGATTGCTTACAAGTTGTTTAGATTATATTTCTTTATGAGTGGATTTGAATTCAATACAAAGTAGTCTAAACACTCACAGGTGTTTCTTTCATCTCTCTTTTTCTCTCCTTACAAAAGTAGGCATATTATTCAATGAGGTGCAAAGGAGATGATTTACTTTGCTCTTTCTGGTGCAACAAGTAGAAGTCTTTCTCCTCTTGTGGCTCCACTTGAGTGAATGATTTCCATATTTGGGTTTGGAAAGGATGGGTCAGAGATATGGTTTAGGATTCTCATGTGAGAAAGAAACCTGAAGATGAGATGGGAGCAGTAACGTCCTTCTGTGTTTGGATTGTAGTTGGCTAGGGTTTGGTTTAGGTGTAGAAGGAGGAGGTGAGGAAGGTTGAAACAATTGTTGGTCAATAGATTGAAGAGAGCCAACTTTTCTAGTTCCATTACCTTCTCAAGGGGATTGGACTGCAAAATGTAGGTATCAACGAGTCGCGCAGCGGAATAAACAGCGATTATAAGAGCGGAAAGCATGTAGCGGTCAATAAACAAGATATAATGGTCAGTTTTAAAATTTGATTTTCTTCAAGAACTTTTATCAAACAGTTGGTGTGCTAAAAATTTAAAGAGTGTAGGGTTCAAGAAAATCAACGAAAGAAAACTGCTCAACCAACTTGAAGAGAACCGCTCCAACCTTAGACCCACTAAGCACGAGCTTCTACTATTCATAAGGCTTGACAAGAGCACACTATCACTTGAGATCTTCCTCAGAAAATCTCTGTATTCTCAAATGGAATATATAACCCACTATGGGTTTGGTAAAGAGTATATATATCCCAGAGGTCAGAATTTAGAAAAACACCTTGCAACTGCCAGTGAGAATCGATTATTATAAGTAATAATCGATTATCCATGTCCGGTATGGGGTTTTCAAAAAGTGATAATCTATTATCCTGAGGAATAATCGATTATCTGCAAGACTTTGGCAGTTTAGATTCTATTCATTGGAGCTCGATTAGGGTGGTCACATCCTCTAAAAAGAGAGTCTCATTCCCTAAGACATTGTAGCTAACTAATTTGGTTGTTGTTTCCAAAATGTCGGCTATATTAAGAGCGGTCATTTTGGTTTGATGAGATTTTGAAAAAAGGATAAGGGTGAAGAGAATTGGAAGATTGGTTAGACAAGATGTGAGTGATCAGCTTGTCGAGAAGGAGGAGTATTGGCATTTATATGGATAAGGGTGAAGAGAATTGAAAGGGTTTCTTAATGGGCAAGAAAGACCATTGGCATTTCAGACCCTTAAGGGTTCGATGGTTTACTTAAATTTCAACCATTAGAATTGGAGGGAAATCTTTACGCATTAAATGCGCGAAATAGGGTTTTTGGGTAACTTAGGAAGATGAACTGCCTTTTCCTCCTATGTGGTAGTTTGGGTGCTATCGTGGCGAGTACTTAGTGGAAACGTTGCGAACTTAAGCGTCACAGTGATAGAATAAA
The DNA here is from genome assembly GCA_034642375.1 of Vigna nakashimae. Lineage (NCBI taxonomy): Eukaryota > Viridiplantae > Streptophyta > Magnoliopsida > Fabales > Fabaceae > Vigna > Vigna nakashimae. The sequence continues at coordinate 11,829,700 of CM067763.1, forward strand.
TAGAGATTTTTTTATCTCTTTTGACTCGTGGTGCATTTTCAGTACTAGATGATCTAACCTACACTATTTCCTAATAATGATTGATTTATGCTCCTTGATGTCTCTTGATTTCTTTGATGGATCACCTTGGTTGATGCTTTTTATCCTCCTTAGATAAGTGTAGGAGATTTTTATGTGAGTCATGTGTTCTTCCTTCAAAATTCTCTGTGGACTTACCTAAGTCCCTTCCTGTACTTATAAGCATTGAATCGTGTAATTGTTCACTAGATCAATAAACATTGATGGTTGATCCAAATAACTGTTTTACAACTAATTGAAGATACATTCCTTTATATCTCCAGTACTCTTGCTTTCAATACTTCTGAAAACAAAGGTTTTCTTGATGAGTATTTCCTTTTATACTAAGATTAAAGGAGAAGAGGCTTTCTTGTCAGAGATGTTGAGCCTACTTCTTAATGACCACAAATTACCTTTTAGAGATGCTCATTTTTACTATCTTGTCTTTACTCTTGTATATCATGTTCCTTGGAGATCTTTCAGACCTTTACTCGCTAGTCCTTGAACTGTTGCCTCGAGTTCTTTAAGAACTAGCTCATCGAGGTTGGCACTGATACCAACTAAAGGTGCGGGGACACACTAGAAGGAGGGGTTGAATAGTGCTTCAAAAAATTTTCGTAACTTACGATCTAATCATGATGTACATAATATCATACTTTCATTCGGTTAGTAAATGCTATCCAAGTGAGATTGGTTACTTAATCAACTTTATGCATCCAAGTTAGAGTATATATAATAGTCTTGTGTAAAGCACATTATACATGAGTAAGCTTGGGAAAGTTTAACAAACTGCATCGTCTATCAATAGTTAAAAACACACAAGATGTTATATATTGGTTCACCTGTTAGGGCTAAGTCCAATTCTCCTATAAATTAACTTAGAGGGTTTCATTAGATATTCAATAAACTACAGTTGAGTTTAACTCGCTCCTAATTGCGTAATATTATTCATCACACCTGGTATCCCTATACGCTCTCAATGCCTTTGAGACTCATCTAGTTTAGTTTAGTTTCCTCCACTTTTGGTTGTGTAGTATTATTTACCACTCATGTATTCCTGATGAGCGAATAACCTTTAGTTATCCTAGATAAGTTGAGTATTCGCATCACTCCTAGTACTCAGCTATCTATCAAGATTTCCTTGAGTTTTACCCACTCTTGGTTGTGTAGTATTCTTCACCACTCTTGGTATCCCTTAATCAGCGAATAACCTCCAGTTACCCTAGATCAGTTTAGTATTCAAACCAGTCTTAGTACTCAGCTACCTGCCGATATTTGCTTGAGTATTCTCACCACCCCTGGTACTGAGCTACCTGCCGAGATTTCTTTGAGTATTCGCACCACTCCTGGTACTCAGCTACCTGTCGAGATTTCCTTGAGTTTCACCCACTCCTGGTTGTGTAGTATTCTTCACCATTCTTAGTATCCCTTGTTAAAGACAAAATCGTACTTAAGATTGAAACTGCAAAATAATTCTAGAGGGCTTGATTGATCCCTCTCACAATCTTCTATTTATAAGAACAAATTGATACACAAGTACATGATAAATATGGTAACCCTAGACACAATATAATCATGATAAATAGGGTAATCCTAGACATAATATAATCATGATAAATAGGGTAACCCTTGACACACTATAATGATGATAAAATAGGATAAATATCTTAACACTCCCCCTCAAGCTGGAGCATACAAATTATATGTACCAAGCTTGGAACAAATAAACTCAATCCGAGGACCCCTTAATGACTTGGTGATGAATCATTATTTTCTTCACTTCACTTAGTTTATTGTACTAGAATTAATCGGGGAATTGTGTTTAAATGTTCGATATTATTCCGTTTTCGTTAATTGTGCGTAATTTGATCAGAAATTCTTATTTTAATTATCTGAGCTTATTATTTTCATTAATGATTGTAAGAATATTTTGGATTATATTTCAGGACATTTAGAAAAGCGTTCGGTGCTATTTAAATGGGAGAAGCTAATTCCACTAATTTATTTCAGTGTGTTGAAGTGGAATATTGGCACAATTTGGAGCTCATTTCACGAAGAAGCATGATGATTTGGAACCACATACAACACCATACGGCTATTGCAATTTGATTTCTTAATAATAGAAAGCATTCACTGTCATGGTCATGTTCCAATTATAATTTGTAATAGCTATTGGAAAATTAATTTTGCCAAGGGGCCACGTTGGAAGCTCACAATGGGTGGTATTTTAAAAGGGTGTTAATACATTTTAGAAAATGAATTCCATGTTAGAAAATGAATTCCATGTTAGCACCGTGCATTGGTTCTGTTATTTTGGCATATTGAAGGAAATTATAAAGGAGACAAGACATGGGCCACCACTTTGTTATTTAATGGATGACTTGGCAAAACAAAACTCATGGTCACGTTGTTGGAATGATACATAGAAGACCACACATAATGGAGTGAGATAATGGAGGGGACCACGTTTTTTTTTAAAGAAAGCTTATGGTTCTTTTAATTTTGGAGTGGTGTACAAGGGGCTGCACTTCCACGGTACCAAACCAAAGGTGAAGAGTAAAAAGAGCTTGGTCACGGCCCACATGCTACGTCCAAATTGATTGAAGAAAGTGGAATATTGAATATATTTTTCTCGGACAAGCACACATCATAGGCACGTTGCAGCAAGGTCTTCAATTGGAAAAGAATCTCACGGCCCTGGAAGAATGAAGGGAGCTCACGGATTATGCGGTGCAGCAGCAGACGGAGGCCAGGTTCCAGCAAAGCCATGGCAGCAGCTTCTCCGCCCAGCAGCAGCGTCCTCCATCAGTAGCAGCGGCAGGAACTGGAGCAGCCACGGCCCAGCAGTTCACACCCAGCAGTTGGAGAAGAAGACATCCAGGGAAGCATCCAGCAAGAGTGAATGAAGCATGCAGCCACCACCGGAGAAGAGAAGTTCACGGCTGTTTCTGGAAGCCAAAGACAGCAGTGGTGTTCACGGTACAGCTCCAAAGGACAGCAGCTGGAATGTGGAAGAAGAGAGGCAGCTCACGGTTTATTGGAGAGGCTAGGCAACAGCTCCACGGCCCACAACAGTCGACGTCCACCATGGAAGCAGAGAATGAAGATGCAACGACCACCTTGAGAATGAAGCCACGGTCTAGCTGAGATGGAAAAGAAGGAAGCATTGTGAAACATGAGAAGATGCAGCACCGTGTTCGAGCAGCTGCAACGCATGGTCCAGCAAAAAGAGTAACATTTGGGGATGTCTCGGCCTTGCAAGATGATCCACGTTCCAGAAGCAAGGGAGGCAGCATCCAGCTTGAAGGAGCCCACGGTTGAAGCAAAAATTCAGAAGAAGCCGTGAGCAAGAGGTGTGCAACTGATTGAAGAAAAGACATAGGACCCACCTATTTGCTCAGTTTTTGCACATCGAACTCGTGAACATTTGACAAAAGAAATTCCTTGAAACAAGAGCTGCAGATTAAGACAATAAATGTGAAAGCTCAAAGGTCACGGGCTGCCAATTGAGACAAAAATCCAAAATGCTAAATTGAAGGAGAATGTGTTAGAGAAGTGGCTATAAAATGGAGCAGCAAGAGCACAGAAATTTCATTAGATTTTAGGAGTAGGAATTAGGAAGCAATTTACATTCTGGCTTTGGTTTTCTCCTCCCCTTTGGGGAGATTTTGTGTTTCTTTAATTTCCAGTTTCAAGTTGAATGTTAATCATAATTTTCATTCTGCATTTCTCAATTGATGTTGTTGAATTCTATTTTCATCTACGTATTACAGTTCATTTACAATTCTGTTTTTAATTTTATATTTTGGATGCAATTACTTTCATTTTCTGTTGAATTTTAGCTTTGCATTTTAATTCTGTCAAAATTTCATTTCCAATTTATAAAGTTAAATTCCATTTTTACCGTTTTCCCAAATTTACCGTTTTTCTGTATTTTCTTCATTCCTGTCATTTACGTTTTCTGCACTGTTGTTTTTAATTTTAATTTATTTTACCGCACAAAACATCTACAAAACCCCTCCACTTAATGTTAGATCTGAGATTGAACCGCCACAATGTTGGTCCTTGAGAGACGACCTAGGAGTCACTTCCTAGTTATACTGCATTAATTCGTGCACATCAAATTTGTATGACCGCGACAGTCGTATCAAATTTTGGCGCCGTTGCCGGGGACCAATGGAGGTTTGGTTTTAGATTTTTGTTGTATAAAGTTTTGTTCTGTTAATATGTGTGTTTTGTGTGTTTTGTCTTGTATATTTCTGTAGGCGACAACGACACCTTCAGCAAATTTTGGCGGCGTTGTCACTTCAGTTCCAGGTTCTTGTTTTAGATTTTTACTGTTTATTTTATTTACGTGGTAATATATGTTTTGTCTTTTATATTTTTGTGTGTTGTATTTTGTATTTAGCTGTTGTTTAAAAAAAAAATTCTTCTTTCTTGTTTGTGCGTGTAGCATGTAAAAATGTGTTGTGTTTTGTTTAGTGGTTGTTTTTGGAAGTTTTAATTGTTGTAAATACTGGTTTTCCCCATGTTATGTTTCTATATTTTTTATAATCCTTGCTTGAAGTGAAAGTCCAAGTCTGAGATAGGTTTTGAACTAGAATAGAGAAAATGACAGATTCTCAAGACTGGATGTATGAGATAGTCAAGAGTCTTCCCAAATTTCATGGGTTGGCACATGAAGATCCGTACAGGAACCTCAAGGAGTTTTGTTTGGTGTGTTTATCTATGAGGCCTGCTGGTGTTTCAAAGGAGACAGTGTTGATAAAAATGTTTCCCATGTCCCTTCAAGATAAAGCAAGAGACTGGTTCATATACCAGTATCCTTTTAATAGTTGGCAGGAAACACAACAAAAATTCTTCGACAAGTTTTTTCCAGCAGCAAAGGTGACCAGCATTAGGATGAAAATCACTGCCATTGAGCAGTGTCAAGAAGAAAGCTTGGCAGATTATTGGGAGAGGTTTAACAGGCTCTGCACAACTTGTCCAAACCACCAAATTCCAGAGCATTTGCTCTTGATTTATTTTTATGAAGGGCTCCTGGACAGTGAAAGGATACTTGTGGATGTAGCTTTTGGTGGATGTTTGATGGATATAACCCCATCAGAAGCGAGGAAGTTGTTCTGCAAGCTGGCTGGTGAAAGTCCAATTGAGGTAACAAAGGAAGAACCTGAGCAGCCTGTTCTGGATTCTGACACTGATAGCCCTGAGGATGCAGCTGATAACTTGGAGTTTGGTGAGAAACTTCTCAGTGAGCAAAAACAGGTTTATTCTGAACCTGAGATTCCAATTTTACCTGATTTGCCTACACATTCAAAAGCATGTGAATTGACGCACATTGATTCTATAGGGTTTATGACTGATACTGATACAAATTTGATTGCCCATTCTAAAACCTTTAATTCAGTATCAGCCATTGAACCCATTGGTAAAAGTCGCGTCAATATTGATTTTGAAAGAGAAACTGTGCAATCTAATGACTTTATGGAGTTAGGACTAAACTTTGATTTAACACAGTTTTCTGAAAATTTTGAATGTGATTGCAAATCTGGTTCTTGCTCCATTTGTGCTGAAATTGATTATGCGTTACAGCCAAACTCTAAGTTTATTACAAATGCTATTAAATGTGAGTTTGATGACAAGAATGCAGAGTTAAAAGAAAATGCAGGTGTTGACATTAAGGAATGCACGATTAATGAAGGAGAGATATTGTCGAAACAAATTGTTGTGAAAAGAAAGAAGAAAAATCTTGTTGTGAATGATAGGACAATATTGATGAAGCAGTTCCTCATAAAAATTTTATCTCTGGATCCTGAGGCAAAAGACATCTCCCTGATAATCCAAGTTTGGCAACTGCCACCATAACCAGGGAAGTTTTCCTATTCCTTCTTCCCTTAATTTTCTTAGTTTGTGAATTAGGGGAGAATTCTGATTTTCTTAGTTTACGAATTGTTTTTTTTCAAAAAAAAAAAATGTGTTCTGTTTCAGGTCTGTTATTTTGTTAATGTATGTTTTGTAAATATGTGTTTTGTCTGCTATGATATTTTGTGTTCGGTATTAGGTTTTTTGTTTCGTTAATATGTGTTCTGTTTTTTTTAGTTAGTTTTTGTTAAAAAAAAAAAAAAATAGTCATAAGAGCAGATTAACATTTAAGGCAGAGAGGTGAAGTTTGAGCAGAGAAACTATCTGAGTGCATTTATTGAAAATAACCTAATACGCCGATAATATTATGTCTTACACTGCTGTTAATAAAAATAAAATACATAAAAACATAAATAAAGTTGTTCGATCATTTCTGATCGTTAATATTACAGACCATAAAAAAAACATAAAAAAAATTAAAAAAAAAAACATAAGTGTCCTTATTACAGTACTTGTTCAAATTCTGGCCACACTCGGCCAACAGCAAAAACATAAAAAAAAAATAATAAAGCATTAAAATTGAAAGAATTCTCGAGCTGGTTGTGGTGGTCTAAGGGAGAGCTCCGTTGAGGGAGCTCTGGTACGAAAAGTCACGAGCGGAGGCGGAGGAATCTCTGTTTCTGGATCGATTATGATGGGAATGGGGAAGAGGTCCAACAGCCTGGGTGCCTTGATGACTACCCAGTCGTATTCTTTCAACAAAAAAAAAATTGTTGTGTTAATAATAGAAGAGGAAGAGAAAAAAAATAAAAATAGTGTTATGATCAGAGTTCTTACCATACATGTACCTCGGCAGCATAGAAAAGATAGTGCCCGTGGGATCTATCTCCAATTGGAGACGCCTGACCCGATTGCTGTGATTGTTGAACCAGCAGTGCACATTATATTCGGTGGCTTCTCCGAAGAACCTCAGCCGAGACGCGATCTCGACGACTTGGACTCTGCTAGGGTGTGTGACCCCATAGTTGAATATATTGGTCATCATCTTGATTTGATCGTCGGTAGGACGCCACCGTTGACTGGTATATCTCTCTGATTCCATATCACTCATCCTTCCTCTCGTAATATACAAATACATAAATAAAAAATAAATACATATAAAAAGAACAAAAACAAGAAAAAAAAGCATAACATAAAAAAAAAAACATAAAAACATTAGATTCTTAATTCAGTGTTTTCTTTATTTGTTCTTGTTTCCTTTCAGATTTATTTTGTCCAGTCATGCTTTGATGTTTCAGTTTTTGGTCTCAGATCTGTTTCACGGTCCTCGCAAAGGGTCCTAAACGGATCTATGTCCAGTTGTCCTGTTGTCCTTGTTCTTGTATATTATGTTTATGTGTTTGTTTAGTTTTAAGTGGGGTACGTGGCGTTGTTCTACCCGATTGTCTCTGCAATACCTTCAATCGAAGGGAGATTAACGTCTGGTTTCCAGCCTATATACCCCTTAAGTTTTAAGACAATTGTGTTTTATGTGTTTTAAGTGTTTAGCAGGTGAAAAATAAAGCGAATAAGAGCAGAAAGCTTAAGGACGAAAAACTTAAAGAGAAGCAGAAAAGGAAGAAATAGAGATCCAAGGTGCAGAGAACTTACCCGGAGTAGTAGGGCTTACAGAAGCTTGACACGGATCTCAGATTCTTCAGATGGCACGGTGGCAGAGCTTCCTCGCAGATCCAGATGCTCGAGAAGAGAGCAGAGAGAGAAGAGAGCAGAGAGAGAAGAGAGCAGAGAGAGAAGAGAACAGAGAGAGTTGAGAGAGAAAGAAAGGAGTAGAGAGAGAGCAGGGAAGTCAGAAATGGCGCTGGACGCGGAGGAGCGGGCCATTTATAGCCAAATTTCTGCCACTGTAGCAACAGTTTCGGTCATTCCCACCGAAATTGTTGTCACAGTACAGGTCATCACTATTTTCAAAAATAAATAAAAAATAATAAAAAATAAAAAAATAAAAAAATAAAAAATAAAAAAAGAAAAAAATTTTAGACATCTACTGATGGATGTCCCAGATAACATCTACTGATGGATGTTACTGAAAAATTTCTTCCCATTTTTCCTAACTTTTTATTGCACTTGTCTATATTATTTGACTGCTCTGAATTTGATCATCTGATGATTGTAACACACTGAGGACATTGTGTGATTTAAGTGTGGTCTACTGGGGAGAAATTCTGATTTTTCTGTTACTTTCTATTAGTATTTATTTCGTGTGTTAAATTTTTTGTTTTTAAGTGTTAAATTTTTTCTGTTTTAAGTTGTTTTAGTGTGTCTTGAGTGCAATAAATTTTACATTTTTCTCTTGATTTCTGGATGATGTCTAAGTTGTAGATTTTTCCTTCACTTACTTAATACTTATAGTTTGTAATCCTTGCTTTTCTCTGCCTGGAAAGATGATTATACGTTTGAGAGGTTGATTTGATTGTGACGAATACCCTGTGTGAGATTTGAGCCACTTAATTTTCTTTCTTGTGTGTGATATGTATCTTGATTGCTTGCACATATGCCTTGGCTTGATTCTTTTTGATATACTTGATTTATATGCATGTTTAGACGTGATAAAGGCATTTTTTGTTCTTGAGCCTCTTTAGCCAAATAAGCCTACCTTGTTATTATCCTTTGATACCCCTTTTGAGCATATACTGTATCCATTTCTTTGTGTTTAAGCTCATACACTGATCCTAAGTGAAAAAACCATGATTACCTTAACCTTAGGAAAGTCTGGAGCTATAGAAGTGTTTTGTGAAAAAGTGTGGTCTCCTTGGGAATTTTGATGAATTGGCTAGTTGGTTCCTCATCATGTTTTGAAAATATAAATTATATCCTGTTGTGTGATAAAGAGAGAAAAGAAAAAAGACAGGATGAGAAAAAAATTTGATGAGAAAAAGAAAAAATTGAAAAATAATTTTGTGAATAATGGAGTCGAGAAGAGGATGAAATTAGAGGTTTGGGTGAGATTTCACTGTGTTTACATTTTTTCCCAGTGCTCCTCTATTTCTTCTGAGCTATAGCTACTTATCCATATTTATCCTCCCCTGTCCTTGGCCCCATTACAACCCAGTAAAGACCTTTTGATCTAAACGTGCATATGTTTTAAGTATTGATAATTAGAGACTTGCCAAGTCTACTTGTGTTTGTTTTCTTGAGTACATTGAGTGATATTGATTTACCTTAAACACTTGAGAGAAACACTACTAGTGCATCTGTGAGGTTATGTTATTTTTGAATCACCTCTTGAGCTGATTAATCATTTTGCTGTGTATTGAATTGCTTGGATGATTTCTGTAAGTATCTGCTTTATTTGATTTGTGTTGGATAATTTCTACTTCTTTTATCTGTCCAGACTTCTTGAGAACTCTGTAAATTATCTTTGTTTTCTTGTGAGTCTTTATTTTCTGTATGCTGCGTTTGTGTCACTCCTTCGAGGTCCTTTGAACCATTCCCTGATTTGCGTCTTAATTTTTCCCAGGAGTGCAAAAGACTAAGTGTGGTCTATTTTGATGAATCATTATTTTCTTCACTTCACTTAGTTTATTGTACTAGAATTAATCGGGGAATTGTGTTTAAATGTTCGATATTATTCCGTTTTCGTTAATTGTGCGTAATTTGATCAGAAATTCTTATTTTAATTATCTGAGCTTATTATTTTCATTAATGATTGTAAGAATATTTTGGATTATATTTCAGGACATTTAGAAAAGCGTTCGGTGCTATTTAAATGGGAGAAGCTAATTCCACTAATTTATTTCAGTGTGTTGAAGTGGAATATTGGCACAATTTGGAGCTCATTTCACGAAGAAGCATGATGATTTGGAACCACATACAACACCACACGGCTATTGCAATTTGATTTCTTAATAATAGAAAGCATTCACTGTCATGGTCATGTTCCAATTATAATTTGTAATAGCTATTGGAAAATTAATTTTGCCAAGGGGCCACGTTGGAAGCTCACAATGGGTGGTATTTTAAAAGGGTGTTAATACATTTTAGAAAATGAATTCCATGTTAGAAAATGAATTCCATGTTAGCACCGTGCATTGGTTCTGTTATTTTGGCATATTGAAGGAAATTATAAAGGAGACAAGACATGGGCCACCACTTTGTTATTTAATGGATGACTTGGCAAAACAAAACTCATGGTCACGTTGTTGGAATGATACATAGAAGACCACACATAATGGAGTGAGATAATGGAGGGGACCACGTTTTTTTTTAAAGAAAGCTTATGGTTCTTTTAATTTTGGAGTGGTGTACAAGGGGCTGCACTTCCACGGTACCAAACCAAAGGTGAAGAGTAAAAAGAGCTTGGTCACGGCCCACATGCTACGTCCAAATTGATTGAAGAAAGTGGAATATTGAATATATTTTTCTCGGACAAGCACACATCATAGGCACGTTGCAGCAAGGTCTTCAATTGGAAAAGAATCTCACGGCCCTGGAAGAATGAAGGGAGCTCACGGATTATGCGGTGCAGCAGCAGACGGAGGCCAGGTTCCAGCAAAGCCATGGCAGCAGCTTCTCCGCCCAGCAGCAGCGTCCTCCATCAGTAGCAGCGGCAGGAACTGGAGCAGCCACAGCCCAGCAGTTCACACCCAGCAGTTGGAGAAGAAGACATCCAGGGAAGCATCCAGCAAGAGTGAATGAAGCATGCAGCCACCACCGGAGAAGAGAAGTTCACGGCTGTTTCTGGAAGCCAAAGACAGCAGTGGTGTTCACGGTACAGCTCCAAAGGACAGCAGCTGGAATGTGGAAGAAGAGAGGCAGCTCACGGTTTATTGGAGAGGCTAGGCAACAGCTCCACGGCCCACAACAGTCGACGTCCACCATGGAAGCAGAGAATGAAGATGCAACGACCACCTTGAGAATGAAGCCACGGTCTAGCTGAGATGGAAAAGAAGGAAGCATTGTGAAACATGAGAAGATGCAGCACCGTGTTCGAGCAGCTGCAACGCATGGTCCAGCAAGAAGAGTAACATTTGGGGATGTCTCGGCCTTGCAAGATGATCCACGTTCCAGAAGCAAGGGAGGCAGCATCCAGCTTGAAGGAGCCCACGGTTGAAGCAAAAATTCAGAAGAAGCCGTGAGCAAGAGGTGTGCAACTGATTGAAGAAAAGACATAGGACCCACCTATTTGCTCAGTTTTTGCACATCGAACTCGTGAACATTTGACAAAAGAAATTCCTTGAAACAAGAGCTGCAAATTAAGACAATAAATGTGAAAGCTCAAAGGTCACGGGCTGCCAATTGAGACAAAAATCCAAAATGCTAAATTGAAGGAGAATGTGTCAGAGAAGTGGCTATAAAATGGAGCAGCAAGAGCACAGAAATTTCATTAGATTTTAGGAGTAGGAATTAGGAAGCAATTTACATTCTGGCTTTGGTTTTCTCCTCCCCTTTGGGGAGATTTTGTGTTTCTTTAATTTCCAGTTTCAAGTTGAATGTTAATCATAATTTTCATTCTGCATTTCTCAATTGATGTTGTTGAATTCTATTTTCATCTACGTATTACAGTTCATTTACAATTCTGTTTTTAATTTTATATTTTGGATGCAATTACTTTCATTTTCTGTTGAATTTTAGCTTTGCATTTTAATTCTGTCAAAATTTCATTTCCAATTTATAAAGTTAAATTCCATTTTTATCGTTTTCCCAAATTTACCGTTTTTCTGTATTTTCTTCATTCCTGTCATTTACGTTTTCTGCACTGTTGTTTTTAATTTTAATTTATTTTACCGCACAAAACATCTACAAAACCCCCCCACTTAATGTTAGATCTGAGATTGAACCGCCACAATGTTGGTCCTTGAGAGACGACCTAGGAGTCACTTCCTAGTTATACTGCATTAATTCGTGCACATCAAATTTGTATGACCGCGACAGTCGTATCACTTGGTCAATACATCTGCGAGTTGATCGTTTGACCCAATAAACTCAGTACATATTTCTTTGGTCAACAACTTTTCACGAACAAAATGACAATCGATTTCTATATGTTTAGTCCTCTCGTGAAACACTGGATTTGATGCAATGTGGAGAGCAGCTTGATTGTCGCAATACATCTTCATAGTATGGATGTCACAAAATTTAATCTCTTGAAGGAATTGTTTCACCCATATAAGTTCACATGTTAGTGATGCCATTGCCCTATACTCGGCTTCCGCGGTTGATCGAGCTACTACATTCTGTTTCTTACTTTTCCATGAAATAATGTTTCCTCCCAGAAAAACACAATATCCTGTTGTAGACCGTCTATCAATAGGTGAACCTGCCCAATCTGCATCACAATACCCAGAGACATGAATGCTTCCTTTATCTTCATATAACAATCCTTGCCCGGGAGCCTTCTTTACATACCTTAGAATGCGAATGAGAGCATTCCAATGGTCAACACATGGAGCCTGCATGAACTGACTAACCACTCCAACTGCAAAGGATAGATCTGGCCTTGTAATAGTGAGATAAATCAGTTTGCCAACCAGCCTCCTATACCTCTCTGGATCGGAGAATAATTCACCTTCTTTTGTCCTTAATTTCTGGTTTGGGTCCATGGGACTGTCTACCGGTCTACAATCAATCATGCCTGTTTCTTGTAATATATCAAGAGCATACTTCCTTTGGGAGATTACAACTCCATCTTTTGATTGCGCTACTTCAATGCCTAAGAAGTATTTGAGACTTCCAAGATCCTTGGTTTGAAAATGTCTACACAAGTACTCTTTTAATTGAGATATTCCAACAGCATCATTTCCTGTAATGACAATATCATCAACATATACTATTAAGTAAACACATTTCCCGAGAGAAGAATGACGATAAAAAACTGAATGGTCTGCTTCACTGCATTTTAGCCCAAATTTTTGAACAATGGAGCTAAACTTTCCAAACCAAGCACGTGGGGATTGCTTGAGGCCATATAGAGATCGATGCAATTTGCATACCATACCAGACTCCCCCTGAGCAACAAACCCAGGAGGTTGCTCCATATAAACTTCTTCCTCAAGATCACCATGTAGGAAGGCATTCTTGATATCCAATTGATGAAGTGGCCAATGACGAATGGCTGCCATGGCAAAGAAGAGACGAATAGTAGTCATCTTGGCTACAGGAGAGAAAGTGTCACAATAATCAAGACCATAAACCTGAGTGTAACCTTTTGCAACAAGCCGAGCTTTGAGTCGATCAATTTCACCATCAGGGCCAACTTTAACTGCATACACCCATCGACAACCAACCGCCTTTTTGCCTGGGGGAAGGGGCACCAGCTCCCAAGTATTACTGTGGTCAAGAGCCTGCATTTCTGCAATCATAGCTTGTCGCCATCCAGGATGATCAAGTGCTTCTTTCACATTCTTGGGTATAACAACAGAGGACACTGAGGATAAAAGAGAAAAATAGGAGGGCGACAATCGATGATAGCTTAGAAAATTATAAATGGGATGAGGGTTCCGAGTGGAACGAGTACCTTTTCTGAGGGCAATAGGCCATGCTGAATCATTTGCACCAGGAGGCGTGGGAGGAGGTGACGAGGGAGAAGAATCTGAAGTAGGAGATTCACCATTGTCTTGGGGAGGTGGACTATCCATTGGGGCCCTGTGTGGGATGATCTCAGTATGTGGAGGAACAGGTGTAGAAGGATTGTGATCAAGAGTTGGAATGACAGAGACAGTGGAGCTATTTGACTCAGCCATTGGAATAGGAAGGACCTGTTGGAGGAAAGAAACATCCTGAACAGATGGAGAGAAGTAAGGAGTTTGTTCAAAGAATGTGACATTAGCAGACATGTAATACTTCTTAGTTTCAGGAGAGTAACACCGATATCCTTTTTGAAGTCGAGAATAGCCTAAGAAGACACATTTGAGAGCGCGAGCGGAGAGTTTGTCTAGACCTGGAGACATGTCATGAACAAAACATACACAACCAAACACTCGGGGAGATGTATGAAAGAGAGGATCATTAGGAAACAAAATGGAGAAAGGGACTTTATTATCAAGAGAGGAGGAGGGCATCCTATTAATAAGATAACATCCAGTTAAGATGGCATCTCCCCAGTGATGGACAGGAATATGGGCACCAAGCAAAAGGGTACGAGCAGTTTCAACCAAGTGTCTATTTTTTCTTTCTGCTATACTATTTTGCTGTGGTGTATGAGGACAAGTAGACTGATGTAAGATACCATGGGAACTCAAGATGGCAGAAAAGGAGGATGAGAAATACTCTTTTGCATTATCACTTCTTAATATTTTGATTACTTGACCAAATTGATTCTTGATTTCATTCAAAAAGGATGTAAAGATAGCTAACAATTCAGAACGATTTTTCATAAGATAAACCCAAGTACATCTTGAATATTCATCAATAAAGGTAACAAAATATCTAAAACCAAAGGAGGAGATAGGACTAGGTCCCCATATATCAGAATGGATGATGGAAAAACTAGAATTACATATTGATTGAGACCTTTTAGGAAAGGAAGATCTAACATGTTTTCCCAATTGACATGACTCACATTCTAAGGTTTGGAGACCACTAAGTTCAGGACACATCTTTTTTAATTTGGACAAATGAGGATGGCCAAGTCGATCATGTAGCACTTTAGGATTAGGAGTAGCAACACAAGACACCCTTGGACGAGATCCAAAATGGTATAATCTGCCAGCTTCATATCCTTCTCCAATCTGTCTCCCCGAACCACGCTCCTGTATAACAAAAGATTTATGATCAAAGGTTATTGAACAATTTAACATTTTAGTCAACTGGCTTAAGGAAATTAAATTAAAAGGACAATTAGGGACAAAAAGGACAGAGTTGAGATTGAGGGAGGGAGACAAAGAAACATGACCGACTCCTTTGGAAGAAGTTTTAGATCCATTTGCAAGGGTTATGAAATGAGGTTTTTCTCGAAAGGAAATAGATGAGAACAAAGAGGTATTACCAGAAATGTGATCAGAAGCACCTGAGTCAATTACCCATGAATTTTGACATTCCATAGATTGAGAAACGCAGGCTGTTGATGTATTGGGAGATTGAGATGGTTGTGCCAAGCTGTTAGAATTTAACCTTAAATACTCTTGATATTCATCCTCAGAAAACATAGAAGTAGAGGACCATGATAGATAATTTTTTTCATTTAGCTTCTCGGAGGTAATTGATGGACTTCCAGAGAAGGAAAGAGTACTGCCAGACGCCATTTCTGAAGAAGACGAATAGTACTAGTGAGGAACAAGAAAACCTTAAAGGTTTAGACCAAAGAAACTGTAACAGTGATGGACGACGGTGGCCGGCAACGGCAGGCGGTGGCCGGCAACGGCAGGCGGTGGCCGGACGGTGGCCGGCGACGGACGACGGTGGCCGACGGTTGACGGTGGCTGGCGGCGGGCAGCGGTGGACAGCGGCGGGCAGCGGCGGACAGCGGCGGACAGCGGCGGGCGACGAAGAATGTGGCGCCGGACAGATATATATGAGATAGAAACCAGAGCGGGATCGACCCGCTCTGATACCAACTTAAGATTGAAACTGCAAAATAATTCTAGAGGGCTTGATTGATCCCTCTCACAATCTTCTATTTATAAGAACAAATTGATACACAAGTACATGATAAATATGGTAACCCTAGACACAATATAATCATGATAAATAGGGTAATCCTAGACATAATATAATCATGATAAATAGGGTAACCCTTGACACACTATAATGATGATAAAATAGGATAAATATCTTAACAATCGTATATATGAACAAATGATATCATGTTTTGAAGTTCAATCCAATGACATTAAAACGGGTTAAAAGATCAGGAAACAACCTAGGATAAAAACTTAAGTCCAAAGTCCCAAGCAGACAAAACTAGAACCTAAAACCCAAAACTTAGAAGTCATAAGAAAACATTTAGGCCGTAGGAAATAGAAAAACATTTAGACTAGAACAACTAGACAATGTGTTGTCTAAAAGTGTTTGAGAGAGAATTGAGCTAAACGCTTATAACTTAAGATACATGAACTAGGTATTTGGCTTCTCTCGAAAATGAAAACAGGTTGAGACAATGTCTTTGACTAGAACGAATAAAAGACTTAACTAAAACACATAAGAAAGCTTGAGAAAGCTAAACGCTATGAAGGGTACACATACAAAGAAGAATTTACTTATATTTAGATGATACCATGAGTAAATTAGACACATCATCTTATGATGAAGTTTTTATACGTTTGGTATCTTCAAATTGAAAGAGCTTAATTGCAAAATCTTAAATAATGGTAGGAAATCAATTAGCACTTTGTTGTTTGATAACGGTTGAAAAACCGTTATTTTTATACTTATTTTTGACATTAAAAACAAACTTTATGACTTAGAAACTAGCTTGAAATCATGCTTTTGCTTAAGGTATGGAAATAAGAGAGTTGGATGGGTTTTATGCTTGGTTTTCCTTGTTTTGGCAGGAATTAAGATGAATTGGATGAAAGAAGTTGAAGTAGAAGGAGTTAGACTCAGAAAAGGAAGGAAAAGTGAACAAAAGATGAACCGTTGTCACCGTTGAGCGCCATTTGCACCGCTGAGCACCAATCTGGCTGATGGATACACTGTTTGGCGCTTAAGCGGCATTGCTGAGGGCATATTCAAGTATCGCAGTCACCGTTGAGAGCAACTTTTACCACTGAGCGTCATTATTTAGAACCGCACTTACTGCTGAGCGCCAAACTGCCGTTGAACGCCATTTAAATGGGCTTGAACCTATTTTCTATAATTTTTAATAAAATATATAAGGGGTTAGTCGACCTAGGGTTGATATCTTAGGACAGAAAGAGGCGAAATTCTAGAGTTTTATCTTTCACCCTTTAGAGGTGGATTTTGGATGCAAAAGCTCCTTTCTTCAAATTCTAGAGTTTTATCTTTCATTCTTTTCATTGTTTTAATCTAGTTTCATCATGTCTATGGTGAACTAAACCTCCATTGTTGTTGGGGAACCGATGTAATCCTTTTAAACCCTCATGTATTGAATTGGTTCTTTATTTTATATGCTTTGCTTCATTAATTGTTAAGGTTTTTCTTCTACGCTATATGCATGCTTTGTTTAACTCATTCAATTGCATGATCATTGATGTTATTTATATGGACACATATAGGTAAATCTAGAATTGAATAAACTCTCCCAAGAGCAATATTACCTAGACATAGGGATAGAAGGATTGGTTGCATGTATAATTGCTAGGGAGACAAGACATTGTAAATTAGTGATTAGGATTAGGCTTTCTTCTCCGAAACATCGGGTTTAAGGTAGATTAGAACGTGGCATTAACATTAATGAAGAAAGATGAATTCATGAATACATAAGAGTGGATAGGATAAGTCGGAAACCCCAACAACATAATCATTCATATTTTACATAAATCTCTTTTGCTTCTTTCAATCCAATTTATCAAAACTTGCATTTATGTTTATTTTCCACAATTCAAACACAATGATTTTGTTCACAAGTCTAATTTAATCAAGAAATCACATAATTGTCTAGGTCGTGAGTCCTTTGGGAAACGATACGTGGTCTTACCGTTTTATTATTACTTGATATGATTCGGTACACTTGTCGAAGTGTTAACATTGTTCTGAGCAAGCATTAAATGACATTAAATGTCAATGTTAAAAAATAATAAAAGTGATAAGAAAAGTCATATCTGTTGCATTCACAGAGTTACTCTAATTTTGCAGATAAGTTATTTTACATGCATCCACAGTGCTACAGATCAAAAATCAAATGTGGACGTTAGAGGCAAAAGAGATAATCATGGAATGTTCCTCTCTTGAAGCAAAGTCTGAAAAAATCATACAACTTACTTGAAGCAAAGAACTGAAAAAACACGCCTGCTCTGAAAAAGTTGACTTACACAACGACTGTTGTAAAAAGAAGAAAGAGAAAATACAAGCATCAAGGTTACGAACTACAAATGCTGTGAAATGTGCAAAGCTTACAACGCCATGTCCATCCTACATAAAAGAAGAGAGAAAAAGATCTCAAAGAAAACATTATATCTGAGCTGAAGAAAAGATAAGAGAAGAGAAAAGAGAAAGAGATACTCTCGAGCTTAAGCATCAAATCTCTTACTTCTGTAAGATCATAGAGATAAACAACTATGAGTGTTTAGATTGTTTTGTATTGTATTCATACCTTATCGTGGAGAAATATAGTCTAAACTGCTTAAAAACAATCTTTGATATTAATTCTGAAGAGAATTAAAATACTTACAACTGAACTCTTTTGAGTTTAGGAATCTAGGCACGATAGTGTAGTACCAGGAGTGATTAAAATACTCAAGAAAATCTCGGCGGGTTGTTGAGTACCAAGAATGGTGCGAATACTAAAGGAAATCTCGGCGAGGTAGCTGAGTACCAGGAGTGGTTTTAATATTCATTTGTAATTGTGTGAAGATTATAGTGGAACCTTCTACGGAGGAGACTGGATGTAGCTTAGTTGAAGCGAACTAGTATAAAATCTCTTGTGTTATTCTCTCTACTCTTTGTTAAACGATCCTATTAGAAAACCTGCAATTGAGCTTTACATTTGAAAATATAAGAATTTCCAAGCTAAACGATCCTTTACTTTTAAAAGGAAGTTCTTACAAACGTTGTAGTAGAAACTAATCTGATTAAAAACTCTGACTTTTACAAAGCTTATATTTTAAGTCAAGCATCCAAGCCTTAAAAGAATATTTCATGCGCTTGAGAACGTGCTATATCAGAAGGGCTGCGAATAACATTTTCCAAAAACATTATTCAAACCCCCTTTTAGGGTTCTTCAGGTACTTCAGTTGGTATCTGATGACAATTTTATGAACACCGAAAAACAGCGCCAAAAACTTGTTTAACAATCGACAAGTGTGACCGAATCGTATCAAGTAATAAAACTCGGTAAGACCAAGTATCGTTCTCCCAAAGGACTCACGACCTAGTTAGCTATATGATTTGTTGATTATTTAAGACTTGTTAACAATTGATTGTAGGTTTTAAATGCAAGAGACAATAATTAAACATGTATGCATGAATTTGATCAATGGAAAAGAGGAATACAAACACTTTAATGAATTAGATGGATGAGTATGTTGTTGGGGTTATCAATTTCATCTTATCCACTCTCATATACTTTTAGGAATTTATCATTCTTTTCATCAATGTTAATGGCACTCTCTAAATTACCTTGCAAGAAGGCCTATCCTTAATTACGAGTTCATACAATTCCTAACATTCCTAATAATTAATTCTGAAGCGCAGAAGCTTAATGGCAACCAACCCTCATATTCCTATGTCTAGGCAATATGTTATTGGGAGAAATTCCCCGGATCTAGATTTCCTCGTACTTTCCCATATCGACAAAATCAATAATCATGACGTTGAATGAGTTAAACAATGCAAGCTTTAAGCAAAGAGGAAAAACCCTAACTAATGATGAAAGAGAACATGTATCTTAAAATAAGATGTCAAAACACAAATTCCATATATGAGAGTTTCACAAGACTACATTGATTCCTCAACAACAATACAAAGTTTAGTTCACCATATTCATGGTGAAACTAGATGAACAATAATGAAAGAATGGAAGAGATAGAAAAAACCCTAGAAAGAGAAGAGGAGAGCAATCACCATCTCCCAATCTACCCCCAAGGGGTGAAAAGTGTGTTTCTGCTTCCTCCCAGCCAAATATACAAACCTTAGGACGTCCTAAAGCTTTAAATAGGACATAAAAATAATAGAAAACGGGTCTAGGCCCAAACAGATCATAAAATCGCAGAAAACTGGCCTAAAACTCGTCTGGTTGACTTTTTTCGTATTCTGGTTGACTGGTTGAGTTTTCTGGTTGACTAGTTGACTTTTCTGCATTTTGGTTGACTGATTGACTTTTCAGCATTTCAATCATTCGGTACTTCAATTCTTCTTTCAAATCATTCAATTAGCCTACAAAATCAAGGGAATCTTGCACAAAACCGATTCACCTTCAACTCTCTTATTCACAAAACTAAAGCAAAAATATGAGTTCAAGCTAATTTCTAAGTCTTAAAGGTTGCTTTTGATATCAATTTTAAGCATAAAAATAACGGTTTTTCAACCGTTATCAATATCAAAGCTAACCTTAGGGGGTTTAGTTCTTAGTAGGACTCGAGGAAATGATCCTAAGGAATGAAAAATGAAGGATACGCCATCAACTATCCTCCCCTGTTCAAGGGAGAGAAGTTCGAGTGCAACAAACCTGAACATTTCATATCAGAATGTCCTAGGCTTGAAAAGTTGAAGAAGAAGTTAGTCGAGCCCAAATATGAAAAGAAAAAGATGTTGATGAGCACCTAGGAAGACCTAAACACATCTGACGAAGACGAAGACGCCAAAGTATGCTTGATCGTAGGAAATGCTGAGAGTAGATCAGACGACTCTAATGACGAGGTAAACTTCTCTGTCTATACTCAATAAGAATTGCATTTTATGAACTACTATCATGTACATATAAAAGTTTATGTAATCAAGGACAAAACTTTTTGCACATAGAAAAAACTTAAAGGATAAAGTAGATAAGTCTAGGAATAATGTCAACACTATTCAACAAAGATTAAATATTCTTAGGTTAGAGTTGAGTGTCACTGAAAATGAAAAGAAAACAACTAGGCCAAAAGCTGAAACACTTGTAGATAGTCCAATAATAGGTAAGGATGTTGAAGTCATAGAAACCCTTAGTCATGAAAACGATACCCTTACAAAAATTCTCAGTAGAACACTTGAGGGAAATAATTGGTTAGATTGTCTATTGAGAGAAAGTAGGCATCCATCTAACAAACAAGGTCTAGGTTATAGAATACCCCATTCAATGCATGTAAATAAGTCAAAACCTATTAGTTTCAGTAGGTCAGGTAGTGATGCATTATCTTTTAAGAAGAAGAAAGTGCATATGTCTAACAAGTCAAAACCCAACTATTTATGGGTACCTAAGAATCAAATAATTCCTGTTGCAGATATGTTTGATGACTAAAAAGAAAGTCCTGTCTTGGTACCTAGACAATGGCTTCTCATGTCTCATGATGAAAGAAAAGTGTATGCTCCTAAACCTGAGGGACAAGAAAGGAGGTTTAGTCGCATTCAGAGGAAATCAAAAAGGAAAAATCATAGGAATTGAAAAGATAGGTACAAACCTTTCCCCTTCCATTGATAATGTTTTGTTAGTAAATGACCTTAAACATAATCTGCTTAGCATAAGTCAATTGTGTGACAACGAATATAATGTTATTTTTGAATAAGGCCAATGTAGAGTATTAGATAATAATATCTCTTTAGTATTTACTGTTAATATGCAAGGTAACTTGTATAAAATAAATCTTGATGAACTGCATTCTTAAAGTGTCTCATAATTAGTCTCTATGAAGGACGAGGCAGTAACGTGGCATAATAATTGTGGACACACAAGTATGAGATTAATCTCTATTTTACAACACCATGACCTCGTAAGAGGACTGCCAGATGTATCATTTAATGATACAGTCTTTTGTAGTGTATGTATGAAGGGAAAACATGTCAAAGAATCTTTGAAAAGTAAAATTATGGTTTCGACCAAACGGCCTCTAGAGTTGCTTCATATAGATTTCTAGGTGGACTTGGTTTCTATTTATAACTCGTAAGGATGAGACTTTTAATGTCTTTTGCAAACTCTGTAAAAGTATAGAGACTGCAAAAGATTTGAAAATCATGTATATTCAAAGTGATCATGGAGAAGAATTTGAAAATTATCTTTACGAAAACTTTTGCGAAAACTCTGGCATTAAACATAATTTTTCAACTCCAAGAACCCCACAAGAAAATGGAGTTGTTGAGAAGAAAAACATATCTTTGCAAGAAATGGCCAGAACTATATTAAATGCTTTCAATTCTCCTAAACACTTTTGGGCAGAAGCAGTTAACATTGTTTGCTATATTCAAAACAGAGTTTACATCAGTCCAATCCTCAATAAAACACCCTATGAGCTGTGGAAGGACAAAAGGCCAAATATTTCTTATTTTCATCAATTTGGTTGTCAATGTTTTATTCTTACTACCAATGATAGTTTAGGCAAATTTGATTCTCGTAGTGATGAAGGAATCATGCTTGGTTACTCAGAAACTTCAAGAGCATTTAAGGTTTACAACTCTAGAACCTTGAAGTTGAAGAAGCCATTCATATAAATTTATTCATGAGCTTGACACAAGTAAGTCAGAGCTAGAAGACTCCTTCTCCAAATTGCAGGTAAATGATAGCATATCCAAGGAAGGAAATGCATCAGAAGACCCCAACCATGAAGTCGAGAATCAGCATGAAAAGTCATTCAACAATACTAGTGAAGAAAGAAGGGAACCAAAAACCTTACATCGTTTAATCACTAAGGATCATCCCTTAGAGAAAATTATTGGAAATCTCAATGAACGCGTATGGACAAGATCATATCACAATCTGTAAACTAATGCTCTCATCTCCCAGATTGAGCCATCCAACATCAATCAGGTTCTTGAAGAAAATTCTTGGATTAAAGCTATGAAAGAAGAACTCGATCAATTCAAGAAAAATAAAGGATGGGAACTCGTTGAGTTACCCAAAGGAAAGCATGTAGTCGGACCTAAATAGGTTTATCGCAAAAAGTTAGATGAACATGGATATGTCATCATAAACAAAGCTAGATTGGTTGAGAAAGACTACTCTCAACAGGAAGCAATTAACTACACAGAAACATATGCTCATGTAGCAAGATTATAAGCTATTTGCATACTCTTAACATTCACGATGTTCAACAATATCAAGCTTTACCAAATGGATGTCAAGAATGCATTTCTAAATGACGACATTAAGGAAGAAGTATACATAGAGAAACCCCTAGGGTTTGAATGTTATTAAATGCATATTTTGCTATCTAAAAGGAGAAACATCTCTTGGCTTATGCTACAAGAAGAGTGAGAGTTTTGATCTTGAAGGATATTGTGATGTTGATTTTGCTGGAGACAAAGTTGAGCGAAAAAGCACAAGTGGATTGGAGGGAATCTAGTATCATGGTTGAGCTAGAAGAAGAACACAATCACACTATCAACTGCAGAAGTTGAATATGTGTCAGCTGCACATTGTTGCTCTCAACTACTATGGATCAGGAATGAACTCGAAGACTATAGTCACAATCAAGGTACGATTCTTACCTTCTGTGATAAAAATGCTGCAAATAGTTTGTCTAGAAATTATTCAAATTAGCACGCTGACCTTTACAAAGCTTATATTTTAAGTCAAGCGTCTAAGCCTTAAAAGAATATTTCATGCACTTGACGACATGCTATATTAGAAGGGTTGCGAAAAATGTTTTCCAAAAATACTATTCAACCCCCCTTCTAGTGTTTTTTAGTTACTTCATCCCTGATCAACGAATAACCTTCAATTACCCTAAATCAGTTGAGTATTATCATCACTCCTAGTATTAGACAATCTCGCCTAGATTTCCTTAACTTGTTAAAGTTAAGTTGTAAGTGTTTTGATTCTCTTCATGATTGCAATCATTGATTGCTTACAAGTTGAGTACAATACAAAGCAGTCTAAACACTCACAAGTGTTTCTCTTATCTCTCTTTTTCTCTCCTTACAAAAGTAAGCATACAGCTTAATGAGGTGCAAGGAAGATGCTTTACTTTGCTCTTTCTCTCTTTCTTTGTTTTTCTCTTGTGTCAAGCACAAACAGATATTACAATGAAGCTTGAGAGACACTCCTATTTTTCACACTTCCACTCTTTCTTCAAGTGGATATTCTTATGAAGTTGGAGAGTGTTCTTCTTTTCTTGAGCTCTTCTCTTTCTCCTTTTTTTTGCTATGAGTATTTTAGCATTGATAGATTAAAGAGATTTCCTTTCTCAATGGATGATGAGATATCTTAACATCTTATATTTTCTCTCATCTTCTTCTTTCTCTTGGTCTTCTACTTATACACCTTGTGAATATAGTCATTGTGACGATGCTTGTCATTTAGATTAGGCAATGTGACCGTTTGACGAAGCTTTTCTTGAGATCTTTTCCCTTCTGACTATTTGTGTAGGTGTTAGTCATAGGATGGTGACTTTCGTGAGAGTAGATAAGTTTTTAAAAGTTTTTATCGAAAGTGGTTTTGACTTGACTTTTGGCACAACTTTTGATAGTCTGATCAACACTCCTTTTTGCTTTTTTTCTTTTACGTTCATTTTTATATCTATAAAATGAACGTTCGAAGTGACTGTCCTGCATAAGGTAAAAACATGTATAGCAGTTTATCTTTTAATGTTTTTATCTTCTATTTAGAACTTTGTGTTTTCTTGTGTCTTGCTATTGTTAGAGTGTATTTTAGTGTTTTACTTCTTTCGTGTTTTATTTAGACGTGATTTTATAATTTTTTGTTTCTTAGGAGAAAATATTCCATGAATGTCTTTCCTTTTACCTGCTTTCGATTGGACTGGTCGTGAAATCAGTTGATTAGGTATCACTTTTGTTATTTTTTAAGGTTGAGCATTTAATGTCATTCAATACTTGTTTAGAACAACAAATGCTTTTAACTTCTTAATGTTAGGTAGCACTTTTACAATTAATTTCTTTAATCTGAGGATACCAAACGTATATAAATACTTCATCAAAAGATGAGGTGTTTGTTTAGCTCATGATATCGTTTGATCAAGTAAACGCTTCTTTGGCTTTTGTCTTTTTTAGACAGATAAGATTTAGCTTGCTTCAGCTTTCTTGTGTGTTTTTAATAATTAAATCTTTTAATGATTTTGTCAAAGATATTGTCTTGATCTATTTTTGTTTTCGAAAGAAGCCAAATACCTAATCTAGGTATTTTAAGCATTGAGCGTTTAACTCAATCTCTCTTAGACGCTTTTAGACAAAACATCGTCTAGTCATGCGTTTGGTTGTTTTAGGCTAAATATTTT
Organism: Vigna nakashimae; assembly: GCA_034642375.1. Taxonomy (NCBI): domain Eukaryota; kingdom Viridiplantae; phylum Streptophyta; class Magnoliopsida; order Fabales; family Fabaceae; genus Vigna; species Vigna nakashimae. The sequence goes on from CM067763.1 coordinate 11,854,596, forward strand.
TCTATTTCCTAGAACTTAAGTGTTTTCTTATGTTTTTCTATGTTTAGGGTTTAGGTTCTAGTTTTTGAGTTTAGTATTTAAGTTTTCTTCTTGTGTTTTGTCCTAAGTTTCTTAACCTAATTTCTTTGCTATTTTAATCTTTTTCCCTGTAGCTTTTAGACATGTTTTGTTTCTATTATCCCTTTGTGAGGTTATGATTTCATTGGCTTTCGGCTTTGTGTTCTTCTTGTCCTAATCTAGATTCTCGAATTTCTTCAGAGTGCTTTTCTTTTATTCTAGGGTTTTTATGTTCTAGTGTCAAACTGAGGGTTGGTTTTCTAACTCAGGTTGAGGTTTCCTTTCTCGTTTTCTGAAGGTTGTCTTCCTAGCTTAGGTGGAGGTGTTTCTAGCCATTCTATCTCGATGTTGAATTAAGGTTGGTTTCGTATCTTAAGTTGGGGTTTTTCTAGCCTAGTGTTTTATATCCTAAGGTTGGTCTTCTAGTTTAGGGTTTCCTATCATAGTGTACTAATGATTGGTTGATTGTTCTAAGGTTGGCCTAAGTGTTTTTATAGTGGGAGTTAGCTTACCATACAGAGACTTCTTCGTTTGATGTTATTTAGTTAAACTTCAAAACCAAGACCAAGGTTTCTAATAGACGAGCTTGTCTTGTAATACCTTGACAATTCTCCCTGGTTTTCTACTGGACGAGCTTGTCCTGTAATGAACTTGTTGTACTTTGACACGAGAGTTAAAGAAAAAGATGTAATATACCTAAAATTTTTGTTTCTTTTTCTATGCAATATAATATGTTTCATTAATCTTATGTTCTATCTTTTATTATTCATGTGCATGATGGAATATATATGTTATTTGGGTGGTGTCTAATCATTGGAAAATATTTTAGACCCTGTACATGGATAGAACAACCAAGAGGTTTGGTTCTAGACATAGACCAAAGTTCTTGGTCATTCTATACATATTTTCTTAACTAAAATTTTGTGTTTGAATAACTGAGGGATTAGTATTTTCACCTTAGGATTTAGAACTTTTCTCTAAGAGATTATGACTTGTATGCTTATGATGTGAATGCTTGAGTATGTTAGAAATATATTGTGTAGATGATTGCATAAAGTTTGGGTCATCCAACCCCAATTAGTTTTAACCTAGATCATTTTATAAATTTCATATTTAGTAACTTTATATGCTTTTAACTTGTTTTAAATCAATCAATGTTTATATTCATTTCCTAAATTATAAGTAATCATAGTTATCTAAATAGATGTAAATCCTTTGAAAAATGATACTTGGCAATTAATTTTAACAAGCTTGGTTTGTGATTTAAAAGAAAAAAAGGTGAAAAGAAGTCTGAATGTCACAAGCTAGTGGTCCAAAATGGAGAAAGAACATATGTGATGTTAGAATATAAAGTAGACCATTCCTTAATAAGCATAAGTTGCTTAGTTGAGTTTTCTAGAGTAGTTATGACCGATTAAGATTTTCATTTTTAAATCTTTTTAGAAATTTTTTTGGTTTTTTTGGACAACAAAATTATGTAATTTTATGGAAAAGGATTAAAGTACCCATATAACAAGATGTTGGAAAACGATAATATTTGAATTTAATGAATTTTGTTTTTCTCCATTGTTTTGAATTCATATACACTAATTAAAATGATGTGTCTTGTGCAGAGATTCAAGACTCCTATTCCAATTCGTAAGAAGTTCCTTCTTTACATACGGAAAGCACTTGCAAAACATGTAATAAAACTATACAATAGTGCGTAGTTATTAGGATTTAATAAGATCTACATTAGCCTATTTTAATTGAGTTGATTTATAGTTATTATACCTTTTACATTAAGATATCTTATGGTTATAATTATGAATTTCATTAAAAAGAATTATCTAGACTGTATTTGTATGCTGTGAATATTGTGCTTTTATATGCCGGTCTATTTTTGTGATAAGGGATGTCACAAAAACATACTTATTATTAAAAAAAATGCAGACTTTAGGCAACGATTATGGTAAAAATCGAGGTAGAAAATGGTATATGGCCTCAGTTCAGGCCACAACCGTTGCCATAGAGTGCGCTGGATTTAAAAAACCCACATTTTTTTACCTCGGTTGTTAATCAAGGTCAAAAACCCATCCTTTTTTACCTCGTCAGAATATACCTCGGTTCAAAAATCACTATGTATTGCTAAAAATAATCGTTGTTGTTATTGCACTAATGCCAACAAATGTGTGATTTTATTCTACAATATGTAGAAGACAATGTTTATTACAAGTCAATATTACCGACGAAAACTGATGAAAGGGAGAGCAATGTGAGTGTTAAACCCAATCCTTGTGTTTGTTTTTTATGATGACAACACATTGATTGTAACAACACATAGATGTTGTCATGACACAACAGAAATGTGTATTTGTGATTGATACATATGTTGCTATGAAAATGTTTCTTGATGAATACATATGTTGATATGTTGATTAGTTTGCATACTTCTATGACCATAATTTTGCTTATATCTCTGTATGCATATTGAATGTTTTTGTGTGTTAAAACCACAAGAACAAAGCAACTCTGGATGAAATAATCGATTACAGTGATGTTGTAATCAATTAAGTTCATCAGATAGCTTATGTTTTTAAACTATGGAAAAACAACAAGTTTTAAATCGATTACATTAAGTGTAAAATCGATTAAAACTCGTGTCTTTGCAAACATATTGTTGAAATGTGCTGTGATGAGTTTTTAAAGAGAAAAAGTTATGTAATCAATTAAGTTTTTTATAATTTGAAAACTATTTCAAACTTAGTCATATATGCAATAACGGTCATATTTTTTACTAGCATTTATTGTAAATCGATTACATTAATTGTGCATTCAATTGCAAATGCGTTAGCTGTAATTTTGTTACATCTGCTACTAATGTAACCAATTACATTACTAACGTAATCGATTGTTTTGCGTCTGTCATAAGGAAAACTATAAATTGATGCATTACATATAACTATGTAACAGATTAATCATTCAAAACTTTCATATCTGATATCTTTGATTTGAGAAAACTGTTACATGTGTTAAGACGCTCCAAGAAACAATATTCATAGAGTTTGATACATCTTGACAGTTTATTGAAGAACAAATCTGGATTTACATTATGATTAACTACTACACGTGTGAGGTGTATTCTTACCTTATCAGACTTTGTTTTCTGCAATCTCAGATTGTGTTGGTTCCCTGTGCGTGCGACTAGGAAGAAAAGTGAAGAACTCTTGGTACTTTGAGAGATGTTCTCAAAGGGTTCTGCAGTGAAGACGTGTGGTTATTTGTGCATGTGTTATCTTTCTATATTTGATTGTTGAGTGGGAGAGGTGTTTACATTTGAGAGAGTTTTTGTACAACCTTTGGTGTATACACTACAAGAAAAATTGGAATTACATACTGCTAAAATTCGTATATAACATTCAAAATCCGTATATAATGATTAATTACATACGAAATACATACGGACAAAAATCCGTATATAATATACTCGTAGATAAATTATATACAGATTTATCCGTATATAAATTACATATGGATAAATCCGTATATAATATCCATATATAAGTACATATATAATTTAATATATAATTACATACGGATAAATCCGTATGTAACATATGGATAGAGAAAAAAAAATAATTCCTTTATTTGTAAAGAGAGCAGGGAGCTTAAAACAAACAAAGAAACTTATAAATACAATATAATATTATATAAGGTTATTGTCATTAGTTTCAACTTTCAATAAAATGAGTGAATAACTATGATTGAAAATAGACAATAGAACTACAGGAACCAGAATATAGAACCTATTACTATGAAGGCACAATGGCAAGTGTCGTAGCAGTTTTTGTAGCCACAAACTGGGTTGTTTCTGTCTACTTTAAAAACACTTCTTCGGAAGTCCATGTCCTCAAATCTCTCCTAACAAGCATGGTCCTTCTCAGCATTTCCACCTGAAAAAAAAGCACCCCAATAACATTAATCTTTTTCTCTCCACATTAATTAAATAAAATATATAATTAAAAAGGTATATTATCTTCAAATTTAAAACCTAAAGAACAAACTTTTTTTGTCAAAATACTAGAAATAGTGATAAGGATAAAAAAGAAGATAGAAAAGAAGTTAAATTGAAAATAAGTTTATTGACTTTTCTTGAAATTAGTGAATGACTTAAGCATTGAAGACGGCGTGTATTTATCTCTTTAAGGGTTATTTATGATGATGGGTTCTTAGCAGAAGCTAGAACTTTATCTTTGTCTAGCAGCAAAATTATTTTAGATTCATAATACTAACTAACCAAAAGATGGCATAATTGTAACATAAGAAATCAATATAACATGGCACAACATAAACTAAACAGCATATTGATTTAGGTAAATCCCGAGACTCAAATCCCCAGGAGAAATCCCCATACTCAAATCAAGATTATGGCAAGTGCATGCTTAAATTAAAAGTCAACTTTCATGAATCAATGTTCTCCAAAATTGCTCTCCACATTTTCTTCACCATACTTGACAGAAGACTTAGTATAAAATCGACACAGAAAATACAAAATGAAGAACCCTTTTGGATTAAACTCCTTATTACTCCACACCATTTCATTCATATAAGGACAATACATTCAGTATCCTAATAAATGACTATTGCAGACCTTTATGTTTGGATAACCTTGTCAGTTGGCACACAAATTCATGAAACCTTATCATCGTAGGATAAAAAATAAGTAATTGTAGCTCTACTTGATTTTTATATAAAAACTTTTAGATAATAGTGTTTGATAACTTGCACAGATTTCATATATAAAACCAGATTAACTAAGATGAGAAACTAAGAATATAATGAACTAAAGTTAAAGTTTAAATTTGAATAAGGTATAATGCTTGAAATAGAAGTTCTCACGTCTTGCTAATAAATGGTCTTATACTTTGTTCTCCTTGACCACATTTGTGAAGAGCTAATGCACTTATGGGAGTTGCGTTTCTCCTCAATATTTCACTGATTTGTCGATGAAGAACAAGCACAAACTCTTCCTTTGTCAAAATTCTCATCTGCAACTCAATCAAATCATGAATTAAACTGACAAAAAAATCAAATAAAATTGATAGCCTACCATGTTCAATACCTGCTTCAAATCCTCCTCATAATCTCTCAAACTAAAGTTTATATCAGCATTTACTCCACGATAGCAGCCTTATCATATGCTCTATGAATAGAACAATATCATTAATGCCTGAAGGTGGTGGGCCACATTCCCCATGTAAGCTTTTCAACATTCATCAAGTCAAGAACCTTTTTAGGCATAGGTGCTGCAGAATACAGAGTAAATTGTACAAACAACTATTGAGGTTGTTCAAACACAATGTTCTAGCTTTTTTATGATCACAATAATGGTCCTTATAATATTCACACAACACAATGAATAACAAGAAATGGTAGTGTAATTCATTTCAAAGACTGGGCTAAGCATGTCTGATTGATTAAATGACAAAGGCTTGATGCAGAAAGTCTAGAATATGTATACTCCTTGATAAGCAATTTGTAAACCACAAATTCCACCAAGGCTTGTGGTATGCCCCAACCTTTGATTTCAGTAGCCACTTCCATTAACTATGCCAATGATTTACCAAAACAACAACATCTAGCCAAACCTAGTTTCTCTGATTACATATATCAGAAGACTAAGATGAACCCAGAAGTCAATTTTGTTCAAGAGATCTAAAGATGAAAGCAATACATATTAGTGTTAAATATTTAACAAGTAAAATAATCTTATGAAAAAACAAAGAAAAAATCCAAATGTTCGCTCGAAAAGAACGTATGCAAGTTTTTTTCCAACACAAACGACAAAAGTTTTTGAAAGTCAAGATTGAAGAACTATACCATGTTGACTATAGATGTGCTTTCCATTTAACCATTCCCATAGCCATTCCTAAACCCTGGAAAACCTAAAAAGCCAGAAATTTGAATCAATTACAACCATCAAAACACATTAAAGACATGACCACGAAAAAACCAAAAGCGAGTGAGCAAATTGGAAACCAAATATTATTGGAGCGCAAAACCAAAGAAAGAAAAAAGGGTTAGATAGATGAAACCCTAGATTTTGGGGGTGGAAGTGGGAAGAAAGATTTGCACCTTGCGAAAGAAAACCCTAGATTAGATAAATTTAGGATAAGAAGGTTAGGGCTTGAAGGAAGAAGATTAGGAACTTACTGAAGAGTCACTGCCGATAGTGAACGACGACGGCAGTGAGTGATAGCCACACTAACGAAATGTCGGTGTGAGAGTTGAAGTGGAAGGGTTCTGAGTTGTGGGAGGAAGAGGGAGAAACGCGATTTTGACAGTGGGAGAGTGCAAATGAGAGGTTGTGTGAGGAAGAGGAAAAAAAATGCGAGTGATTTCGAGAGAGGGGAAAATGGAAGTAGAAGGGTTCTGTGAGTTGTTGTGGGAGGAAGAGGGAGAAACGCGATTTTGACGGTGGGAGACTGCAAGTGAGAGGTTCTGTGAGGAAGAGAACGCGAGCGATTTCCAGAAAGAGGGGAAAATGCGAGTGATTTCGAGAGTGTTAGGTTAAAGAAAAAATTAATTTTAATTTTTAATCATTAGATACAGATCTTATATACGGAAAATAAGAGGCAAAGATGTTTTCTATTTCATACGGATTTTTTCGTATCTAACTCAATTTTTAATACCCGTACATAATATATGTATATAATAAGTTTTTTATATACAGATTTAAATTTGTATATAATAATACGTAGATAAATAACTATTTTCTTGTAGTGATAGTGAAAGATCCTTCAATCTAAGGTTCATTAGAAAGGAAATTGGATGTAGGCATTGAGGTCGAACCAATATAAATCCTTTGTCTGTATTTCTCTCCTTGCATACGCGTATTACTTAGATTACAAGAAATGTTAAAGATCATTCTAAGTTTACGAAAAGATTTAAAAAACATTTGTTTTTATTGTTCACCAATTCACCCCTCTTCTTAGTGTTGCGAAACAAGGCACTTCATTTCTAACAGAAACAATTCATCGATAATTCGTTTACTTACAACCGAAAATTCTTTGGTAAAATAATCATCGATAAATTTTATCGACAGATCAAAAAGTCTGTCGATAATTACTGACAATCGCAAATTAGTCAGTAATATATCTGTCGATAATTATTGATAAATTTTGATCATCGATAAAATTTGTAGATAAATGTCACTATTGGGTCTTCTTATTAGGAACTCTCTTCCTCTTCTAGTATAAGAAAATGTTGATTTAACTTTTTATTATTACATATATATTAAAATTTGTAGGTTGAATTTGTTTTACATACGGATATTAGATACGAATGTATATTTGTATGTAGGTTGCCATTATGAATTTTTCTTCTTTTTTCTCTTCTTCTTCTTCCTTCTTCTACTCCTCTCCTCCTGGCCACACCTCCACCGTTGTTGTGTCCACTACTTTACTCCTCTTCCTCTTTTTATTCCTCTTCTTCTTTCTCTTTCTTCTTCTTCCTCCAATTACAGTCGTCACTATCATTGAGGTGCCACTACGCCATCGCCACCAAAGGGCCAATGTAGTTGTTGATGTTGGAACAATCGGTACCGTTATAGAGTCGCGCAGCGGAATAAAATACTTATAAAGCGGAAAGCGTGTTACGGTCACAAATCAAGTTTTAATGGTCCGTTTTAGAAAAATAATTTTCTTAGAGAAAATTTATCAAACAGTTAACATGCGTAAAAAGTAAAGAGTATAGAGAGTAGAAAAATTGATACATTGGATTTTTATCCTGGTTCGAATCAAAAGATTCTACGTCCAGTCGTTAATCACTATGAATAGTGATTAACCTTTTTTTACTAAAATATGGTTTGCAGATTACAATCAGATAATCAAAATAAGCAGAGAATAGAAAACACCTTCCTTCGACAAACGAACGGAAGAACCTGCTCAGCCAACTTGAAGAGAACCGCTCCGACCTTTGACACACAAAACGCGAGCTTCTCCTATTCACAAGACCAGGCAAGAGCACTCTATCACTTTGAGAACTTCCTCAGACAAACTGTATTCTCAAAATGGCATAGATCCTTTTCACTCGCAGAGAGCTTCCCTTAGGCACAAAGCTCTAATACTCTCAATTGAAAAGTTGCATTCTAAGAGTTGTGAAGACCTCTATTTATAAGCCTAGTTTCGTGCAGGGTCAAAAACTAAAAAAAACATCTCCCAACTGCCACTGATAATCGATTATCAAAAGTGATAATCGATTATTCAAGTCCGTTACAGGGTTTTCAAAATGTGATAATCGATTATATATGATGTGATAATCGATTATTCCTGTATGACTCTGTGATAATCGATTATTGCCATTCCATAATCGATTATTACAGTTAAAAATGCAAGTTTACAAAGTTTACGAGAATTTCCTACTACATTTAATTTCTACAAATTGCTTTTAACTAATTCTAATATCTTCTTCAACTAAAACTTCTTGCAGCATCATCAAAACAAATTTCTTCAAGATTTACCAATACTCCTTATTGGTAACAGTTGAGCCTCATACCCCTCCTATTTTTCTTCTCCTCCTCTTTTTCCTTCTCCACCCACATGTCTTTTTCTTTTCGCTCATCTCCCTTATTATATAACGAAAAAAAATCATCTCACTTAGTGAAAAAATTCCCACTCATTTCACTAATAGATTAACGATGAAAAAATCCATCAGTATTAGAAATTACAAAATTTGCCAACATATTTGATCTAGATACACTACCGATAAAAATATCCATTGATTATACAAATTCTAATTTACTGACGAATCTGACTGAATGATTAATTTTTGATGGATATTTTTGTTTATAAACTAAATTCTAAAATTCCTCAATAAAATTGAGTTTATTGAGAAATTTATTTTCGTCAATAAAATTTTATTGATAATTATGAAAATTTTTATAGTTTGCTTAATGACATACATGCTAAAAGTTGGTAGAAGAATATTGAGTCCTTTATGTTTTTAAGTTGGACAATAATAACTTGTATCTATCGAATTGTTTGATGAATCTGAGGGACAGAAAGTTTCAATGGCTCTAGATCAATTATGAGGAATGTGTATCGAATTTGGTTATGCAATTTTATAACTTTGGTTACTTGAGTATTGCGAAATATTTCGGATTTTAATTACAAACCAACTTTTAATAACATTGTTTCTTTTAATATGATAAAAGAGTAGTGATGTTTTTAATGAAGTGATAAAAAGGAAAAATGTTTTACATAACTTTTATAAAATAACAATTTTTAAAAATAATTGGTAGAAGAAAAATATATTTATCCTTACTTTTATTTATCATACCGATGGCATCAACTTGAAATTATCCATACTAAAATTATTTTTGTAATAAATGTTAGTTTAATCATCTATACATTCTAATAATATAAAATTAAATTTAAAATTTATTTTATATTTTTTAACATAAAAAGATTAACCTTTTACATTGTGTTAAATTTGATTTATCCAATTTTAATACATTTTGACCGACGTTATTAAAAGCTAACTTTATGTTTTTGTATAATGCTTAATGAAACGATCAAATTAATTATATCTATAAAATTAATTAAAATTATATTTTAAGCTTTTTTATGTTTCATATTTCAATGTATAATGAGAAATATCCAATTAATTTATCGTGATGGGAAAATTAATTAACATAATTAGCAGTATTCTATTTTGTCTTGGAACTGTCTTTTTTTTTCCTAATAACAATACGACACAAAAGTGTTTGGGATTACTGAAAATTTTAAATTACTTCAATAAAAAATTATGAATATAATATGGTAAACTACAAAAATTAATTTTTACTTGAATAAGTTCAGTAAGAAAATAATGTTTAGTTAATTAATTTCTTCTAGATATGATAAAAAAATTATCTTCTATATAAAAAAATATGAATCAAACTATAAACAAAAATACCTATCGAAAAGTAATAAAAATTATAATTTTTCATAATCAATGAAAAAACAACCTATTTTGTAGTTAAAGTTTACTGAATTCCAGCTTGTGTCCAAACATTCACGTTATTTTATAACTAATGCAAACATTTTAAATCTCGCAGAAGTTACAAAAAAGTCTCTCAACCTAGTAGTTTAAGTTAAGAAAATCTTGCTAAAATTTAGCTGACCTACAACAGTGTAAGTATAAATTTTGTTTTTCAAAAAATAAAATAGAGAAATAATTGAGACCGTTGTACAAAAGCTGAGAAAAGTTTATGCAAGACATCACTCCAAAAGTTATGCAGAGATTATAAACGACTTTGGTAATTTTAATGTGAGTCAGTTTCCGCGAAAGGCACATCTGCAAAATCTAACTTCAATTATACATATAGTATAAACCCAGCAAGAGTTTTCAATTCCAAACTAATGTCAATATAGTGAAAACTGGCCTAGTCTTTGGCTCAATCTATTTATACCAACAAGAGACTCAAAATGGTGTGATTTCCTTAAAATATATATATAAAAAGGTATGCAACCAGCACTAGTCTAGGGTGAGAGGGGCTTCGTTGAGGTTAATAGTGATGGTGTTGGTGATTTTGGATAATGGAGTACCTGATGGAGGAGAAAGATGAGGGGAGAATGGGCCAGTGACATGTGTCAAAGTAGCTGTGCTCACAGGGCGCCTCTCTGCGAGTGGTTTCACTGGGGAAGAAGGACGTGTTAGGACTTGTAATGGTAGGTGCTGAGGCTGGGGTTTGAAAATGAGCTTTGGGGCTGAGGTGGTAGAAGAGGAAGCTGATGGTGGCGTAGGGACCACTGTTTGGTCATCATGGTTGGCCACAACATGAGGAGACAAACCTATATTTGGCCACACAAAGGTTCCTTGAGGCTTGCAAATTTGAAAGCCACTTTTCAGCCTTTCAATCTTTGCCGTCTTGTTCTCTGCTGCACTCTTGTTTTTCTGCATCTGTGTATCCGCTGAGTTTGTTGCTTTGTCCTTGTAGCTTTTCTTTTCCTTCCTTGTCTCCCCTCCTATGTTTACTGATGTTGGTCCTGGAGAAAAGGCTTGGGGTGTTTCCGATTCTGACATTATTTGTTCCTCCACCATTGTTGGTTTTAGCATTCTAAGTTTCTCCTGCATAATGGATTCCATCATTTATCACTTCTCAATATTTTACTCCCTTTTATCTAGCCAGTAATTCATTGGTTGTCATTTCTCAATAATTAATCCGGGTGAAAAGGAAGCGGAAAAAATAATAACAAACTAACAATCATGATTCTGTACACTTTTGTTGTCTATCTATGATATTTAAAACGGTAGATTTTGAGGAAAAGAAACCAATCATTAGCGACATTCCTTGCTATCAAACTCTTCAATCCATTGACTCTAAATAAGATGATTAAGTTAATGATTACATTACCTCCATACAACTCAGAGTCACTGAAATTTCCTTCAATTGTTCCTCTATTTTAGCCTTCTTACTCACCAACTCCGCATAAATCTCCTGCAATATAGCATTTAAGTAACTAAAACTAGTCCAATTTCTATTCACATTAGCAATTAGTTATAACCCTATTACTGCTGCTGTGCTTCACCTCCTTTGGAGCGAAGGAACCATAGTCTTCCGAATTCAGACTAGACAAACATGAGCTAGGAGTAGTCTCAATGGCCAATACCTCCTCTCCCTTCTTCATTGCGAGCTCTCGCATATCACTGTACATCAATATGAGTAACCAACAATGACTCAGAATCGGAAGAATATATAACCTAGAAAGTATTTAACCAAAAAGGACAAAGAAATTGGCTTTACTGTTTCAACTTGAGTATTTCTTCTTTGATCTCTCTTAGTTCACTACCAGTAACGTAATCTTGTGAAATGCTGTCCCCAAGCTTCCATCCTGGGGAAGGAGTCCAATAAGGGTCTTGTACCCCTGCTTCCTTCCTCATTTCAACAAGATCAGCACTCTCTAACCAGTATTCCATTGCGCCCTCAGCATTGTGACGCCGTCGGAATCTCTCATCTCCTCCTGGTGCCACTTTTCCAGCCATGTGCTTCAGCAAATGATCGAGCAGACCCGTATCACCAATATACTTTCGTGCTTCTGATCTTAAATCTGGCCTCAATATTGGGTTCCCATACGCAGCTCTTTTTTCTTTCATAACCTTTAACATGTTCTCCTCTGCCATCATATACCTTCACAAATGCGAGGTAACAAAAACTAGATTTAAGCTTACAATACTATCATTTGGATAAAACCAAAACTAAAACTAATTATATACCTCTCAGCAGACCATCTTCCAATAGAGATTTTCCGCTTGTTTTTGTTGTAAAGCACGAGTTGTTGCTTCTTGGGATCATTCTTTGCTTTCTTAGATTTTTTAACTCCACTGCTACTCACGTTTTGATGACTTTGCCTACATTGACGCGTCATCCTCATATCCCCGAAAGACTCTTCCTTGGTAGCCTCCATTTCCTCTTCGCCTTTCTTCCTTTTCTTCTCACTAGTTCCTTCTCTGAGTTCAACGCTGGCCATCTTTCCCTTACGTGGTTCCGGTAAAGATTGAACCTTTGCCTCTTCATGGCGGCCCAAGAACCGAACTTGCCGGCGTTTTCCCCACTGCATCATCCCTGTGAACTTGAGCTGAGTCCAGCAAGAACCCTGCTTGGAAATGAGGCTCCTTGCGGCGTCAGTGAGAGATGGATTCTCGGGGTCTTGGGTGTTTTCTTTAGAAGGAGAGACCCAGAAGCTCCAAGAGTTTCTTCTTTGTGCAAATTCCTCAGTTGGGATGCTTCTGGAAAGCGCTTTGATGGCGAAGTCCATCCCCATCACGTATTTCTCGTCGAGCGCAGGGATCGTCTTGCCGTCTTGTTTCCCAAAGTTTTGGTCGCTGAAGTGCATGCGAAGTGATTGGAGGCTTGGGTACCTTAGCGACACCAGGTGCTCCCCTATGTCACTGACCTAATGAATGCACGCATTATCCGTTCAACCAAAAAGAATGTTTTTGAATTTCTATTCAATGTTGAAAAGGAAATCTCTTTTTATACACGTATATAGTAATATAGTAATAGTAATACCATTACAATGCGAACAGATTTTAGTTGCACTGGGGATATTGGTGAGAGCCTGGTGTGATCAATTTCATGAAATAGACCCACTTTAAAATGCTCCCATGCCCCTGCAATACCGACAGTTTTTACTATAGTGCCTTTGGAAAATATATAGATGAAAATATTTATATAACAATACACCAATAAAAGGAAAAACCAACCGCTATTATTGTTTCATTTATTTCTTATCTTCGATAACAAATTGAAGACCACTATTGAAAACAAAAAACTAAAAGAGAAAAATATTTCCTTTCCAATTTAAGACTTACCAAAAGGTTTAAAATAGGCCCACACAAATGCCAGTTACCTATTTGTACCGAAAAAGGGATGTTACCTATAGCGCTAGTTGATTCAGAGGCAGGTGGAAACATCAGAACATGTTTGTCCAAACATGGGCTCTTTTTGCTTCTATCTTCGTCGACGTGGGCATCGCTTTTTTCCTGCCTCTTCAAGTGCGAACTCCTCTACAAAACCATATAAATAACAAACTATAATGTCTAAAATCCACAAGAACCATGTAATATATAATCATAATTGTCAAATAATAACAGAATAAATTTAAGTGTTCTTCTTTATAATGAGAAATTATTACATATATAATTCTAACCAATCTTTATTTCACGTTACGCAGACAAACAATTATCAATGTTGTCATGATAAAATACTAAATATTTGCAGGAGAGAGAAAATATACGTGCGTGAAAAAAAAAATGTAATCATTTATCTTTATCAACGCTGCATTGCGTGCGTGCATGCGGCGATATTGTTCGATAAGCACACAGGATCCCATAAGGATCGCGTAACTAGGGAAAAAGACTTATATGAGTATATATTTAACAGAAAAATGCGCGCGCGTGTTATACTTTTTGACCGTGAAATGGGTAAGAAAGAAAGAGACCATATCTTCATCTGTTCCAGCAGAAACGAAACCACACGGACTTTGCTCCACAATCTGCACAAAACACAGCAACAACATTATTAACAATAACTAATATTTAACAATTAATTTCACCGCATATAATAAATAAAACAAAGCATCAACAAATAGGCTTGGACAAACTTCGGAACAAAATTAAGAATAAGGAAAGCTTAAAAAAACAAATTATCAGACACATACGCTTATAAATTAATCATTTGTAGAGAAAACAAAATAAAAGTACCGATTATGCTAAGTGCATTAATATGATTAATGTGAAACAATCAATCAGTCAGTTCTTAATATGGTAAAGAATTAAGTAAGGGACATAGACCAATCATGAAACGAAATTAATGCAAAAGCTAGGTTTCTCAGTGTTTGAACAGAGAATGTCGATTTGCTGCTTCATCGAGCAACATCCGATTCAATTAATGAACTGGAAGGTACTGAATCTGAATCACCGACAAAGGCATTAGCAAAAGGCTAAGTTCGTACACTGATCTTTCTGAAGCAGCAAAACGAATGAACAATAGTAAATCTCGAAAACGCTTTAAATGCATCGGAAAAATAACTCCGTTTAATCTTCGCATTTCAATTTTGAAAACGAACTAATAAAAACACGATTCAAGTTGTTTTCTTCTACGAAATAAAAAACAATCAGCGACCAAAGAACGTTGACGCTGATCAACATTCGTTCTCGTCGCTTTCAGCATTTCAAAATGAACTAGCTAGAAACACGACTTCACGCCAAATCAAAAAATCGACGATCAATGCAGCGATTCAGCATTTTTTTTCCACTGAATCTACTACTCACTCGTTCGATCGTCATCTTCCTGTGCTCCAGAGTTGAAAACCAACAACGCGAAAATGGTGATCTACACGATCCGAGAAGACGATCGGTGAATAATTGATAAAAGAATGAAGAACGCGTAGAAGAATCGATGAGAGTTGGAGCATTAGCGTTCTTCAGTGAGGTTTTGGTTTTTTGCTGAAAGTGGATTTGAAGAACATTTTCTTTTCGCTGTTTGTTTCGCGAGAAACAGGTAAATATAAATATGTAATGTTGGAGCGAAAATTTGTTATGCGGGTGAACGCCCGTAATGAGAGAACGAAAATGTGATGATTACGATTCTAGGTGAAAATACCTTAGTGCCCCTACTGCATCATGCACAGTTCCCGTGTGAGACAAGGTTTCATAGAAAGGTGATGAATGACCAATAGAATATGGACACGTAGGCATAAATTTTGTAATTGTTTTAAAAACTCTGAATGCATAAGGGAATTGGTTCGTAAAGTTTACACGTTCTTGATGTTATATTACTGTAAATTTGCATTAAAAAAGGTAAAACAAAGAACATAATTTTAAATAATTTTTGTGAGTTAAACAGTGTTAAGACAAACAAGTTTCCATTTATGTTTAAGTGAATGTTTTGTAATTGCACTATAATTTCAAAGTCATAAAAGATTAGGTTGTATTATTACATAATTAATAATAATGTTATTACGCTTTGGTTATTGTTCGTTACAACAGATTTCTTCATAAACATTTTTAGAGCTAATTGGGTGTCATGCCATTTAAAAAAATATTTTCATTTTACCTATGGTGACCAAAACAGAAAATTTAACAAAGAAAAGTATTGAATTTAATTTTTACATTGTAAATATATATATATATATATATATATATATATATATATATATATATAAAGACATAAAGTAGATTTTTTTTATATAACATCATGTCATTTATTCATATGCTAGTTTTTTGTAATATAAATGGTAAAATCGTTAATTTTGTGATGATACGTATAGTAAAAAAATAAGCTATTTATTAATTTTAAATAAATAAGTTAAAAAGATTCGTATGGTAAAAAAATAAATGATAAAAGTAAGCATTTGAATTTAATAAATGTTGTGTTCTAAATAGAGTTAGAACATTTAAAATTAAAGTTAAATATATTTCTCATCCTTAAAATTTTTTTTATAAGTTATGTTCTGTCTTTAAACTAAATTATATATTTATTTCGTCTATATACTATATGAAAGTTAAGAAACATAGTGGAGGTTATGCTATAATTTATTACATAATTTTATTTGTCAGAAGGAAATTATTTCATATGTTATTTATCGAAAAAAATATTGGACATGACTTTTATTATTTCACATGATTTTTTTTTTCTCCAATCATACTATTTGCTTCGTTGATGACTTTTATTATTTCATATGTATATTTATTATTTATTTCATTGTCTAAAGTTTACTAATAAATTGAAACACAAGGAAATAGATAAATTTGTCATTCATCTTTTATCAATGTGATATAACCAAACATAAGTTTAGTGATTTGAGAGCACGAGCTTTTGTTTTAGTATATTTCTTCTTAATTTTATTTAGATAATATAATTCCATGCTAAAAGAAAAGAAAAAGATAAGAAAGAAAAAGTTATTTTTCTTAACCTCCAAATGATTGAAGACTCTCCTAAATCCCAATCAAGTACCATTAATGAACATGTAAACAAAATAAAATGTAATTAACTAAAAGACGATATCCAGAAGTAGGGATAACTCATAATAATATAGCATAATACTATTTCAAAATTTGAAAAAAGAAAGTAAAAGATGAAAACAAAATCAAAATAAAAATAACTCCATGAAATAAACAAAAAATATCAAATTGCATTAATTAATTTTCCTATTTGATTTTGGATAATACAACATTTAAACAAACACAAACATACATGCCTCTTGATTTTACTCAAAGAAAAGTAATCATTATTATAATCTTTATATACATACTTAGAGAGCATTATAATATATTAGAAAATAACAAAGGCTTCTCTTACAAATTAATACTATATTATTACTTATCATCTAAAAGATTCATTAAAATGTCATTTGAAAATGTGTCAAGAACGAACCTCTAGTTAAATTTTATCGTAAAACTTAAGGCTCGTATTTAGAAGTGCTAATACTTGAAAGTGTGTTTCAAAATTTGAAGAGGACAAAATAAACACAACTCACTGAAATAAAAACGAAGAAATAACTCATTGAAATAAATATAAATCTATAAAATTGCATTAACTAATAATATTGTATGTACATAAATAGTGATGTGAGAGAAAATAGTTTTTTTATTGTAGTAGATATATATATATATATATATATATATATATATATATATATATATATATATATATATATATATATATTGATTCTTAATTGGATACGATACTTCAACAACATTTTTTTACAACATTTTAATATCATCTACACGTCATTCTGTGATTGGTCCAAAATTACTCCACAATCAATAATAATAATAATAATAATAATAATCATAAACATCAACATGAACCAATCATAAAAAAAAATGTTAAAATATTGTAAAAAAATATTATCAAAGTATCATTATCTTTCTTAATTTTACTTAAATACGGTAGTTTCAATATAATCCTTATATGTACCAACAAATAATCTTTATGCTAGATAAAAGAAAATTGAAGTTGTCTTCCTCAACTTGCAAATAATGGAAATTTTCTTGCTAACTAAAGAATTCATTGAAACATATGTATCACAAATGGAATGATGAGTCTCTGCTTTAGCTTGATTATTATAAGAAAATTGATTTCTTTTTAGGATTTAGAATATGAACACGATTTTTAAAGATCATTATCATTACACATCAATTTAATTCATATGATCTCTGGTTAGAGAAGCCTATTTATATTAAAAAAGAAATGTTATAATTCGAATATATACAAGCAATATAGATTATTTTTCCTTTCTATTTCTAGATCAAACATAGAAAGTTTATTTGAAAAGAGAAAATCAACACCATACTAACACATGGGTCTCTGTCTTCTCCTTTCAACTCTTTCATTTTGTTTTCTTTCATGCGAGCAGAAGAAGCATCGAACCACTTTCTTTGGCATTCACCAAACCCTTATCGAGATCATCTCTGTTCAGACTCGTTCACCATTGTCGGCACTAACTAGAATCAAGGTCTCGAGTCTCTGTTTTTATATTTTGATAAACTTCTTGTTAGTGCAGCGAATGTATAATGCAGAGAAATATGTATTTGAAAAACAACTAACACTAAGAGAGAATGACAACATATGTGAGAGAAACGAAGTTCTCATTATTATTTAAATAGAATGGAATATTAGTATTTGTAGTAGTACAAATGACCTAACTGTCATAGTGACAGTTAGAGTAGTTTGAGTTTTACAACAACACTCCCCTCTAAACCAAACTACTAGAAGATTTTACATTCAAAAAATTTCTCAGTTTCTTAAATCTACTTTGTCTAAGAGCCTTGGTAAAGATGTCAGCAATTTGTACTCAGTTGAATAATGCATTAATTTGATTCTTCCTTGATTAACCAAGTCCCTCAAGAAGTGAAACTTTGTCTCCATGTGTTTGCTTCTCCCGTGAAACACCGAATTCTTAGACAAGCTTATGGCAGACTTGTTATCTACCATCAGTTGTATAGGCCTTCTATAACCAAGCTTCAAATCTCCAAGAAGTGCTTCCATCTAAACACACTGGCAGGCTGTTTCTGCAGAAGCTATGTATTCTGCTTCATAGGATGACAATGCTACTACACTTTTCTTTTTGGAACACCAAGAGATAGGTGCTCCTTCATACTGAATGAAGTAACCAAAAGTGTTTCTTCTATCAACTCTATCTCCACTCCAATCCGAGTCACTCCAGACCTCTAAGATATCCTTCATGCTTCTTTATACTTTTGGAAACAGAAGACTAAAATCAATTGTCCCCTTCAAGTATCTCAAGATGTGTTTAGCAGCTATCATGTGTGACGTCCTAGGTTCATTCATGAACCTACTCAACAAACCAACACCATAGCTTATATCAGGCTTGCTATTGCACAATGAGGCATCCACACTTTCTTCATCAAGTTGTTCTGCTAGCTTCAAGTTTGCAATGACAGGAGTTGGTACACTGTTGCAGTCTTTCATATTAAAACGCTTCAAAACTTCGTTGACATACCTTCCTTGATGCAAAACAACTCCACTCACTATTTCAATAAATTCCAACCCGAGAAAGTAGTTCAGTTTGCCTAGGTCGGTCATATCATATTCCTCCTTCATTTTCTTCTTGAACCCTTCAATTTATTTTTAAGAATCTCCAGTCACAGGGAGATCATCCACGTATAGGCAAATCAACAACTTATTTTGCAGCCCATTAATCCTCATGTCTACACCAACAAAACACTTCTGAAATCCCAACCTGAGTAGTAATGCATTAATATGGTTGTTCCAAGGCTGTGGTGTTTGCTTGAGCTCGTACAACGCTTTCTTCAGCCTATACACCTTTTGCTCTTCACCTCTTTTTTTGTCTTACATATACCTCTTCCTTTAAAGGGCCATTTAAGAACGTTGATTTCACATCCAATTGTTGAATTGTCCAGTTATTGAAGCTAGCTACTGCTATCACAAGTCTCATTGTCTCAAGCCTTGCAATTGGTGCAAAGACATTTGTATAGTCAATTCTCAGTTTCTACAAAAACACCTTCGCAATAAGTCTAGGCTTTAGCTTTGCTATTTCACCATTCAACTTGTACTTGGTCTTGAAGACCCATTTTACCTCAATTGCTTGCTTGTGCTGAGGTAGCTCTACCATTTCCCAGGTTCTGTTCTTTTCAATGGCCTTTAGTTCTTCAACCATGGCTTCTTTCCACTTCTTCACATCAAAAGCTTGTCTCCAAGTAATAGGTTCTGCATCTGCCAAAAACGCAAGATGAGCCAAATCTCCCGAGTTTGCTATATCACTGTTTGCAAGCACCTCGTGTCCTGACAGTCTTGTAGAGGGAAACCTTACTCTTTGAGATCTTCTTTTGTTGCCTTCACTATCAACAACAACATGTTTCATAGTAGAGCTACTATATCTAAAACACCAGGAATGGATACTGGTTCAACATCTCCCTTCTCCCAATCGAATTTAGCCCCTTCGTCCCCTATTACATCTCTACTAACAATCACATGTTTCTTCTCTAGATTGTACAGTCTATATGCTATTGTCGAGTGATACCCCACGAGGATGAAGGTCTCACTTCTATCATCTAACTTCTTTCTCATCTCATTAGGAATGTGCTTGTAGCATACAAACCCAAAAGTTCTCAAGTTGTTAGCAAATGGCTTGATTCCTGACCAAACTTTGTCAGGGGTGCAGTCTGGTAAGGATCTGGTTGGGATTCTATTAAGCAAATAGGTTGTTGTGGAAGCAACTTCTCCCCATAAGCAGTGTAGCAGCTTCTCCCCATAAGCAGTGTAGCAGCTTCTTGGCTTTGATCATGCACCTAGTCATGTCAAGCAGCACCCTGTTCCTCCTTTCAGCGAGACCATTGTGTTGGGGTGTATACGGTGCTACCACCTCATGCACGATTCCTTTATAATCACATAATTTGTTCATCTCGCGTGAGTTGAACTCTCCTCCACCATCTATCCTGAAGGTCTTAACTTGCAAACCAAATTGCCTCTCCACCATAGCACAAAATTTCACAAAGCATGAGTATACAATCTTCTTTTATTTAATCAAATAGATCCAAATCTTTCTAGTCCACTCATCCACGAAAAACAAGAAATATTTGTTACCTCCAATTGACTCCACATCAAAAGGTCCGCACACATCTGAGTAGACAATAACAAGGGATTATTTTGCTCTCTTATATGCGGTTTTCTTAAACTCGGTCCTGTCAGGAATCTGTATAATTGGAACTCCTTTCACAAGATCTTTGCGTCTCAACAAACTCAAACTTTTTAAATTCAGATGGCCGAAACGATAGTGCCATAGCCATGCTTCCTCTTTGGTATCAGCAACAACACAACATTGAACAACATAACATTGAGGTTTACCTTAAACGTCTAATTCTTGGCAAGTGGAGCTTTGAGAATAAGTCGTTGCCTTTCGTCAAACACTTCTATGTGTTTCTGATGCATCATCATTGTATAACCCTTCTCCAGAAGCTGTCCCAAACTCAGTATATTACTTTTCATAGTTGGAACGTACAAGACGTTGTTCATGTAGGCAGGTCGACCATCCTTGCGTTTGATCATGATTTTTCCAGCCCCTTCAGCCACGATCACACTATTGTCAGCAAACCTTACACTGCTTTAGATGCTCGGAGCCAGATCCATCAACAATTCTTTCTTCCCCGTCATATGGTTGAAGCAACTTGTGTCTAAATACCAGCATGATTCATCTTCTGCATGGCTTGTTTCATTTGCCAACGACATATGTTCAACCTTCTAACACCTGTCCCATGCAAGATTATCATTCTTCCACCTGTTAAGTTCGTGATTCTTACTCTCACACCTGTTCTACCACTCATCTTTATTATCGTCAATTGTACTCATCAATAATACATGATCTGAATAGGAGTCACCTGTATCTTGGGCAAGATTGGCTTCATCACCTTTGCTTTTCTTTGTAGCCTCGTTATGCCAGCATTCAGACGAATAATGCCTGAACTTGCTGTAGGTATAGCATTGGATATTTATTTTATCAACATTCTTTCTTCCTCTTCCTCTCGTTTGCTTTCCGCCTCTTTTGCTTCCATCTTTGTGTTTGCTGTATTCCTCTTCGACCTCCCCATGATCGGCCTCTACTTCTTCCAGCCCCTCGTCCCTTAGGTTTGTAACTACTTTTGGCCTGTAGGCTTGATTTGAACCTTGGCCCATTTCTTTCTTCACATCTTCTTTCGATTAATTACTATTCATGTGCCTCTAACGAATTTTGCAATTATTCCACCTTCATATCCTCAAGATCTTTACAATCTTATATCGCAACTACGATATGATCAAACTAGGGTGTCAGAGTTCTGAGAATTTTTTTCAACTATATTCCTATCTTTCACAACCTTGTCACACGACCTCATTGCATTTACAATGACTTGAATCCTTCCAATGCACTCTACTATAGTTTCCTGCTCCCGCATGCATAGAAGTTTGTATTGCCTCTGTAAGGACTGTAAACAAACCTTCTTTACCTTGCTAGAATTACCATAACCTTCCTGCAAGATGTCCCAAACTTCCTTCGCCGTAACAGCTTTCGAGACTTTTTGGAAGATAGCAGCCGACACATACTTGTGCAATAACATTCGTGCCTTGCAATCCAACTTCTTGTTTTCCTTGTGTTGCCTCTTTGCCTCTTCTGAATCTCCTATCAATGGTTCTTTAAAGCCTTTCTTGACTATCACATCCACTTCTTGGAAGCCAAGAATCGCATCCATTTTTACGCACCAATTATCAAACCCCTTTCCATCAAACACCGGTAAGTTGTTATGGATCACCCCACCCATCTCTCCTCAGACTACTTTCTTCATGACCGCCATCAGTTTTCACCACCTTCAACCAGGTTTCGAAACCTGGCTCTGATACCATTGTTAGTGCAGCGGATGTATAATGCAGAGAAATATGGTTTTTCATAACAACTAGCACTAAGAGGGAATGACAACATATGTGAGAGAAACAAAATTTTCATTATTATTTGAATAGAATGGAATATGAGTATTTGTAGTAGTATAGATGACCTAACTATCATAGTGACAGTTAGAGTAGTTTGAGGTTTACAACAACACTTCTAGCTAGCTTGATTCATCAAACGATGTCAAACAAACCTTCGTCTTATAGGTAAAACAAAATTTAGATTTTATGTTAGAGAATTTTTTTTTTATTATTATATGATGTTAATCCATTGATGTTTTATTTGTGATAAAAAATTAATTTGGTTGAATGCGGTGAGTTTTGTAATAAATTATGGTTACTAAAAGCTAAAGGGTTTAGGGTTTACTTTCAGTAATACACAGTAGTGATTGATCATTCTGCAGTAACTGTTTTGGTTTTCTTTAATTACGTAAATAATAATATCAGAATGCGTGGATTGAGGTTTTAAGTTTTGTTAGGTTTTTTGGTACAACTAAGTGGATATTATTTTGTGTTTCATTTGTGTTTAAAGGTGTTTCGTTTGGTATAACATATATTATATAATACACATATATTATATAGTAAGGGATTTTATATATATAATAATGTATATTAGATAATTTGAATTTTTGTAATAATATTGTATGAAAAATATTACGGGGATATTATAATATATTATGAAAGTTAAAGATATTATATGATAATAAAATTAAAGTAATTTTTATTAGAAATTGAATTTGTTATTTTATTTTATTTCATTTAGAAATATTTGATGGTTAAAAATATTATTTAGTTTGATTGTAATGACATGTTAATATGTGTTTGTTTGAAAATATGAATGTATGCATGTGTGTGGTAACTTGGTGAAAGGTGGTGAAGTGTAACTTTATGTAATTGTATCATAGGTGAATTTTTTAGGACTCTTGAGAAAAGTGGTGAGAAATGACACACGTGTACTTTATGGAAAAACTCATAGAAAGTGACATGTGTACTTTGTCGAGAAAGCTTTCAAGGAGAGTAATGGAAAATGATACTTGTATATTTTGCTGGAAAAGCTCTAGAGGAGAGTGATGAGAACTGAAACTTATTTGTAAGGATTGAGGGAAGCGAGGTTGCTTTGGTGGTGTGTGGTTGTTAGTAAGCTATGTGCAAGAGTTGAATAATGTTTCAAAACTTTTCGCAAAAACAATGTTTAATAACTATTGCGAGTGTTAGTTAAACTGCAATAGTTGTTAAATGCTTGTATTTTTAAGCAAGTGTTTAGGAAAATGTTTTAAATAGGAAAGACAATAACACAAACATTTTTATTACTAGTTCACTCAACTTGAGTTGCGTCCAAATCTCCCTTAAGAACTCTTAAGGGATTCCATTAATCTTATCCAAGATTACAAACGAGTATCAACCACTCATAGTATACACTAACTGTTATTAACCACTCCTGGTTCCTAAGTATTGTAAATCACTCCTTGTTTCCTTAGTCATTCTTGATTAATCAGAGTTTAATCACTCATAGTATAAATCATAGACAACCGTCTAGAACATTTAACTCTCATGAGCTAAACAATACAAGTGTTTTAATTCTCATTAGAATATCCAAACACAATTAGTGTTTGATTACAAGTACATATTTGAGTAACTCTCAAAGAGAGGATAAGTACAATATAATGAAATATGGTAGCTTCAGAGATTTTATTTTGTTATATGAACAAACTCAAACTATGAGTATAACGATACAATGATAGCAAAAGTTCATGTATTCTCTTGTGTGAGTCCTTCTTATATAGGTTTCTTCGAGAGATTACCATTATTTAGATAGAGTTGACTTCTTGAGAGTAGGTGATTTCTCGTATGAAGATATGTACTTTTTTATGCCTTGAGAAGAGCAACATTGTTTTTGTAGTGCTAATTTGTACGTCTATGGCAGGACAAGAAGCTTTAGGAAAACTTTTAGGAGTTTCTTCCTATTTCACAACATCTTTCTGATCCACATGCAATGCTTTTGAATAGATCTTGGTCTTGTCAATATTTGTACAGATAAAGAGAGAAAAAGCAGAGCAGAAAAAATGTAGTATATACATGCATTTAATGTTCTATACATTGATAGAAAGTTGAAGCATGATTCACAATATAAGCGTTTAGTGCAAGTCTGAGCTTTTTCAAAGTAGTATCAATTGATAAGATATGTAGTGTTTACTACTCCTTTATCTTAGATTTGCTTTGTCAAATATTGTTTAACATTTTATAATTGACACATATGGTTTATCTTACAAGCATTTAATAAAAACTCTATACTTCACTAAATAATATTTCATTAAATGTTATTTGTTAAACTTCAAAACTCAAGATACGAAACAATCTATTCCCTTTAAATGATCTTGTCTTAACAATTTCTAGGTACCTGATGAAGCTAACCATGTTAGTGTGGTCATTTGATCAAGGGAATGGTAAGAAACAAGATTATATTTGGTAGACAGGTTTGTAGAGCTTATGGTACCATGGGACTCTAATGGTGGTATAAGGTGTGGTTTTCACTTGACAATTAGTAGGTTACTCAGACAGGTTTTGAATATACATCATCTTCCAAAAGGTAAGTCTTGACATTTGGTGTGTATTGTTACTTTGTTGAATTGGTATAATTATAATGTTGATTTTGGATTGATATGTTCCTTTTTATCATTAGACCTTTTATAAATTTTATATGATTGTTTGACTTCTCAATTAGCTTACCCTTGCATTTTGTTTTGTCTATCTTCTACCTTGTGATGATTATGTAACTATGTCACTTGAGAGCAGATTCTATGATTGAAGAAAGTCATTTGTTGGGAAGCAAATATCAGGTAAATACTTAAGGAGAAGCGAAAGATGTAGAAAGTTCTTCCAAATAAAATTTTAAAATAATGAAATATGCATTTCTATGTATCTTTCATTTTCTCTAAGTCTTTCATTTGTGTTGTGAAATTATAAACATTACCCAATGGTAAATTGAAATGAATACGCTTATCCTTATTTACTTCGTATCAATCTATTTTCAACAATGATTATAAATGGTTTTACTAAAGAATGGGAATTGATGCAAAGTACAACGGGTTAAGCATAATAACATCCTAGATTTAAGATGTTACCCATATCCTCTTTTAATTCATTGTTTCTTATTTTACTTAAATAACACAAATTCAATAACTCTATAGTCCTTAGACACAATAAGAAATCATCCTAAAATGCTAAATATAAGGCACATTGACAATCATAATGAACAATCTACAATACCCAGCTTTCTAACTACAATTCCTCTTTCACCCCTTATTTAGGTGTTATATACTCTGCCTAGGTAGTAGATAAAGCCACCATTGGTTGCAAAGTAGATTTCAAACAAATTGTAGTACTAATAAGGTAAAAGCATAGCTGAAAAGTGACTTTCTAGTGTCAACATTCCCTACATAATCAACATCTACAAACTGGTCTATAGTAGCTTTGTCATGGGCAGACCACCTATACACTAAATGAGACAATATTATTCCATTCAGATATATCAGTGTCCAGTTCAAAGCATCCTAATGAGTACGTCTCGGATCTGCCATGGCCCTATTAAACATACTAACAACATGCACTAGATCTGTTTATTACAAACTATCTCATACATTATACTCCCTATTCTATTAGGATATGAAGTAGACTTCATCATCCTTTTTTCTTCTCTATACCATGAGTTTGGGTAACTAAGAGCTTTGTATGGTGTCTCAAAAGTGCTCCTATATGTTTATATTCATGCATCTTAACCCTCTTAATCACTTTCTCTAAGTAGCCATGTTGATACAAACATAGTATCTGATAAGTGTGATTATTACCTATTATTCACACTTATTAGAATTCTTTATCTGTCTTTCATCAATTATTTTGTGTTGAATTCCTTGAAAAGATGCAAGACTTGTATATAGGTGTTATAGATATAGATACTTATATGTTTTTGGGTTATTTTGCAGGAAATTGGAAGATTAGAGCTTATTAAAGTGTTGTTGCCAAAAGTTGGCTCGCCTAGTGAGTCTTCTTCACTCTCCCAATGAGAGCTTGGCAACACTAGCCCAACCAAAACGCTCATCGAGTTGGAAAAGTCACGTGTCTATGAAGCTACCTCTCACCCAACGAGAGGATTTGGTGGCCCAACGAGAAAACACTCTGTGGTGACCCTTTAAAGTGTTGAGAGTTAAAGAAAAAAATAGATTTTGGACATGAGAACGCAATTGAAGCTTAAGACACAGGTTGAGGCACTTCTAGGGCTCAAGAACTCCATCTTTCTTCATCCTTTTCCTCATTCCACTACAATCTTGTGTTTTAGATGTGTAGGAGTAACTAAACTCTATTTTATTGGAGTTGAATGTAATGTATCTAAACTATTTGTAGTTCTTTCTATTCAATAGAATATCTTTCATATTTCTTATGTTTTATCCTTTTTATATAGATGATAAAATATGTATGCTATTTGGTAGCATGTAATCATTGGAAAATGTTTTGGAACCTAGATATGGATAGAACAACCAAAAGGCTTGGCTCTAGACGTAGACCAAGGCTCTTGGTCATTCAAGACATTTTTTCTTAAGCAAATCTTGTGTTTGAATATATAAAGGATTAGTATTTTCACATAAAGGTTTAGAACTTATCTCTAAGAAATTAGGGGTTGTATACTTGTAATGTGAATGCTTGAATATGTTAGATATATTATATGGATGAGTGCTTAGATTTTGGGCCATGAAGTCCAACCCCGATGAGTCTTTACCCATATCATTTTATAATCTTTATATTCAGTAACTTTATATGTTTGCAGTATATTTGAACCCATCATTGTTTATATTCATTGCTTAAACTAGTAAGTAATACAATTACCTAAACAAACACAAATACATTGGGAGACGATATTTGGACTTACAATCTGTATTACTTGAACGATTTTGGTGCACTTGCCAAGGAGTTAACAGTGTCCGAACTGTTTGATCTCTTTGTATGTTAATCTATAATATATGTCTCACAAGACCAAGATCCTTCATTAAAACTCCAATCTTTTTTTTAGCTTTTCCACTTCATTTTTGTACTAGCTAACTATAATGATATCTTATATATATAAGATCAAGAGCAATAGAAACTCTTTTTTTTAAGAATGTAGACGTAATTATCATAACTACTTCTCTCAAATCTTGTCTATCTTAGGAAGTCATCAAATCTCTTCTACCATTACCTTAAACTTATCTTTTAGCCATACAATAATCTCTTGAAACAACATACCTTTCCTTCTTCTTCAACAAACCCCTTAGGTTGTTGCGTGTAGATGATCTCCTCCAAGATTCCATGTAGAAAAGTTATCCTCACATCCAACTGTTCCAACACCAGATTGTACTAGTTAACAATGGACATCAATATCCTTATTGGACAATGTTTTATCACATGCGAGAATATCTCATTATAGTTACGCTATCCACTTGTATAAAAATTTTTGCCATCAGTCTAACCTTGAATCTTTTTCCTTTTGCTTGAACATCCAATTGCATCCCATAAGGTGGCTTAGTGGTAATGTTGGAAGAGAGGGTGAGAGGTTTTGTGTGTTTAACTCCCCCCACTGACATTTAGGCTCTAAGCCATTTATTTCCTCAATTGTTCTCAAAGCATAGTTGACAAAGTCAACATATCAAAACCTCTAGTGTAGGTTTGATTGTCCTATTCTCCCTATCATGCGTAAGCTAATGGATAAAGTCCACCTTTTTACGTTTAGGACTTGTCATGTAAGGGGTAGAGGGTTGGTACACATTATTTGATGCATTATCGCGTGACATCACTTGATAGTTTGATCCATCGCCAAAAGGCTTAACCTCAACATTGATTTTATCTTTCCTTTTCTTTCACTAGTGGAAAAATAACATTTTATGACAACCATATTATAACGTAGTTATGGACATCAGTTATAATATCCAACGCGGTGGCAAACTTGTAAATAATTTTAAAACATGACGACCATATTATAACGTAGTTATGAATATTAGTCATAATATAAAACGCGGTGACAAACTTGTAAATAAGTTTAAAACATATTATAACGAAATTATACACATCTGTCATAACACATAAGTGGACGGAAAATTTGGTAATATATTATGCCTGGTTTTGAAAAACTGGTCATAATATCTCTCGCATTTCACCTTGTGAAAACCTAATAACTTATTCCTTCTTTCTCGTCAACCTTGCACCATACTTTAGCCGTCTTGACTCCATCAACGGGCCACTTACTCTGAAGCATCTTCACACAGAAACCCCAACTCGTAGGGGCACCATGAGGTTTCTCGGTTGTAACAATTCATCACAAGAGAACATCTTCATTCAACATTTCCTCTCTCGCGAGAAACACTCTCATTTTCACAAATTCACTTATTTCACTCTTGCGAAGCTTCTCTCTCTTTCTCTCTCTCTCTCTCTCTCTCTCTCTCTAGAGAGAGAGAGAGAGAATTTTTAAGTTGTAAGTCTCCATTTCTCTTCACATATCTGCATTTTCGCTTCACTCATCATCCAACCACATCTTTTTCTCACATACCTTCATCTTTTTCGCCTTTACCTTCGATTCCACCGATTGAAACATCATTTTCCAAATTTTGCATCGATTATAATCACATTCTACCGATTATAATCCCTTTCCACCGATTAAACATTGATTTACACCGATCAATCGGTCAGTTTAGGGTTTCTACTCCTTCTTAAGGTTTTTTGCATTGAATCCTAAGCATAACTTCTCGCTTAGAGTTCTCCTATGTTCGTCTTTGATTCTCTCTCGATCTCGAGCTTGTTCTCAAGTTTCTACTTCATTCCACTACGTCTTTTCTCTGAGGAAGCTTAAGGAGGTCTGAATCGTGTTCGTGTTGCTTCGATTGGCTTCTCCTCAAGTCTTCTTCCATCAACTCGTTGCTTTGAAGTTGTTGTCGGGGTGGATGGCTTGCTTGTAGTGGTGTTGAGGCAGTATGACATTGTTATAAAGTACATGGTTTCTTGGGTTAATGTGCTTTAAGGGTTTATCACCATAAGATTTGTTTGGGTTAAAAATTGAAATGGTGCAACTCTGTTTTGGGTTTCATTGGTCTCATTGCTTGTATGTTATGTATATGATATGTGTGTAATGACTGGAACCTATTACTGACTTAGTTTTACATTGGATAGGCCGTGTAGCTGTAGGGCAGAGTATTAAATCCTATTTGGCTGCTGAAATTATCTAGGCATTGTAAATGTAAACTTCATTAGCATGTGAAAATTATTAGGACAAAGAAACTGTCTCTGATATGAATGCTTTTAGATTTGTTGTTTGGCTTAGTAAAATGTTATTATTAGGTACTACTTTGTGCAAATATCTGGAAGTTTAACTTCATTGCTGAGCAGAATGTACTGAAGTACATTGCTTGAACTAATATTTTGTTTGGCTTGTATCCTATGGCTGGTTTTATTTCTCCAAGTTTGCGGGTGGATATTGTTTCATAGTTGTGTTGTTTCGATTAAAGTGTATGTATGTCCATTTGATTATTTCATAGCTGGTTTTGTATTCTTTTTATTTCTATTTCATGCTAAAATATTTTGTTGTCTATGTGAGGATAGAAAGACGTGAACATCTTTAACTTTCAATGTTTTAAATTTAAGTTTTGATTATTGTAGGATGGTGCAAAGAAAGGTGGTATTGTCCTGGTTTTCACAGATGGAGCAGTTCTTTCCATCAGTCGAGTGTTTGAGACAATTACAGAACATGGCAATGAAGGGGTTCAGGGATTTTATCCTCTAGTTCATACATCTACCTTGCTCTTAAGTAATTCTCTTGATTCTTCATTCTTCACTTTTTTATGAACTTTTGTGTAAATAATCTCCACTTGTAGGAGCAGTAAATAAGAAGGTGGAATGCAATTGTGTGTTATATCAAAGTGACTTTAATTACCCATTTGATCCTTGTAGTTGCCAAAATAGTGAATTAGGTCAATAGACTATAGTTTATTGATCATTTGATCTTACCATCTTATTATGGGTGGTTATGCTAGCCCTTATTTCCCTTGTTTTTGTTAACATTTTCTCCAGTTGAATGAATCCATAATATGAATCTCTTTGTTATTCATCAGATTGAGATGCATTAGTTTAATAAAAATAAGTAGACCCAGGAGTTGAATTACTTTGTATTTCTGGTTTCATGCTGAGGCTTAAGAGGAATGGCTCTGAATTGATGGGTGTTCTGATCGTGTTCCTGTCCTCTCAGATGAAGAAAATCAGTTTCCTTTGTAATCTTGATGACAAGAATAACAATTTCAAGCCATCAATAAAGTTAATCAAGGCTTTTTTAATGCTATAATGTGGCTTGATTGTCATTATAATAAAGTTTATTCTTTATTAAAATTAAAACACAAAATAATTTGTGGCCATTTGATTATATACAATTACTAGAGATGTCAGCCGTCTAAAGTTTAATTTCATTAATTTTGTTTTGGATCAATTTAGGTATCTTATTCCTAACTATTCATGCAATATCAGGTCTGGGTTGCCTACAAAGAATCTAGTTGGGTTTCTGTAGTCTTCTGAATTATTCTATTAATATGTTTTGGCAGGTTTGTACTCACAATTTTAATTTTTCTCATTGGTCGGTGATTAAAATTAGTTATCATCAGAAAATAGCTTTCAAGAACTTTGACTAGCTATAGTTTTATGACAGATTCCAGTTTTCAATGAACAACTATTTATTTTTTAACTATAGACTAATTTGGATATCAAATTTAGTCTTTTAGAGAAAATTATGAATAATTTATATATTTTAACATAAATGTGATTGTACATGTATTAAAGCTTATTGCCGGGATATTCTAGAAAAGATTGATTTATAATTTTCTTGTTGAGATTATGATAGAACTGATTACTTCTTACTTGCAAGAGCAGAGTTACAATTTATGCCAATTAACAACACATGCATATAGACATATAAATTTTGTGGTTGACATTTGATTCACTTTCCAAAATTTTCAGCATTATTACTTGCTTCTGCATCGCATGGCAATTGTTTTAATTTTTTTTATGCTTGGTTAAAATTTATAGGATGTGCTGGAGCATAGCAAACCTTATGAACGTTAAGCTATAATCAAAGAATTAACTGGGCAAATAGTGCAGATGAGCCAGCAGAAGTTTACTGATAACAGTTGAAAAACTGTTATTTTCATGCTTAAAATTGATTTTAAAAGCAACCTTTAGACTTAAAAACTAGCTTGAAATCATGCTTTTATCCATATTTTCAGAAATAAGAGAGCTGGACAGGTTTATGCTTTAATTAAGTGTTTTTGTGCATGTTTTAAGGTGAATTTAGTGAAAGAAGTGAAGAAGGAGAGAGATGGAATCAGAAAAGGAAGCAAAGAGTGCAAAAGGAGAAGCCGAAAGCACCGCTCAGCGGCATTTTTCCGCTGAGCGGCACTCAGGAGGTCACGGGAGGTCCGCTGAGGGGCAAACTGGCCGCTGAGGGGAAGAAAAGGGACGCGCAGTCACCGCTGAGCGGTATTTACCGCTGAGCGGCACTTTTATGGGCTTGGGCTTTTGTAATCTTTTGTAACTCTAGAATAGTATATAAGGACTTGCACGTCCTAGGATTAGTATCTTTGGCAGAAACGAGGCAAACACTCTCTTTTCCACCCCTTTGAAGGAGGATCTTGGATGCTCAGGCTACCTCTTCACCTTTCTAGGGTTTATTCTTTCATTCTTTCATTGTTCATCTAGGTTCACCATGAATATGGTGAACTAAACCTTGTATGTTTGTTGGGGAATCAATGTAATCTCTTGAAGCTCTCATATATGGAATTTATGCTTGCATCTTTTAATTAAGACTTATGCTTTCTTTCATCATTAGTTAGGGTTTCTCCTCTTTGCTTAATGCTTGCATTGTTTAACTCATTCGATGCATGATTATTGGTTTTGTCGATACGGGCACGTACGGGGAAGTCTAGATCCGGGGAATTTCTCCCAATATTATGTTGGTTGTCGTTAAGCTCCTGAACTTATGAACTGATCATTAGGAATGCTAGGAATTGTATGAACTCGTGATTAGGGAGAAGCCATCTAGAATGGTACTTTAGAGAGTGGCATTAACAATGATGATTTGAATGTTGAATTCCTAAAATATATGAGAGTGGATAAGATGAAATTGACCCCCAACAACATATTCATTCATATATTTCATTGAAAGTGTTTATCTTTTGCTTTTGCCATTGATAAAAAACTCATGCATACATGTTTATTTTCTGTCTTGCATATTAAACTCCAAATATTTCGTTCTTAAGTCTTAGCTAATCAACATACCACACAACTAAACTAGGCCGTGAGTCCTTTGGGAGAACGATACTTGGTCTTACCAAGTTTATTACTTGAACGATTCGGTCATACTTGCCGATTGTGAAACAAGTTTGTGACATCATATTTTGGTGCTCATAAATTTGTCCATCATTTACCTATGATGTTATAGAAAAGTCTCTAGCAAAGGATAAGAATAGATGTGATTTTGTAATGGGGTTTTTAGTTCAGTTACTCTGAACTAAAAAATAGTTCAGTTCAGTTTGAACTATATTTTAGTTCATTGCAGTTTTTCTGAACTGGTTTATAGTTAACTATAAACTTTTATGTAGTCCAATATAATGAAGTTTGCCCACCCCTAGTCATCTGAAGGACACTTCAAGATTGATTTCGGTTGACACTAGGCCTGGAACAATTTATAAAGTGAAGTCAACTGGTGTAGTTTGAGTCTTAATTCATGTGCAATGTACACAGAAACTTGGCTACAGTTTAGTAGTGTGTAAATTAATGTAATATTTGGATTTAATGTATAGTTTGATCTATAAATAACGTATTAAATATTATTATACAATTTAATGTTTGAAATAAATTCTATTATATTAGTTCAATTGAATTTGTCCATTTGAAGCTATATGATTATAAATTGATTGGATGAGATGAAGCAATATGATTATAATTTCATTGGATGTCAATTGTAATAATCAATTTTTTTAAAGAAACATATATTATGACGTACTAAACAATGTACATCATAATACGTTGATTCAGAATTCAACATATTATAACGTACAAAAATATATACATAATAATAGATCACATATTATAACGTATTAACACATCTACGTCATAATATCTTTCGTCATAATAAACTGCGCATATTATGATTGATTTCAGAAACTACGTTATAATATGTTCAAGCTATTATGACGTAGGTTTCTGCTACGTTATAAAATGCGCATACTTACTATAACGCTCATAACTATGTCCCCAGTAACTACGTTATAATATATCATTTTTGTACGTTATAAAATGTCACTTTTCCACTAGTGTTTGGATCTCTATACATATCCTTGTTAACAAAACATTTGGTCTCTCCAACTCCAACCTTCATAACATGTATCCCTTAAAAAAAATTTCATATCAAATGAAAATAGCCTCTCACCCTATGCCTCTGGTTTATCCTTCTTGACATGTTCAACCAAACATCCTTATATTCTCACAATTTAGAAGTCTTTCAATTCATGTATTTCTATAGGAGTCTTGCAATTTAGAGTAGATGATAAATTATTGTTTGTTAGGTAGACAATAGTGTTTGCTACTTTCCTACAAAAGGACTTTTGCAATCTAACTCCTAGAAGTATACATCTCACCCTCTCTAAGATGGTTTTATTCATCTTCTTTGTCAACCCATTTTATTGTGGTGCACTTGTAATCATCTTTTACCTTTTTATACCTTATGCCTGACAAAAGTCATTGAACACCCCTAAAACAAATTCCACCCATTGTTTGTCATTGGAACTTTTAGTTTTATTGATTACTCATCATGGTGTGCTACTCCTTAAACTATTGAAAAGTCTCAATCTTACTTTTTTGAAAGATATAAAATCACACCATTCTTGAGTAATTGTTTTAGTTAGTAAGGAAATATGACTCCACCTTGAGTTTGAGCTCATATTGGACCCACAAGTTTATAAGAGCATACTCAAAAGGTCTTCTGGACACATGTTTACCCGTCTCAAACTTCAATCTATGAGACTTTCCCAATACACAATGATCACAAAACTGCAACCTCTCCATCTTATCACCCCATAATAGGTTTTGTTTCTCTAGCAACACCAAACACTTTTCACTGATGTGTACCATTAGATGTCATAACTTCACCTAATCCTACATCGTTCCACTAGTCATAGACATATGCAAGGTCATTGTTGAATCGTCTAAGATGTACAAATGGTTCTTTTTCTCGCCTTTAGCTACAATATATGCTTCTTGTAGAATCTTTGTCATTCCTTGTTCCATCTTGGTTCTTAAACCACTTCGATTAAACATATTGATCGAAAAAAGATTCGTCTTAAGCTTTGGATTATACCTCACTTCTTGCAAAAGAATTTCCTTATCATCAAACATCTTTATTATGATAGACCCCATGCCTTGCACCTTACAGGCTTCACTGTTAATAAGAATTATTAGTCATATTCTTCCAATTCTAAGGTCTCAAATAGCTCTTTCACTAGATACATGTGATAAGTGCATCTTGAGTTCATGATCCAACTCCTTTGTGCATTAGACATACTCCACCAACATCCCAACAAACTTACAACTATCAGACACTAAAGTGACATCAACAAATTCTTTCCTAGAATGTGATTTTTCCTTTCTCATTTCTCTTCTTTTGTTGACAACTTATCTTGAAGTGGCCATTCTTGTGACAATCATAGCACTCAACTTCTACTAGATTGTTTGATGAGTATTTCTTCGTCTTCATTCCCTTAAACTCATTTTCTTTAGTCCCCTTGAACTTAGACACGTACATACTCCAGCTATTATCCTTTCCTTTAAACTCTTGAAACTTATAAAGATCCTCAGTCCTTATTAA